>UESW01002007.1:0-24364 GCA_900491605.1 Calamus simplicifolius | reverse complement strand
TTCTTCAGCTGTGACCTCAGTCACTAACTTGGCTGTCGGAGGGTCCCGCCGGAGGCCACCCTTCGGTCCCGGGACTTCTTTGCAGGCAATCCGGCGAAGCGAGATTCGAGAAGCATTCCGTCCCTCGACATCCAGAAAAGGTGATAGTCATCAATTTCATAATTGAATTAATTTACTACGTCGCTGGTCTGAAAGTGTGTGTGCGTATGGGCCGGTGTGCGTTTGCATTGATAAAGTCGCTTCTAAAGGTGGGCACGACCTGTATATTGTCATCCACCAAATCTGCCCAGTGGAGGCAATGGATTCGATGGTAGTGGCCATATGAAATTGATAGAAAATGTATCTGATGGGGAGATTATGGAGACACTGGAATCTATAGACTTAAATAAATCTCTTAGTTTGGATAGCTTAATCCCAGTTTTTTCAAATGCAACTGGCATAATAATGGTCAGAATATCTATAAAAATATCAAATAATTTTTTATTTATAGGCTATACCGTCTCCATAAAAAGACAACCTTTGTAACACTAGTTTCCAAATACAATAGTACCATCTCTTCAATTCAGTACTACTATAGGTCTATTAGTTTGTGGAACATAAGATTTTTATTTATAAATAATTGTGTTATTCTTTTTTTTTTTAAGAGCAAGTTGCTTTTATCCTGAGGATGAGCATTTCTGATAACTGAAAATTTCTTTTGCCACATCATATATATCTCACTAATAAGTAATCTGTTTAACCCTATATCATTAGCAAGCAGCACAGGCACCGATTGAAAATGGGCAACTTGCACCCCTTGACCAGACGCATGGCATGACCAAATGGAAGAATCTTTGTATTATATGAACAAGTTGGCAAATAGGCTGGAAATATAGGGGGATGGGATGTTTAAATTTGTGAACTGTAACAGTAACGATGGAATATTGGCTGACGCCGCCGCTGCTGGAAATCTAACCATCAACATACACGGCCGGTGATCATCCAAGGCGATCGGCTATATGGCCAAACAATTGGGCAGTTCGGAGATCGGCTCATCCAGGAAGAAAACGAATGAGTCTTCTTTTAAGTTGATGGTTGGATCAAACCCATGTGGAACTGTGTGGCTCAATTAACCCAGATCAGTTTTAATTAATTTAATGGAATCAAAAGATCATTTCACGTTCTTGATTGGGTTTGATCAAATAAATCTAAACGTTCGTACGTGGAGGTTGTAACAGAATTAAGTTTTGTTGAATCAACCAAGAGTTGGATTTAAGGAGATAAATCAAAACCAAACTGAGTTATAATTGCTAAATGGGCTTGATTTAATTCCTTGAATCAACTTGATTCCTAAGAATCCAGAAATCTGAATCAGAAATTAAATGGGTATAAATATTTAGAATCAAATTGAAGGGTTGGGTTGAATTCATTATGCTAGACTCAACCCATTTGTTTTAATCAACCCAAACCCACAAATTAATGTATTGGATCTTGACCCATTTAGGTTGCGCCAGGACATAATGATAATTTTATGTAATTATAAATTTTAATAATTAATTAATTATATATTTAATTATAGATGATCAGTGATTGATTTGATTTTATTGAGAAGATTAAATTAGATTAGTGATTCGAGGTAGAAGTTTTACTCTTACTATTATGCAATATGTTTTATGTCTTACATGCCTGCATATATCATGGATTTATTGTTGGATTTTTTAACATATTTTAATTGTACATGATGGTTTATTTATGAAGTTGTTATACATATTATGGCATGTTATTTAGGATATAAAATGGTTTTGGCTTTGATTTGAGATATATGAGTATGATATGTTAAGATATGTTTTTTTGGATATGCTATGATGATGACTTGATAGATACGTGGTGTGATGATGTGGGCATGTGGACTAGTTACTGAGATATAACAGTGGTTGCATCGAAGAAAAGCAGTTTGGCCGAAACAAGCCGATGTAGAATCGGTTATGATTTATGGATATGACATGGCTAGGTTTGAGACACCAAATATTAATAATTTATTATTGATACATGGTACTTATTCTGACAGAATTGGTCTAGACCAGAGGACTGAAGGTCAAGTGAGGATTGAAGGCCGAGAGCTAATATAGAACTAATTATGGATTCTTGACTGAATTTAATACGCTTGATACTAGTATGAGAACCAGTCTATGTGTGCATATATCGATATGTTAAATTGTTAGATATGGATTACTAGCATGAGGTTTGTTAGTATGTACTATCGGCACGTTGATGTGTATGTGAGTGGCTCAGTCGAATGCAATATATGGATGAGATTGTGAATTTAATGTTAACTTTTGATACATGGTACTAGTTCTCTTAAGATTGGCCTAAATCGGCGATGCCGAAAGAGGGCTAAAGGCTGAGAGCTGATGCAGAACTAGACATAAACTATTGACTAAGTTTAATATGTCGGGCACTAGTATGATAACCAACTTGTGCATATGTATTGCTAAGTTATGCTGTCAGACACAGACTACCAATATGAGGATTTCAGTATATATCTTTAACATACGGATGATCGTGATGTGGATATAGACATGTTGATGATTTTAGTATTTGGTGTGGCTTATATTGGTATTTATTTAGTTTTATAATTTTGCAACTAGTTGGATATGCTATGTTACTTTCTATAAAAAAAAAATTTGTTATACATTTCATTCTGAATTTTCTTAGTATATTCATGATGGTGCGTGTAAAATTTTATTGGCCTTCTAGCTTATTATTATTATTTTCATTACCATATTTCAGAGAATGATGATGGCGCTTACCTATTGGATTCCAATTTGGGCATTGGACATCATGAGAGAGATTAGTATATAGTTTTTCTTTATTATTTGATATTGTAGATACCTGATATGCATTAAGGTATTGACATTCAAATTTTTATGTGCCAATATGATGGCTTTGTGACATCATTTTTGAGATATATAACATTTAGTTTTCGTAGATATTTTCATGACATTGCTTATGTTGGGATTTAGTAGGCTGTGTACATTCTTAGGGTTCATATATAATATATGCCTGTATTGCAATGTTTCTAGATCGGGCTCTAGATCATGGGGCTATATTGCAATATTTCTAAATAAGGCTCTAGATCAAGGGGCGCAATAGTTAGGATGCCCATCTAGTTGGTTAAATGCCAATGCAATGGTAGAAAAAAAAGGGAGAGTATCACAAGAATGTTAGGTAAGGTTAGAATAGCTTCAACTTGCACAATATGATTGGTTAAATAAATCAATGAAAACATGTGGTTGTTCTAGTTGTTCATCATACCAAAATTATATTAACTAATTTAATTAATTGAAAAGTTAATAATGAGTCCGATCGAATCCTCAGGGAAGGTAGTACTTTTAAATTTTGAAATCTTTGATTTTTTAAAATAAACAGGAAAGAGAATTTGAAGTTGAGAAAAAAGGAATTAAAATTTGTAGAAAAATTAAACTTCGAACTAAGATCCACTAGTTGAACCCTAGCAACTACTTGCAAAAAAAAAAAAATTAAAAGAACAAAAAAATAAATTGGCAGAAATTTAAAGTGTAAAAAATTAAATTTTGAATTAGAGAAAAGTTTTGACTATAAGAATTTAAGCAAAGATATTGAAATAAAAATTTAAACTAAAAGAAAACAGTAACAAAGACTGAAAGTAGATTGGCATAGCCTCATCGAAAAGATGGCCAATGAACGTCGTCCTTCCTTCAAACTCTTCGAAGCAACATTAAGCTTCTCTAACTTCTTCCTCTTTAGATCTTGATATGAAGCTAGTGTAGGCTGAAAGAAGGCGTAACAGCAGAACTGATACCCTTTACCATACCCCATCTTCGAGATGATTGATATGTAGCTCTGAGGGCCTTTAATTAGATTATACTGCGACCTTTTCAGACTTGATCTACTCTTGATATGATTATGATTGTATCTTGATATGATCTGCATATGATCTTTATTCTAATTCCTTCATATTCATATTTGTTCATCCATTCTTCCTTATTTGTTCTTAGTATCAACCAGCTATATTTTTCTCTCTTTAGCCTGCTTTTTTTTTCTTTTCTAATTCGCTAAGTTTCGAACGCGCCTCAACTGGTCTCTCCATCATATTCGCTTGAATTTCCTTCCTTCTTTGTTTTAAATATCCTAGCCGCCGCATTCATTCTTTGAAACTATGCATTTTATTTAAAATATTTAATTTAAAATACTTAATATAAGATTATAAATATTATGAAGATTGTAAGTGGTATAAATAGAAGTGTAATAATTATAATAGTTATTATAATAATAGTAATAGTGATAATAATAATGTAATTTATAAAACTTAATTTATGAGAATCTTTGTTTTAATTATTAAATTACGTATTTTAAAGGATCTTAACACCATTAACTCTTTAAAATACTTAAATTGAATAAATAATTATGTAATTTATCAACAAAAATCTTTATATTTTGTGAAAAAACTTGGCAAGTGGGTTGGAAATGTCACTGTCATGTAAAATATTAGGATGTTATCATGAAATGATAAGGGAAAAAGAAAATCCTTAATATAATTTTATTAATATAATAAAAATTTATATGAGAGATGAATTAAAAAATTATATAATTATAAATTTGTTCATACTACTCTATTCACTTATTGAGGCATGCATATCTCTCCATAATAAAGTTATCCAAATCTATAGGATTATGCAATGCCCCTTCTCCCTCAAAGAAAAGAACAAAAAGAAGAACAAGAAGAACAAGAAGAAAATAGGTATCATAGGAATGTTATATAAGATTAGAGTAACATCAACTTGTGCATTACAAGTGGTCAAATAAATGACATTGTAAAAAAGGAATCTTTGTATTTTGTGAACATGGTACGTGGGTTGGAAACGTCACTATCATGTAAAATATTAATGATGGTATAACTTTTTAGGAGACGGGTAGGGAAAGAGAATCCCTAACCTAATTTTATTATTATTATAATAAATTATGTATACTAAAGTTACACAAATTGATTGAGGATTATAGGATGTGTATGTGACTAGTAGAAATCGTAATGACCACTAGGGTAGCCATTCAGATAATGAAAGGCTGGTGCAATGGCTCAAAAATTTAAAAAAAAAAAAGTATCACAAGAATGTTAGATAAGGTTAGAATAGCATCAACTTGCACGTTATGACTAGTCAAATAAATGTCACTATTAAAAATCTTTGTATTTGTGAACAACTTGGCAAGTGGCTTGGAAATGTCAACGTCATATGGTATTACTTTACAAGGAAAAGAGAAGGAAAAGAAAAAAGCTCTAATCTAATTTTATTAATATAATTGATGTGGTTGATCCAACGTCGTTAGAGTTAACGATGAAGATGACTAGCGAAACTCCCTCCTTGGCCCTCCGAGGTCCCTTCAGCCTTTGAGATCCCTTCGGCCTCCGATGTCCCCTCGGCCTCAGCTCGGACCTGGCATCCCCTCGGCATTGGCTCGGACCTGGCGTCCCCTCGGTCTCTGCTCCGGACCTGGCGTCCCCTCAGCCTCGGCCTCGAACCTGGCGTCCCCTCGGCCTCGGCTCGGACTTAGCGTCCCTTCGGCCTTGGATATCATGTCTCGCTACCTCGAGCCCCCTGACACACCCACGTGGCCCACCAACTACCTATGGCAGTCACGTGGCCCACTACCGCTTGCAACAACCACATGATCCACCACTTGTCTGCAACAGCGCGTGGCAATGCCCCGTAACGGCGCATGTCTGGCATGACAAGGTCTGCCTGCCATCTGTAGCATCACGCTTGGCAGAAGGCAGGGCAAGGCACCTCTGATATGCTCAGTGTCGGTTGCGACCTGTCACTATTAGCCTTGCCACCCATCCGATACAGGACAACGGTACCTCAAAATTAGCCACCGTCTGGAAGCAGGTAAAGGAACCCTCGAACAGGTATAAAAGCCCACACTCACAATAAGGAGGGGGATCATGAACTCAAGTTCTTTAGCTCTCTTTACTAGCTTACTCTTGTCTGTTCCCAAGTTGCTGACTTGAGCGTCGGAGGATCCCCACCGGAGCATCCGGTCTCCAGGGACTTTCTTGCAGGAGCACTTCGGAGAGGAAGTCCTCCGTCTCCCGATGTTAGAGGAAGGTGACTTGGTGTCAACAGATTGGCGTGCCAGGAAGGGGGGAGAAGGAAAATAAAAAGCTTTGAACCAGTCAACGACAACTTCTCTTCCCTGAGCTCTCGAGCAATGGTAATGACTCGTGCACAATAGGTCTCCACCAGCCATGCTGGGGGGCAGCACCTGGGAGCTGATCTGCAAGCGGTCGGTCTCCCTGCTCCCCAGGCCAGCATCCTTACACCACGATCACTACCACCGCAGCAGCATCAAGAAGATCGATTCGCCGCCCTCACCATGCAAGTTCAGTCGCTGGTGGCGGAGGTCCAAGTCCTGTAATAGCAGTCGGGGCCACCCACATCAGTCCCAGGGGTGGTCCAGCCCAGTCAACATTCTTTCCGGGGGAGGTCTCCCATATGGGAAGTTTGTCACCGCCGCATTTCACCAGGCATCATCACCGGGAGACCTCCAAGAGGTCCCGGTCTCCTTCCCGCCATGCCAGTGCTTCCCCAAAGCGGCAGCGTGGGAGGGAGGCGGAGCGCACCCGTCTTCACCACCGTCACTCCTCCTCCTCTTCAAAGTCTTCGAGGGAGGGGTCTTTCGATGGCTGGATAGCTCGCCGGACCAAGCGCCGACTTGATGAGTACAACCAGCGGCTGGAGGAGCTCACCATCGGATCACCAACTTGCCTAAGGCGGACTATGACAGCCGGCCACTGCTGTCCCACTGCATCATGGAGGAACCAATCTCAACCCGGTTCTATCTCCCTCAGTTGGACCCGTATGGCGGGACCACTGATCCCCTGGACCACTTGGAGAGTTACAAGGTCCACATGCAGGTCCAGGGGCCAAACGACTCTCTTCTTTGCGTCGCCCTCCCCACCACTTTGAGAAAGGCGGCCCGAGCATGGTACTCCTATCTGCCCCCGCGGAGTATCAACTCCTTCCACCAGTTGAAGAGGGCTTTCTTGGCCTATTTTGATGCCTGCCGAAAGATACCTAGAGTGGCGGATAGTCTGTTCACCATCCAGCAGAAGAGTGGTGAGTCCCTGCGGGACTACGTCGCTCGATTCAAAGAAGCTGCCCTCGAGGTCTACAACCTTGAGGATTTTGTGGCCACCCTGGCCTTGAAGCGAGGGCTCCGCCCCTCCCGTTTTGCATATTCCCTCGATAAGAAGCCGCTCAGCTCTTATGCCAAACTCCTGAGCCAAGCCCAAAAGTACATCCATGCTGACGAGGCTGACTCCTCTCGGTGCGAGGCCAATGGAGGCACCACCAAGAAGCCGGCTCGCCTTGAGCCTGCTGAAGTTCATCCCAGGAGGCCCGAGCCCTCCCGCCGACCAGACAACCAACCTCGGGCTCTTTCACTAAGGGATGGTACGTTCACCCCCTTGCTCACCCTAATATCTCATATTCTACTTGAGATCGAGGGCGAGCCTTTCCTTCAGTGCCCTCCTTCGCTGAACCCCAAGACCCCTCGCAATAAGAATCTGTACTGCCGCTTCTACCGGGACCACAGCCATGACACTGACAACTTTTGCCAGCTAAAGAAGGTGATAGAGGACCTCATCCAGCATGGCCAACTGGGAAAGTCCGTTCAGAGGAGCAACCCGGGTGCGCCTGGCCCGTCAGCGCGTCCGCCACCAATGATCGATAATGCTCCAACTGAGAAGACGGTGTCGATGATATCCTAGAGGGCAGGTGGCCCGCCCAAGAGGCCGAGGGGGAGGAGGGGTTAGATTCTGTAATTCCCTTTACTAAAAGGGACCTAGAGGGGTGGTCAACAAAAATGATGACAGCATCGTTGTGTCCATGATGATCGCTAAGTATCCTGTAAAATGAATTCTAGTTGACAGTGAAAGTCCAGTGGACGTTTTGAGTTATGATGCCTTTGTTCGTATGAACTTGCTACACCAAAGGCGCTCGACCCCCAAGACTCTGAAAGGACAGGAGAGTCGGCCTAGCACCTGTTGACCTTCCCTTTGGGGGAGGACCCGGCAAGGATAGCCCAGATCGGAGCCCTACTCCTGGAGGAGGCACGTGACTAGCTCCTCGCTTTCCTGCAAGCTAACGCTGACATCTTCGCATGATCGGCGTCTGACATACCAGGCATCCCGAAGGAAGTGATTACCCACTAGCTCAACATCAAGCCAGACTGCCGACCCATCTGGCAGAGAAAAAGGAGCTTCGTCCTGGACAGACAGAAGGCCATAGATGAGGAGGTGCATAAGTTGGTGGCAGCCGGCCACATTCGCAAAGTGCACTACCCCAACTGGCTGGTGAATGTTATGATGTTCGCAAAGCCAGTGGAAGTTGGAGGATGTGTGGACTTCACCGACCTCAATAAATTGTGCTCCAAGGACAGCTTCCCACTGCCTTGGATCGACCAGTTGGTGGATGCTACGTCTGACCACGAGACCCTTAGCTTCATGGACGCCTTCTTAGGGTACAACCAGATCAAGATGGACCCGGCTGATGAAGAGGCAACCTCATTTGTAACCGAGAAGGGGATATATTGCTACAAGGTGATGTCGTTTGGGTTGAAGAATGCGGGGGCCACCTATCAGAGGTTAATGAATAAAGTCTTTGAGGACTAGATTGGGTGAAACATGGAGGTATACATAGATGACATGCTGACCAAGAGCGCCCGTGCTGCTGACCATGTTACCGACCTCACGGAGACCTTCGGCAATCTCCACCGGTATCAGATGAGGTTGAACCCCTGCAAGTATGCCTTTGGGGTTACAGTGGGCAAGTTTTTGGGCTTCATGGTAATTTAGCGAGGGATCGAGGCCAACCCCGACAAGATCCGAGCCATTCTGGACATGAGGCCTTCAGCCAACAAGAAGGAGATGCAGCGCCTGACTGGAAGGGTGGCAGCCTTGAGCCACTTCCTATCAAAGTTGGCAGAGAGGTGTCTGCCTTTCTTTAAGGTGCTGCGCAAGGTCAACGGATTTGAGTGGACAAAGGAGTGCCAGGATGCCTTCGAGGAGTTAAAGAAGTTTCTATCCACTCTGCCACTGTTGTCCAAGTCGAGGGGCAGGGAGGAGCTCTTTCTGTATCTTGCAGCCTCCCCGAAGTGCAGAAGCCGGTCTACTACACCAGCAAAGTACTTCACAATGCTGAGATGAGATATTTTAAGACTAAAAAAATCATCTTTGCCCTGTTCGTCTTCGCTCAGCGCTTCCGACCCTACTTTCAAGCTCATCCAATCGTGGTGCTCATGGACCAACCCCTTCGAACTATCTTGTCCCATCCTGATACCTCCAGTCGACTGGCAAAGTGGGCCATCAAGCTGGGAGAGTTCGACCTATCCATCCGCCCGAGGTCCACAATGAAGCCCCAGGTGTTAGCTGATTTTCTGATCGAGTGCACCTGGGCCGAGGAGCATCCGGAGGAGTTGCACCCGGAGATGTGAGTGGAGTCCCCCATGGCTGAGGAGGCAGGAGAAGAAGGCTGGATCCTCCACATTGACGATGCATCGAATTCCCACGGGAGTGAGGCTGGACTCATTCTTGCAAGCCCCGAGGGGGAGGTGGTGGAGTATGCCCTCCGATTTCTCTTCCCAGCCACCAACAATCAAGCGGAGTATGAAGCCTTACTGGCGGGGATGAAGTTGGCCAGGGAGCTCGATGCGAGGCGTATGAGGGCCTTCACAGACTCTCAGCTCGTCTCTAGGCAAGTTGCTAGGGAGTATGAGGCCAAAGACCCGACCATGTCCCGTTACCTAAGCAAGGTGCAATCCCAAGCCTCTTAGTTCGTCTATTTCTGTGTCAGCTACATTCCCTGGGGGAAGAATGCCAAGGCCAACGCATTGTCTTGCCTGGCCACCTCGGCCGACGAGACCTTGGGAAGGATGTACGTAGAGCATTTGCAAGTCCCGAGCATTGATGCCATAGAGGAGGCTCTGCTAGTTGAGCAGGAGCTTCTTGGATGGATGCCTACATTCGATACCTGACCGATGGTGCCCTCCCTGAAGACCTAGCCAAGGCCAGACTGCTCAGACGGTGGGCACTGAAGTTTCTAATGATGGAAGAAAAGTTGTACCGAAAGTTATTCTCATACCTGGTCCTCAAGTGCGTTGGCCCTACGGAAGCTGATTATATCCTGTGAGAGATCCATGAGGGCATATGCGGAAGTCATTTGAAGGGCAGAGCCCTAGCATACAAAGCCCTGCAATAAGGGTACTATTGGCTGATAATGAGGGAGGATGCGGCCGAGCTCGTCAAGAGGTGCTATAGTTGCCAATGCCATGCTAACATCCAGCGATAGCCGACGTCCTAGTTGACCCCCCTAGTAGCGCCTTGGCCCTTCGCCCAGTGGGGTATGGACATCTTGGGACCGTTTCCTCCGGCCTTCGGTCAGCGTAAATTCCTGCTGGTAGCCGTCGACCACTTCACCAAGTGGATCGAGGACAAGACACTCGCTAAGATCATCGAGGGCAAGGTGAGATCTTTTTTTTGGAAGTCCATAATATGCCGGTTCGGGCTACCGTATACCCTCGTCACTAACAATGGCTGGCAGTTGACAATGCACCCTTCCAAGGATTCTGCACCGAGCTGGGTATTCACTAGCGGTTCACCTTGGTCGAGCACCCTCAGACCAACGGTGCAGCTGAGGTGACCAACCACATCATTCTCCAAGGACTTAGAGCCCGGCTAGGTGACTGCAAAGGATGGTGGGTGGAGAAGCTCCCCAATGTACTGTGGGCATACCACATAATGCCTCGAGCCCCCACCGGAGAGACTCCCTTCAACCTGGTCTTCGGGTCCAAAGCCATCATTCCCATGGAGATAGGCACCCTGAGCCCTCGGATGGAGTCATATAGCGAGGAGGACAACTCAAATCAGTTGCGGGCCAACCTTGACCTGGTGGAGGAGATACGGGATCGATTGCGACTCCGGATGGCAGCATGCCGACAGCGAATGGCCAGGTATCACAATGCTCGTGTTTGCCCAAGGACATTCTTGCCGGGGGACTTGGTCCCCCGGCAGGCTAAAGTTTCAAAACCAATGGAAGGAGGTAAGCTATCACCAAATTGGGAAGGACCCTACCAAGTCACTGAGGCACTCCATCATGGAGCATATAGAATTAAAGGACTAGATGGGAAGCCGCTCCCGCAGACGTGGAACACTGACAATCTCCGTTGGTATTATCAGTAGTGTACCCTTTCTTTACATTGAATTGCACACTTGCATTCCTCTGGGCTCTCACCCCACACTCTATATTAATAAACATGTGTTCAAGTAACCCAGCTTTTCAGCAAAAAGTCCAAGGCCAACTCGGTACTACAAGCCTAATGTACCATCGACACCGAAGACCATGTACCATTGGCACTGAAGACCAGTGTACCACCGGCAAAAAGCCCGAGGCCAGCTTGGCACTACAAGCCCGATGTACCATCAGCACCGAAGATCAATGTACCATTGGCACCGAAGACCGGTGTACCATCGGCAAAAAGTTCAAGGCTAGCTTGGTACTGCAAGCCCGATATACCATCGGCACTGAAGACCAATGTACCATTGGCACCGAAGATCGATGTACCATCGGTAAAAAGCCCGAGGCCAGCTCGGCACTACAAGCCCGATGTACCATCGGCACCGAAGACAATGTACCATTGGCACCGAAGACCGGTGAACCACCGTCAAAAAGCCCGAGGCTAGCTCGGCACTGCAAGCCCGATGTACCATTGGCACCGAAGACCAATGTACCATTGGCACTAAAGATCGGTGTACCACTGGAAAAAATCCTGAGGCCAGCTCGACATTGCAAGCCTGATGTACCATCGGCACCAAAGACCAATGTACCATAGGCACCGAAGACTGGTGTACCATCGGCAAAAAGTCCAAGGCCAGCTCGGCACTGCAAGCCCGATGTACCATCAGCACCGAAGACCAATGTACCATTGGCACCAAAGACCGGTGTACCACCAGCAAAAGCCCGAGGCCAACTCGACACTGCAAGCCCGATGTACCATCGGCACCGAAGACCAATGTACCATTGGCACTGAAGACCGGTAAACCACCGTCAAAAAACCCAAGGCCAACTCGGTACTGCAAGCCCGATGTACCATCAGCATCGAAGCCCGATGTACCATCGACACCGAAGACCGATGTTCCATCAGTACTCAGAAGCCCGAGTCCACCTCGGTAGTCTAAGACCGATACTCCATCGGTGCTCAGAAGCTTGAGCCTACCTCGGCGTTCCAAGGCCGATGTTCCATCGGTGCTCAGAAGCCTAAGCCGACCTCAGCGTTCCAAGGTCGATGTCCCATCGGTGTTCAGATGCCCAAGTCCACCTCGGCGTCCCTAGGGCCGATGCTCCGTTGGTGCTCAGAGGACCGAGTCCACCTCGGTGCCCATCGATACTCAAAAGCCCGAGTCTACCTCGGAAGTCCAAGACCGACGCTCCATCGGTGCTCAAAAGACCGAGTCCACCTTGGCGTTCCGAAGCCAACGTCCCATCAAAACTTGATAACCCGGGGTGGGCTCAACCCTGAGTTTGACTTCGGCTCTCCCGGGAGTCTGGCCCTACATGGCAACTAAGTCGAGGTCACTTGTGTAAGGGGATGGACACTAACCCTCTGCCGACGCTACCCCCAGGGGTCCCACATCGGCGAGCCAGGGACTAAAAATACAACACATTGCAGATAGCTCAAAATAATTCCATTGATGCTCCCAAGTGTTTAGAAAATGCCGACTGAGTCGGACTTAGTACGAAGACAAAGGAAAAAATAGTGCAAAATCCAGGGTCGGCCATGGGCTCATCATCAGAGGGGGCCCCCTCGGACCCTTGGTCCGGCTCTATGTCCAAGGCGTGGCAGAGATCTTGGATCCGAGCCACCTTATCTCTGGCATCGCGGAACCCTTGGAGGTAGGCATCCGCGTTGGCCTCGACTAGCTTGTCAGCGAAGCGTTCTGAGGCTTGGAACTCTTCTATGGCCGCTGCAGCTCTAGCCTCGGTGGCAGCCTCCACCTCTCGGGCCCACACCTCCATCTCTTCAGCCACATAGGAGGCCCTCCTCTCGGCCTCCTCGGTGCACTTGGCCCTGGCCTCGGCCAACCGGATGATGGAGTCCAGTTCAGCGATATGGATGTTCCTGGCCTCGACAAGACTCTTGTTCCCTAAGCTGGTTCAACGCCGCCCGGGCTCGGTTGGCCTCGACCTTCGCCCGCCTGGTGGCCTCAGCTATCTCGACGGCTCGCTCGATCCTTGCCACCTCCAGGGCCCTCTCGGCCACTTCGGCCCAAGCCTGGGCCTCCTCGGTGTCTAGCCAAGCCTGACGGATGATGGCCTTGCCTTCATTGATAACCCCCCTCGTGGCCACCAAAGAGTTTGCCGACTGCATTTACTACGTGTCAGTGCTTAGACGGTATTCAAAGGTAGAGAGTCAACAAGATTGCTTACCCTGACAAGAGCCACGAAGGCCTCCCGGAAGAATGTGGCTGCTCCAAGGTGAGTGAGCTCCTCCTGGATCTCAGGCACAATTATCTAGGAGATAAGCCGCTCTGCCCAATGATGCGTGTCGTAGCGCAACGATTTAAACACCTTAATTTCACTATTAGAATAGTGAGAGTAAGGGATCGATTCCACAGGGACTTTAGCGATTATCTTGAAATAAACTTATAAATTTAATTAATTAAATAATTAGTAGTGCAAAATAATCAATATATGGTCTATCTTATAAGAGCACAGTCTGTACCTGTAGATCACGGTCCGTTCCTTTAAAGTGATGTTGTTCGCGTAAAAAGGTGGGAATGTAAAAGAACCTAAATAAAGTTAGTCCTACCTAAAGCCTTTTTAACTCGAGTAAGTAAGTCCGAGGGGTATTTTATACCTAATGCCTTAAAACCAATTGGTTTGGGAGCCATTGGCCTAAAGCTCGCTACAAGGGTTAATTAGAAAGCAAGGGGTTAGGACATTGCACTGACTTTATAAATAAATAAATAAATAAGAAAACCAAAGTACAAAAGACATTACACCCAATCCAAATTAAGTTAGAAGACTTAATTAGAGAAGTGGAAAGTTGGTGAAGAAAGACTTCTAACTATTAATTCATTAATAGACTGCTTGATTAACTTCAAATCGAGACAGAATTTGGTACACATCTGATTATAGTTTTACTCGAGGATTTATTTATTCTTTTTCCTCCCCCCCAACTTAATTTCCATTGTCCCTAATGGAAGAAAAAAATAATTAATTTCAAGGAAAGATACTACCTGGTAGAGTATTTGAAGGTTGGAAGTTTCATTGTTGCCATCTTCTTTCAATCTGCTTCTGTTGCTCTTCTCTGGTCATACTAAAAGAACACACTAAAAGAACAGAAAGTTAAAAATAACTAATAAACTGGGTTGCCTCCCAAGAGCGCTAAGTTTAAAGTCTTCAGCCAGACTGTGCTACTTATTATGATAATGTTGGGTTCACAAGATCAATTGATTCAACAACTTCTCCATCATTAATTTCTTCTATATATGGTTTCAAACGTTGGCCATTTACTTTGAATGTATTTCCTTGCTTGGGGTCTTTAAGCTCTACAGCTCCATGGGGAAATACTTGAGTTACTATAAAAGGTCCATTCCATCGTGAACGAAGTTTTCCAGGGAAAAGGTGTAATCTTGAATTGTAAAGCCATACTTTTTGATTTGGTTCAAAAATTTTTCTACTAATAAATTTGTCATGATATGCTTTGGTTCGTTCTTTATAAATTTTTGAGCTCTCATATGCCTCATTTCGTAGCTCTTCTAACTCATTCAATTGGAGTTTTCTATTGACACCTGCATTTTTCATATCATAATTAAATTGCTTGATAGCCCAAAATGCACGGTGTTCTAATTCTACAGGTAAATGACAGGCTTTTCCAAATACGAGCCTGTAAGGAGACATTCCTATGGGAGTTTTAAATGCAGTACGATAAGCCCATAATGCATCATCCAAACGTTCTGACCAATCTTTCCTATCAGGTCTCACCGTTTTCTCAAGGATATTTTTAATTTCTCTATTTGATATTTCAACTTGGCCACTAGTTTGGGGATGATAAGGTGTAGCTACCTTATGAGTAATTCCATATTTGTTCATTAATCCTTCAAAGTGTCTATTCGTGAAATGTGTACCCCCATCACTAATTATAGCCCTTGGGCATCCAAAACGACTAAGGATATTATGCTGAATAAACTTGATTACAACTTTATGTCATTGGTTCGAGTTGCCATGGCTTCAATCCATTTTGACACATAATCAACTGCCACTAGAATGTATTCAAATCCAAAAGAGGAAGGAAATGGGCCCATAAAATCAATACCCCATACATCAAAAATTTCTACAACCAAGATAGGGTTTAGGGGCATCATGTCTTTTCGAGATATATTTCCTGTTTGTTGACATTGGAGACAATTACGGCTAAATTCATGTGCATCTTTAAAAAGAGTTGGCCAATAAAACCCACTTTGCAGTACCTTTGCTGCAGTTTTCTTTCCACTAAAATGTCCTCCACAGGCAAGAGAATGACAGAAGTTAAGTATACTTTTGAATTCACTTTCGGGAACACATCGCCTAATCACCTGATCTGAACAGTACTTAAATAATTCAGGGTCTTCCCAAAAGTAATATTTGATTTGTGAGAAAAATCTATCTTTTTCTTGTTTTGTCCAGTGGGAAGGTACTTTTCCTGTTGCCAAATAATTCACAATGTGGGCAAACCAGGGAAGACTGCTATGGGAAATTGAGAATAATTGCTCATCAGGGAACTTATCTCTGATTATTTCTTTATTGTATTCCACTGAGATCCTAGAGATATGATCTGCTACCATATTTTCAGAACCCTTCTTATCTAAGATTTCTAGATCAAATTCTTGTAGTAGAGGATCCATCTAATTAGTCTGGGTTTTGTATCCTTTTTTGATATAAGATGCCTCAACGCTGCATGATCTGAATAAACTAAAACTTTAGACCCTAACAGATATGATCTAAACTTTTCTAGGGCAAACACAACTGCTAGTAATTCTTTTTCAGTGGTAGTATAGTTCATTTGTGCATCTGAAAGAGTTTTGCTAGCATAATAAATTACATGGGGTTCTCGATTGAGTTTCTGTCCTAGAACTGCCCTACAGCATAATCAGAAGCATCACACATGATTTCAAAAGGTATGGTCCAATCTGGGGGCTTGATAATGGTGCAGTGGTCAAAGCAGTTCGAAGGATGTTATAGGCTGTTAGACAATCTTTATCAAAATTAAAAGAACTATCCTTGGTCAAAATTACACAATGGTCGAGAAATTTTACTGAAATCTTTGATGAAACGTCTATAAAAACCAGCATGACCAAGGAAAGATCGTACTTGTTTAACTGAGGTTGGGGGTGGTAGATTTGAGATCAATTCAACCTTGGCTTTATCAACCTCAATACCTCTCTCTGAAACAATGTGTCCAAGCACAATTCCCTCACGAACCATAAAATGGCTCTTCTCCCAACTTAGGACTAAATTCATTTCCATACATCGTTTCAGTACCTTAGTCAAGTTCTCGAGGCAGCTATCAAATGATGCACCAAAGACTGAAAAATCATCCATAAATACTTCCAAAAATTGACCAATCATATCAGAAAATATGGCCATCATACATCGTTGAAACGTGGCTGGTGCATTACAAAGACCAAACGGCATACGTCTAAAGGCAAATGTTCCAAAGGGACAAGTGAAGGTGGTCTTTTCTTGATCTGCAGGAAATACTGGGACTTGATTGTATCCTGAATATCCATCTAAGAAACAAAAGAAACTTTGTCCCGCTAGCCGTTCTAGAATTTGATCGATAAAAGGCAAAGGAAAGTGGTCTTTCCTAGTCACGGCATTCAACTTTCGATAATCTATACACACTCTCCAACTAGTTGATGTGCGAGTAGGAATTGATTCGCCCTTTTCATTTTTAATCACGGTAATACCCGATTTTTTAGGTACTACTTGGATTGGACTGACCCATTGGCTATCTGAAATTGGATAAATGATACCAGCATCAAGCCATTTTACTACTTCCTTCTTAACAACATCCCTCATGTTTGGATTTAGCCTTCGTTGCATGTCTCTATGTGGTTTGGCTTCAATTTCACTATGAATATGGTGCATGCAAACGGAAGGGTCAATTCCCTTAATATCAGCTATTGTCCATCCAATGCCTCTTTATGTTCTTTAAGTACATCTACCAATTTATCTTCTTGCTCAGAGGTTAGGGTAGATGCAATGATTACTGGAAGGGTATCATTGGGTCCAAGGAATGAATATTTTAAGTCATCTGGAAGAGGTTTCAATTCTAGTTGGGGTGGTTCTTCCAAGGATGGTATTAAAGGACTTGGTTTAGTTGGAAGTGGTTCATATTTTATAGTCCAAGGAGGGATGGTGTCGAACTTAGGTGGTTCTAATAACATGTTTATCTCTTTGGTATACTCATCAATATCAAAGTCATCTATTCCAAAATGTGTAAGACATGTTTGTAAAGGATCCGAATCAATCAAACTTTGGAATTTCTTATCTACTACTTCCTCTATCATGTTTACTTCATTTAAATCATACACAGGTGGTCCTTGGGAAGCATTAAAAATATTTAATCTCATCTTCTTGTTTCCAAAAGATACATCCATCACACCTGTTCTACAATTTATGCATGCATTAGCAGTAGCTAGAAAAGGTCTTCCAAGGATGATGGGAATTTGGTTAGGATTACCACTAGATTCCATATCCAACACAAGGAAGTCGACAGGAAAATAGAATTCATCCACCTTTACTAATACATCTTCCAATATTCCACGAGGTTCTTTGACTGATCTATCTGCCAATTGTAGTGTTACTGTCGTGGGTTTCAACTCTCCAAATCCGAATAATTCATATACTGAACTTGGGAGAAGGTTTACACTCGCACCCAAATCTAATAATGCTTTCTTGATTGTGAAGTTTCCTATGACACATGATATAATCGGGGTACCAGGATCTTTTAGTTTGGGTGGGGTTATTTGCTGAACAACTGAGCTGACTTGCTCAGTCAAATGTATCTTTTTTGGTATTTGTATCTTGGCTTTCCGTTTTTGTGTGCATAGATCCTTCAAAAATTTGGCATAAGCTGGAACTTGCTTGATAGCATCGAGAAGAGGTAAGTTTATTTGGACTTGCTTAAATAACTCAAGCATCTCATTCATTTTTATATTCTTCTTATCTGAAGGCAAAGGAGATTCTAAAGCACTAGGGAATGGGGCTTTAGGTATGATTGCTTGATCATTGAATTCCTTTTCTTTTTCATTTCTTCTCTCTTCTGGTTTAGCCACTTCTAATTTCTGGGTTGGTTCAGGTGGGTTCAATGTTTTTCCACTTCTGAGAGTCATGACTGATTTAGCATGTTCTGGAATTTGTCAGGACTATTGGAACCTTCAGCCATGAATTGTCCTTTCGGGTTATCGATAGGCTGACTAGGTAACTTACCCTCCTCCCTTCTACTGAATGCTGTGGCTAATTGACCTATCTGAGTTTCTAGTTTTGCAATAGATTGTGTGTGGGAGTGAAGGATTTGAGTATTCATTTCTAGCCCTTTCAATGCTTGTAACACTTTGTCTTCAAAAGTAGGCTGATTATTCGGTGGAGGTTGTGGGATGTTTGGATATTGTGAATATGGCATGTTTCTAAAATTGGTTTCTTGGTAATTAGGTCTGATCGATGAATTGGCTACAGGTTGAGGTTTCCAAGAAAAATTTGGATGATTTCGCCAGCCAGGATTGTAAGTATTTGAAAATGGATCATTTCCTGTTCTAGGAGCTAATCGGGTTTGGGCTTGGTGGGCTTGCTCTTGAACAAGTTCAGGAAATTGGTATGCAGCTGGACATTCACCTATAGAATGGGTTGGACTCGAACAAATTATGCAGACCTCATGTAATTGAGTAGATGGGGAAGAGATGTTTCCAACTTGTAGAATCCGGTCAAGTTTATGGGATAATTCATCTACCTTAGTATAGATATCTGTAGAATGACCTATTTCATATATTCCACCTCTTTTAGGTTCTACGGGAGGGTCTCGACGAGCAACTGACATATGATGTAATGAATTCTCACTCAATGTCTCAAAGAGTTGCCAAGCCTCATGTTCATTTTTTAACATAAATGTCCCACCACATGAAGCATCAACCATTTGCCTATGCTTTTCTGATAATCCATCATAAAAGCACTGAACCAGTTGCCATTTGGGTATAGCATGATGTGGACATTTTCTAATTAGTTCTTTGAATCTCTCCCATGTCTCATGGAACATTTCTCCATCTGTCTGGGAAAAACTTGTTATGGCTTTTCTAATTTGATTCGTTTTTCCTATAGGAAAATATTTCTTAAGAAATTCTCTCTGAAGATGATCCCAAGTTGAAATTATAACAGTGTCTAATGAATTTAACCAATACTTGGCTTTATCTTTTAGGGAAAAAGGGAATAACTTAAGCCTAAGTGCATCATCAGAGAAATTTTGAATCTTGACAGTTGAGCAAATTTCTAAGAATTCATCTAAGTGTTTGTAGGGATCCTCATTTGTAAGTCCATAGAAAGATGGTAACATTTGGATTACACTTGACTTAATTTCATATTGGGCAGCCTCTACTGGAGGCACTTGAATGCAGGGAGAGTAGGTATACCTTGAAGGAGTGAAATACTCTTTCAACTGTCGTGGTTGATTATTTTCGTTATTAGGATCCATAATTCTGAGTCTGTTTGCTCTAATAGTTCTTTCTATCTCAGGATCTAAGGGTATAAGGTTGGGCTGCAACGATCGGCGACCAAGCATACACCCTACCAATGACTCTAAAGCAAATAGTTTTATTTATTTATTTATTTTTTTTTAATTTTTGTAATTAAGTTTCTAATTTCCTAATAAATTATGAGATGTCAATGGAAAAATTTTGAGTTTTGCAGAAAATAAATTCACCTAAGTCAATCTATAAAATAATTATTTTGTTTATATATTTTATTTTTTATTTTATTTTTTTTTAAATTAATTATATTTTATGGAAGATGTCTTAGGGTTTTCTTTTAGGTTTTTTTAGGTAAGTTAATTAAAAGGAAAATTTGATTAGGTTAAAATTGGATTTGTGGCAAAAAGGAAAGTAATAATTTTTTTTTTTTTATGTTAAAAAGAAAATATGCAATTCTAACAATTAAGGAAATAAAATAAAGCAGCAATAACTATTCAAAAATTAAGAGAAAATTAATCTAATTTTTTTATTTTTTTTTTTTTTTTTTTTTTTTAATTTTTTTTTTAAAATAACACACTTAAGTCCCCGGCAACGGCGCCAAAAATCTGATGCGTGTCGTAGCGCAACGATTTAAACACCTTAATTTCACTATTAGATAGCGAGAGTAAGGGATCGATTCCACAGGGACTTTAGCGATTATCTTGAAATAAATTTATAAATTTAACTAATAGATAATTAGTAGTGCAAAATAATAAGATATGGTTATCTTAAGAGCACGGCGTACCCGTAGATCACGGCCCGTCCTTTTAAGAATAATCAGTCTAAATTATTTTCACTTAAATATAATTTAATAACAATTTAACATGAATAAAAATTTTATTTCAAGTTATGACATTAAGAAAGCAAAAATTATAAATTCTAAAATACAAGAAAACCACCTCACGAAGAACCAATTCCTCTCCACGACACTGGAACGGACGGATCCTCTCCAAAAGGGCACGAACAGAGGGAACAGAGAATTCTGAAAGATCTCCCCATGGCTTGAAACGGATCCCTGGCTCCCTGCTGCTATTTGTAGAAACCCGGACGCGGGTTTGACGCGGCGAGGAACTGTTTCAAAACAGAGAACGCAGCGGAAGCAAGAAAAAAAAAAAATCTAGATAAATTCAATAAAATTCAAATTCCTTCTAAAGGAATTTAATTCTCTCAATTTGATAACTTCCAATCTAATCTATTCCTTAATTGGTGGAGGAAACGGTTAGAAATTGAATGGAGAAGAATCGGTGGAAAACAGAGAAGGCTGAAAACGATGAAGTCGGCACTTGGTTTGCCGACTTCACTTTAAAATCCGTGCTAAAACAGATAAATCAATGAAAAATCAATTTCGAGCTCATCTTAAATCCGATTTGAGCCGTTTGCGTCGTTAAATCCCTAAAATCGAGCTCTTTAAGTTGATAAGATTTTATCTAAAATATTATATAAAATATTAAAATATTAAATAATAATAGGTACGTTAAATTATTAATTAATAGGTTTAATGATAATTATTTATGCGTTTATCACCCAGCGCCCATCGTTTATGTTGGATTCTCGAGGTGGCATTGGCCTGACTCCGCTCTCTCCGCGGTCTTGGCAATCTCAGGCTTGGTGCATGGGGGCTATCCGCTGGCACCTGCTCGAGGGGTAGACTCGCTGCCGCTGATGGCCCCTCCCCCCAGCTTCTTTCTGCGTGGCCGGAATTGGCTCGTTGGGGACTTGGGGCTCCGCCATCGCCGCCCTTTCGACCCCCACCTCCAGAGGGGTGTCGGCTGTCAAATCCACCTCCGGTGCGGTTAGGGGCTCTCGGCGCTCGGGTGGTGGGGAAAACTCGCACCGTCGGACGCTTAGGGGTCAGGGCCTGCTACCCCTCGCTTGGCCCTCCATGGGCCCTCATCCTCTTGATGGTGGCCTTCTTGAGCTTGGTGTTGGGAGCTTCATCACTGTGCAACATTGGTCGGAGTTAAGTAAAAAAAAAAAAGGAAGAAGACAAGAAAAAAGGGAGGAAAATTGATTAAGTATTGGCAGCTACTCACCACCCCCGAGTGAAGACCCCCGCGAGTCGGAGATTCTCCTCCGTCAGGAGCTGGTTGCACCAGGGGATTTCGGCCGTCAGCAGCCACCCAGCGCTTTCTCTATCCCGGAGACTATAGATGAGTTCATGTTGGGCTGAAGGTCGGGTCCCCCACCCAGGTTTGACTTGATCAAGATCGGCAAAAAAGAGCCATGATTTCCATCCCTTGACAGAAGAAGGGAGGAATAGCTGAGGATGCGGCCGGGTCGGGGCTGGACACCCACCACCCGCCTACTGTTGACGGTTTAGAAGGATCGGAAGAGGGAGAGTCGGGTGTGATACAGTAGAAATGGCATAGGATGATGAAGGCACAGATGGTTCGGAGGGAGTTTGGGACCAGCTAGGTGGGGGTCAAGGAATAATAGTCGAGGAGGTTGATGAAGAAGGGATGGAAAGGCAAGCGGAGGCCTAACTTGAAGGACATTTCAAAATGGCCGCTCGGCTGGGTCAGGAAGAGACCATCCTGTCGTCGGTAGTCGGGAGGAAGAGCCCAATGTATTGGGAGATTTGGTAATGATCCCTAAGGTTAGCCAAGTCCTGGCCCGTTACCGTGGAGGTGGTCCCCGTCGGGGATTTCACTCCCATCCTCTGAGAGTTCCGGTGGCCTCCCGATGCCTCCGTGCTGGAGCCCTACGGGCGACTTGCCATGGAAGGATTGGATTGCGGTCCTCTAGATTGAGGACCACGAGGGAATGGGAGATGAAGAGGCACGAAGCCTCGAAAGGAAGATTCGGTCCTCGGGATCGACAGAAGAATACCAGGAGGGTGAAGAGGCCATGGTTGTGTTCGAAAGAAGAAAAGGAAGTCTAGGGGGATAGGAGCTAACATGTGGAGGAAAATGGTGGAGACTGATTCTCGGATGCAGGAGGAAAATGACCCTCATCCATGTTATACCATTTCAAATTGTCCCGCCTCGCATGCCCAGCCACGCATACTCCCACCATAGGCTGGGTTGCCTCGTCAAGCGCCCGGTGCGTGGGGTGTTTTGCCTTCGGCCAATGACGGGACACCGCTGATGTTAGCATCATGATAGCAATGATGGCGGCAGCTTTTTGTAGGCTTCGAGAAGGCACCCCCACCTCGAGGCCGATCTCCAAAGATCGCACGGATGCAGAGGCCACCCCATCGTATCCCCCAGATCATCCGCACAAAATTGTCACCGCGCCCAAGGACAAGTGCTCGTCGGAGTTGGAAGCAGGTGGAGATCAGCCAATTGGGAGGTGACACCCCTTTTGCCTTGCTGGGATGGGCCCACTTCGTCTCAGGGGCGAGGTGTTGACCCAATTATTGATTTTGCTGATTAATAAAGACATGAGTATATATTATGTTTCTAATAGATTTAACAAGTATTTCAGGGATTAAAAATGTTTGATCAATCAAAAGGAATAAAGAAACATGTTTGAATCAATGTTTTAAAAGAAATTTTAAGTTCAGAGCCTGGAGTCGACACCCAAATGGTCAGGAGCCGACCCCAAGGCGTCTCAGAAGGTTTCTGGGATTTTGCACAGTCCGGAGTTGACACCCAAGGTTTCGAAGCCGACTCCAATCTGAGATACAGAGAAGTGCATTCTATTTTAGTTTCTGGATCCGATACCTAGATTTGGGAGCCGACACTGAGATTTCGGAAGCCGACACCTGAGTTTTGGAGCCGACTCTAACCTGAGAACAGAGAGCGTGTTTTATGGACTTTTCTGGAGCCGACACTACAGTTTCTGGAGCCGACTCCCGAAAGCAACGAGTCGACGCTTTCCTTTCTCGAAGCCGACTCCCCAATAATTTTTCTTACTATTTTTGAACACCCAACTTGGAGCCGACACTTGAAAAGTTGGAGCCGACTCCAACCTGTCAGGAACGGATTTTTTATCTGTCAGAATGTACTTCAACGGTAAGATTTCTTTTCACTAACCTCTATTGTGTGTAGAAGAATCCAAACATCTCCAACGGCTATATTTCGCACCTAAAACCTGGATTATGATATCTATAAAAAGGAGGAAAAACCGTCCGTTTAAAGAGAGAGAAATAAAGAGAAAAATAGATTGAAAATCAGAGAAGTCTTGAGCAAGAAATCAAAGAGGAAAGAGTCAAAGCTCAAATCCATCAACTCCAGAAAGCTCAAAGAGAAATCCAAGGCATTCAAGTTCAAAATCAGAGGATTTTTTACGTGAAGAAAAAGAAAGCAAAAGCCCTGATTTTCCCCAACTTCTCAACTGCAATCTTGTGAAGAATCTGAGCTGAGGCCTAATTCAATATTTCAAAGGAGAAGAGGAAAGAAAGAAGAAAAGGCTCAAATCAAATTCGCTTCAAACATGCTTTTCTTACCCTTATTTATTTAATTACATATTTGCTCACTTAAGGAGTTGTCTTATATTGTAAACTCTATTTTTCATTATTGTTGGCTAGTTCAATCAAGTGATTGAATTAGTGAGGTGGTATACCTTCGTACAAGCTAAGGATAGCTT
>UESW01002006.1:241291-303285 GCA_900491605.1 Calamus simplicifolius | reverse complement strand
CCATGTCTTCAAATCACATGATAAAAGCTTCAAGCATGACTAGACAATGTATTTGAAAAGTTGCATTTACAAAGTTTTAAATTTTGGTGCTAGAGTAGTGTGATTTGTTACAAAATGCAAAATGCATTTGATATGAGCACATTTTTTTGTGCATCATTTGTGTTTTTTAACCTATCATTTGCAAAATTCCCAAATGTGCATGCTGACTGAAGTTTTCTTTTCTTCCTGAAAAAAATGCAGCATCTTACTATTCAAATGTTGAGAGAAGAAAGTCTCCCTCACCTTCTGCTATTGTCATAGGCGCTGGCTTTGCAGGCATTGCAGCAGCTCATGCACTGAAAAATGCGAATTTCCAGGTAATATACATATATATATATATATATATATATATATATATGTATACAGACATATATATATATTCCAAACTATTGTCTATAATTTCTAAATTTATCACTTTAAATCCATATGTTATGTGATACGATTGTTGTCTCATGTTGTACTAACAGCATGTGTTTTTCTCAGGTTGTTCTGTTGGAATCACGGGATAGAATCGGAGGCCGAATTTATACTGATTACTCATTTGGCTTCCCCATTGATTTGGGTGCATCTTGGTAAGCTATTTGCACTTTATGCTTTGTTTTAAGTATTCCCTAATTTTATTTAGCTGGCTTTTGCGGATGTACTAATGTTTGTTCTTTTTTCTGTTTATGATGCCCCAGGTTGCATGGTGTCTGCAAGGAAAATCCCCTGGCTCCGTTGATCGGAAGACTCGGGCTGCCGCTTTACCGTACAAGTGGTGACAACTCAGTGTTGTTTGATCACGATCTGGAAAGGTAGTCATCATTTTGGTCATATTCAGTATGATGTTGTTTGGACCTTAATGTAAAGTTCTTTGGATGCCAATGTTTTGGTGCCACTTATTATTAAACAAACTTTATCTACTTTTACCTATCTGTTATGGGCTTTGTATATATGGGTACGAAGTTCGTGATATATAATATTTGGGCATGACTTCAGGAACTTACTACAATTTGGTCGCTGATTAGATCACTTGTCTTTTTCCCGCCATTTTTTACTTTAATGTGCAGTTATGCACTATTTGACACAGATGGGCTTCAAGTTCCTCATGAACTAGTCCAAAAGGTTGGCGACGTTTTTGAGAATATATTAAAGGAGGCAAGTTTTTCTTTCTTTCATCTATGGAGTAGTTAGTTTCTCTTAGCTAGAAAATTCAATTTTATCGGTGGTTGATGAGCTTGTGTTAATTTACAGACGGAAAAACTGAGGCATGAATTCAGCGAAGACATGTCTATAGCACAAGCTATTACCATGGTCCTGGAGAGACGCCCAGATCTCAGGTTTCATGAAATTAATGCCAATGCACATCCTTTTATTACTTTCGTTACTTTTACCCTATTTAAGTATCCTAGAATTTTGTATCTGAAAAGTTCGATTGTAGGCAAGAAGGGCTTGCATACAATGTCTTGCAATGGTACTTGTGCCGAATGGAAGGTTGGTTTGCTGCAGATGCAGGTACAATCTCACTGAAGAATTGGGATCAGGTGAGAAATTTTTATTTTAATGATCTGCATTTTTACTCTTTGAAAATGAATTTGTTATCCAAAGTTTTCATGGAAGAAGTTGAACTGGGCAATGCTTCTCTCCTTGAGGAGCTTTCATGGAAGAAGTTGAACTGGGCAATGCTAAATATATACCTACTCTCCTAAGTATTGCATCCAAATATGAGGACCTATGTAATTTACATATCATAGGCTCTACAAGTTCTTTTTCACTTGTTCTTTCCAAATCTGTTGGTGAGAAGCGTTCAATTTTGTTGGCTTTGATACGTAAATCATATCATACTCCTTTGTTGGCTTGATTTATCTTACCAGTTTGCCTTCACTAAATGCAGGAAGTTTTGCTTCCAGGTGGTCATGGCCTTATGGTTCGGGGATATCGTCCCGTTATAAACACGCTTGCAAAAGGCCTTGACATTCGCCTTGGACACCGGTATGTGCTGATTATTGACTTGAGGAACTAATCTATTGCTAGCTGCTTGTCCTTTAATTTCTCATCTCAATCTTCAGGGTTACAAAAATTGTCCGTGGTAAGAAAGGAGTAGAAGTCACTGCCAGTAATGGTGAAACGTTTTTTGCAGATGCTGCTGTCATTGCTGTTCCATTAGGGGTTCTAAAAGCCAATTCAATAATGTTTGAGCCACGGCTTCCAGAGTGGAAGGAAGAAGCAATAGCAGGTCTTGCAGTTGGAGTTGAAAACAAGATTGTCTTGCATTTTGACAAGGTTTTCTGGCCAAATGTGGAGTTTCTTGGCGTGGTGTCATCAACTCCATATGGCTGCAGCTATTTTCTTAATCTTCACAAAGCAACAGGCCATCCAGTTCTTGTTTACATGCCTGCAGGCCTACTTGCCCATGACATTGAGAAGATGTCTGATGAAGCTGCTGCTAAATTTGCCTTTCTGCAGTTAAAAGGGATACTTCCTGATGCATCTGACCCAGTATGTTTCTCTCTCTCTCTCTCTCTCTCTAGCGTAGCCTTGCTTTGGTTTCATCTCTTTGTTATGTATTTATTTCCTGTGTGCTCTTTACAGATCCAATATCTGGTCTCGCACTGGGGAACAGATGAGAACTCACTAGGTTCCTACAGCTATGATGCAGTGGGAAAGTCTCATGAACTCTATGAAAGGCTGCGGATCCCTGTAGACAACCTGTTCTTTGCAGGGGAGGCAACGAGCATGAAATACACTGGCACTGTTCATGGTGCTTTCTCAACTGGGTTGATGGCTGCAGAAGAGTGCCGGATGCGTGTTCTAGAAAGATACGGGGACTTGGACGCGTTCCAGCTCGCGATGGTGGGAGATGAGGCTACCTCAGTCTCGGTTCCGCTACTGATCTCACGAATGTGATGCAACCGGCTGTCTCAAGAGTCCTAGGTGTTAACACACGTAGTTCTCTAACCATTCCATTGGTTGCCTTGAGAAACAATACGGGGAAAACAATTTGAGTGTTTTTTCCTGTGTCATTTTTTTGAGGTTGTTGTGGTATGTGTTATGTGCTGCTGTGTAACATCATATAAATAATTAATGATGTGATGCAGGATACAACAATAAGCTGCCTTGCCAATTGAGCTTGTGTGAAGGCAAGGTACACGTGTACACGTGAAACGTATTATCGTATTGATTATTAATGTGGATTGTTAATCTAATGGTGAGTAATTTGGATTGTTTCGTATTTTCTTTCATAGCAGCTTGTATAGGAGGATCCTTATTCATCGTCGTCCTCGTCATGGTTTCTGTTTAGATTGTAGTCCTATTTCTATCAACTTGGCTTGGTGTGCTTGGGATTCTGGGTCGTGGCTCTGACCACCTCTATTTTGGTTTGAGGGAGTCTTCTGGTAAAATTACTATAGAGAAGAATTAGCATGATGGGAAAGCTCCTAATTCACTCAAACTCTAGTAGTTAGCCCGAGTATGAAATGTATAAAGATATGCCTTGCAAATCTTAAACTGACATTCAAAAAGCAAACGAGGAAGGAAAACCTTCACACATCCAAATTATGAGATTAACAAAGAGTGTGAAGATGGATAAACACAATACTAAGTGGAATTAGTAATAGAAAATTGGGATGTATGCCATAGCTGGGGAACTATATGCATTTATCAAACTCCAACAAGAGCAGAAGGCCCTCAGGAGAATTTTATCTCACTGTACTTAAAACAAGGTTTGTGATAAAGGTGAGAAATTGTTCAGCATATTTTGATGCCTTTCTATCTTTTTAGAGCATAAAGTTCATTAATCTTGGAAGCTCTCAGATGTTTCGTTGTGGACAAAACAATGGAATTTTTCTAGCAGAGAAAGACTTGAATTTTTTTCATGCCAAACTTTCATTATCAATAATTTTATGCCCCGACACAGAATCTTTAGTCAATAATATGGCAACTGCAGCAATCATGATATCAAAACAAATAGTATAATTAATGGAATTTAAACTTAATGATTGGTAATTACCAACAATAAATTTCCAAGAATCTCATTCACAAATTTAATATCAATTGTCTTCATATATCAAATAAACAAAAGATATTATCAAATATATTAAATACTAATCCTCCCATCAACTAGAGATGGCAATTTTCTTCAAACTCATGGGTACGCACCTACCTTCACTTCATTTGGGACATGTATGAAAAGTAAAAAAAAAAAAAAAAAGGTACGGTATGGATATGAATATGAAAATAATAGCAAATGCATCACGGGTCGAGAATGCACATAGAGAGTGAGAATCCAAAATTTAATTTTATTGCAGAAAGTTTTCTGTAACAATTTTAGTACTTTCAACAATGATAAAAATTTATTGCTGAAAGCCAAAAATCTTAAGTGAAGGAATACACTAATTTTGGTTAGAAAGCAATACGATGGAATCCTTAGGCAAACTCTTGAGTCTTTTTAGCTAATGTTGGAAGAGAAAAGAATCTTAAAATTGATGAGAAAGAAGTGAGTTCATGCTAAAGAATAATCAAAAACCTTAACCAAAGAACCAAAAAGATTGACTTTGGAGATAAATTAATAGAAAGGAGATAGATTTCGGAAAACAAAAGATGAGACTCAAACCTCAATAAAAGCAATAGATGAGACCTTGACATTGGATGCAATGCTTGCAGCACTCGAAGCAAGGTGTTAGGCTCCCTATTATTTTTTTCAAGAAGAAGAATTAAATCACTATCGCAATGGCTATAGTAACAGTAGCATAAGGATTATGCAATGACTCTATCCTTGCCAAATCAAGCAAGCGAAGGAGTGAAGATTGTGAATTATTTGTATTGTGAGAGAAATAATTGAGTTGATATGAACCTTTATGCGATAGATCTTTTTAAGATTGGTGGGTTTGATTTAAGATTAAAATGGGAGAAAACAGCATCAATTGAATGGTTAAAATCATTTTGATTTGATATCTTAAAGTACTTTTTGGTTATGATGCATTGTTGGCGCCCATTAGAAAATGGGCCCAAAGCTTAGAAATGTACCGTTGTAATTTGCATTTATAACTATTACTTATTTGTAACCAAGACGGACTCAGGTCAAATTTATTATACATATATATATACACACGCGCAATATAGAGAAAGAAAACAAGATTTCTCCCAACTTTCCATGGAGAAGAGAATTCAAGACGTTCTTGCTCCCATGCAGAAGGATTTCAAGCTTGCCCATAACGACTTCAGCGGTGGTCAGACATCTAGCTCCTCTATGCCTTCCCTTCGCTGTTTTTTCTCATGGCAAGAAACCTTTTGACATTTCTTGAATTCATACGATTTTCTTTTCCTTTTTACCATGACTTCAAGGTCTTTTTACCGCAAACGTCCAATTTTCTCTATGAACTTCCAAGATTTTTTTTTTTTTTTTTCCTCCTACTAGCTTGGATATTGATCTGTTGTTCGATCTACTAAGAAAACAAGGTTGCTTTCACTCCCAACTTTCCATCGTGCCCTGGGACCGCGAAGAAAATTGAAGACGTTCTTGGTCCCATGCAGAAGGATTTCAACCTTGCCCACTCGTAAAACGATTCAGCGGTGGTCAGACATCTCCTCTATATGCCTTCCCTTCGCTCTTTTTTCTCACGGCAAGAAACCTTTTGACATTTCTTGAATTCCTGAGTTCATACGATTTTGTTTTTTTTTTAATTTTCTCCATGACTTCAAAGTCTTTTTACGACTTTTTTTTTTCTCTCCTACTAGCTTGGATAGCTGATCTGTTGTTCTTTCTACCAAGAAATCTTATGTCCAATTTATCTTATTGGCTTGTGAGAATTTGATCCGTAAATATTTGATATGCATAGTATTGACATGATCCCCTGTTCTTTCTCTCTCAGGGCTAATCTTCGATGAGTATGGCACGTTTTTACGCCACCCTCCTGCAAAAGCTCATACAAGAATTCAAGCTTGCCCTGTCCCAAAGCCTCATTGCAACAAGGTATAAAGTTGACCCTTCTCAATATTTTCCGCTGTAATTGTTTTACAGCAAAGTTTCTTGAATCGATCACTTCTACCGTATGCAATCCATGCCCCAAACCTGCTTCACCACACACTTAAAAATAAATCTCTTGTACTTAGAAATAAATTCCAGCACGCAAGGCTATATATTTCACATAATTAATTGAGATAAGGGTCAGCTTCTACTAAACTCTTGCTTATATCTTGATTTCTAAAATAATAAAAAAAAATAGTCTCACGTATCTAATTCTGGTTTTCCCAGGTGAAGCAGAGATATGACGTCTATAATGCTAGTCATGGCCTTCATATTCTGAAACCAGATGCAAGCAAACATGGTCATGAAAAAAGGTTCTATGGAGATTGCAATGGTAGTAGGCAGGCTTTCCCATTCTGAAGAGTTGTAAAACAACCACAAGCTCCCATACCTGATGATATACCTGATGATCACGAGGACTGTTTGCAACATAGTCAGGCAGAAATCATTCTAGAAGAATCTAGAAAACTGAGGACTCGGCTGATCGTTTGTTGAAGGTTTGGTGAAATTTTATGCTGCTTTTTATTTTTTTTATTTTTTAATTTGATCTCCGTTCCTATCCTATTTTATGCAACATCACTCGTGATGTTTTAAATGTTGCAGGCTAATGGTGATGAAGTTGAGATCAGTGAGATCTACCTCCATGCAGGATTAAAACTTTTGAAAGGTGCGTACTTGCTTGAGTGCTGCTCAGTTCCAAGGCCGAGGGATGCTACCAATGCAATTCATAGCTACGTCGATGCAGCAAAGCTCTTCAAGTAAGTCATACAAACACTTCTTTTTGCAGTATAACATGCTAATTTTTGGCTTACCAAACATATCCGAGACAATGCTTGGCTTAGTCCAGTTATTATTGTATTTATGCTGGCTGCTGAAAAGCTTATTCTAACTGGGAGAACTGGTGGAATGATGTTGATTGGATGATTGTTTGTGGTGTCAAAGTGATAACATATTTACATTCGGATTCTAAACCACTTGCCTTTATAGACTTGTTGATGATTTGGAAGATCCCAGCTTCGCCTTGGCAAATCAAAAGCAATCTGAGCACCTGACCATTTCTCTTAAAAAGTAAATGCATGAAAAAAACAGATCATTTTACTCTGTGTTATACTACCCCTGCCGTTGACAAGCTAGATTATGTTTTCTTTCACCTATAGTGCCAAGAAGATTGTGCATGCTTGCATCCCCACAATCTAAGTATTTTGAATACTCACATCCCCACAATCTTAATGATTTTTGACTAACATCGATTTATTAACCAAAAACCAAGATGATATATCCTAAAGCCAATAGGTTTTGTATTTTTCATAGGATATCAATTTTCTAAAACTATTAGATTTTTTTACTCCCATAAGGAAACTAATTTTTTAAAAAGAACTAGGTGGATTAATATTAAATAAATAAACAATAATAGATTTCTAACACCAACCAGACTTTGGGTCATTTAATATCTGTTTTTGCAATAAAGAATTATAAAAATTCAGTAGAAAAATTACAATTTATAAAAAAATTCATTGTATGTTCATAAAATTGCTTACAACTTCCTTATTGAACTCTAATTTATGTGATTTTAGATGTATTAGGAAGTTAACTCGATATCAGATATTATGAGTGTATATACACTTAAAAGTTTTGATTATATTGTTTTTAATTTTTTTTGTTTTGTTTTAGCTTTATGGATTCTAGATTGGGATATTTCCACTTGTATCCTTGCAATCTTAATATAGTGAATCCTCACATCCTCGCAATCTTAATGATTTTTTATTAACATCAATTTATTGACTAGAAATCATTCTTTAAATGCAGCTACTTCGCACAAACTAATGAGAAGAATGAAAATTCTTAATTGCTACTCTTGCGTACAAGTGCGTAGAGGTGGCATGCATGAGAGTTGGCTTTTCACTGCGAAATGCTTGCACAAATAGCAAAAGTAATCGGTTTCTAAACTTTGGGTTTTTCTTATTAACACATTATTACAATTACATATCTTTTGTCAAGCTAATACTTTGATTTTAACTTGAACCCAGGTATGTTATATGAGGCAGATATCAGCACATTATTGAATCTCAAACCAAAGAGTCATGATGCATCTCGTCTAATTCAGCTTCTCAAAATTGTAAGTAGCATTATCTTTTTTCAATTAATTTTGTTAGTGCTTTAGAAAAGAAATAATAATTGTTAGTATTACTAGCTATATGTTAGAATTTCTCTTTTTTCTTTGTAGCGGGGGGTTGAGGTAAGAATAGATTGATATTGACTAGTAGATGTATCAAGATGGCATAGAATAGGGTAGCTAAATGCTAAATGCCCAAAAGATAGGGGGAACCTAATAAAAAAAAGAGACCAAACATCCTAGTATCTAGATTTTTTAGATCATGCAAAACAAATAAAATCCAAATATGAAATATGACAAAATCCATCAGCATATATTTGCTAAAAAAGTTTGCAAACACCTTCTGCATGCATACATATGTATGCATTGCGACATAGAGCTAGAAAAAGGAAAAAAAGGCAAATTGATAAACATATGGAAGCACAAGTGGTTTAATTGAAGAGGTTATTGATTTTAAATCTAAGAGTAGTGTTATGGTTTAACTAAGTATATTAGTGCAAATGCAACCAATGATACATCTTTAGAATAAATTCAAATCACTCACATTTTCTACCAAGATAAATTTATCTGCACATGTGCTCCACTGATTCCTAAATCACTAATTGAAACCTCAACCTATTATGTTGCAGGCAGAGCATATCAATGCTGCATTGGATGCATCCATGAAATATCGTTGTTCTTTAGAACTTGCTATTCGACGCTACTCTTTCTCTGAGGGACATGAAGTTAAGGGTTTGTCATCAGTGAAAAAGGCCCTGGATTTTGGTTTCTACAATGTGGAAGACTTCATTCACCTTGTCACATCATCACTGAAGGATATAGAGATGTAGAGCACTAATTTAAGTTGTATGCAAATATATGCTTAATTTGTTTGTTTTTTGATATGTTAATGGAAATATTTTTATAGCTTTGTTAAGTTAGGACAGAGTAACATTCTTTCTTGTAATTATTGTCCTATTATATTTTTTTTTTTTTTTTTTGCCCAAAAAATTTGTACTCGTTCATCCTTTCACTTGATGTTAAACATAAACCTATTCTTTTCTCTAAAATTGAACCGATACTCATCATCAATTCCAAAATCATCCCTAAGCAATGATCTTAGACTAAAATTTTGAGATTAAAATGCCTTTGGATCATGACTCATCCCAACCCAAATTAACTTGAACTAGATATAACTCCATTATTATAACTCAAGTTGGATCAGGGCCACCTATCATAAACCAAATTCTTGGGCTGGGCACTCAGTTGTACTCCAACGCCCTCCGCAAGCTCCCCTATATGAGGCGTACGATCTCTTCCATTTTATCTTCTTCGCCTCCAAACCCACGATCCCATCTCATCGGCATATATTTTCCTTCCATTCGCTTACGACGAGTTAACGATGTTGTTTATCAGCACCCCTTCGATCATCTCACATGCTATATTGGGTTCAAACGGTGTTGCCAGAGTCGTGACTTCTGATCTATGACGTTAGGCAATTAGCCTTGTGTATTATGCTCTCTCTTACCTTGTTTATCTTGCACTCCAGTTCAGGGGAATGTAGGGAACTCGCATGCTACACAGAGACTTATCGATGATGTTTTGTGCATTATACCTGGGGTGGAGCTTGTATATATCTCTCTATTTATTTATTTATTTATCCCCTGGCATTCGTTTATGGTTGCACTAATCTATATTGATATCAAAGGTGATGGTCAATTCCAATTGATGAAACATTTCCGGTAGCATCTATATCATTATGAGATGCACAAGGTCAAGCTTAATGTCGTATAGCAATACACTACATAACCGAAACCAACTACACTCTGCTAACAGAGCTTTTTTTACATCAAGATTATTCTGCCAGTTAACGTCAAGGATCATGGCAGGGGGCCTTGATACGTACCATACAAGACCATTGGTAGCAAATTTCTTACAACTTTAGAAAGGAAGCCTGTGAGGTGCAGACTAATCATTTTCAGCACAAATGCCAACGAGCGCAGATACTTCGGTTGGCCTCCGATCTTGCCCCTTGTTGCTTCAAACTTTTTTTTCCACGTCCTTTTTGTTCTTCTTAATTTCCCCTCAAAACCGTATGCATATTTGAGATCTCATCAATTTTATAAAGAATGGTGAAAGATGAATTTATAAAGGTTAATCGGGACGCTAAGGTGCTTGATTAGTTGCCAAACTCATCAAAGAGGGAAATGTTGCTGTGATCCGTCCCATGATTGCAGAGGTAGTAGATGATGATGGTTAGGCAGTGTGTAATCCCCTAGAATTCTCAACTGCTCGTGAGAGTTATCACGAGGTCAGATGATAGACTCCAGATAATTGAATTCCAGGTATATCTTAATTGCTCGTGAGAGTTATCACGTGATCAGATGATAGACTCCAGATATTTGAATTCCATGTATATCTTAATTGCTCGTGAGAGTTATCACGTGATCAGATGATATGATAGACTCTAGATATTTAAATTTCAAGTATATATAATTACAGAGTCCCTTGATTTGGGGACTCTGCAATGCCTATAAAAGATAGTGTAGAACCCTCCTTCCCATCATACTTGGACGCTCCCTTCTCATCATCTTCTCGTGCGGACTTCTTCCCCAGCGTGCTTGTCTCTGATAAGTCCTCTGGCCATGCATGAGAGAGAGAGGAATTGAGAGAGAGAGAAAGTAAAAAAAAAAAGAAACGAAGAGGAGGGAGGAGCCGGGTTACAGAACCCAGCTCTCTCCCCTTCCCTTCTCCGTGATGTTGGTTCAGGCCCGGCGGCTGCCCGCCGCCTCGCCGGGCCTGAGCCCCGGTCGACAACCTCACCGGCACCGGGGGCGGCGTCCGGTGGGGTGCCGGAGAACAGTGAGTAGAGGAGATGGCGGAGGAGGAGAAAGAGGCAAGCTGTGAGTCACCGGCGGTCCGACTCTTGGTTCGGGCCCGGCGGTGTGTTCGCCGCCTCGCCAGGCCTGGGCCTTGGTTGGAGACCTCCACCGGCGCTGGGCGTGCATCCGGTGGAGGCCCGGCCGGCCACCATCCGGCCGGCCATGGTGGCCGGCCGTGCCGCCGGCGTGATCCATAGCCACGGAAACAGTGAGAGAGAAAGAGAATGATAAGAGAGAAATTAGAGAGAGAGAGGAAGGGAAGGTCGGCTGTGGCAATGGCCGGCTTTGGTCTGGCCAATGGCGGCCGGACCGACGCCAATTTGGCCGGAATTGGCGCCAGCACCGTGGAAGACACGCGGAAGAAGAAGAAGAAAGAAAGCATTAAAATAATAAATTGAAGAGAGAGAGAGGGTGGGGGAGGCTAGCTGCGGCGGCGGCCGGCCACGGTCCGGCCAACGGCGGCCGGACCACCTCCAATTTGGCCGGTGGCGGCCCTAGCCGCCGGCACGGCATCCGGCTCCTCTGTTTCGTTTGAAACAGAGGAGCTGGGTTAAAAAATTAATGGGCTGATTGGGCCGTGTGAGTGTTGGGCCTTGTTGGGCCGTCTCTGAGCCCAGTTTGAGCAGCATTTTGGGCCTTGTATCGGGCCGAGAATGACAAAATAAATATATGGCCCAAATCAGGATTAATTCTAGTTTCTGGGAATAATTTTATTTCTCTATTTGGGTGTATACATTGAGAGATATTCAAGCCCAAAGTTGGGCCCGTGAAGTGGTTTGGGTAGAATTTAAGAATTATTTTATAATTCAGATTTTAGAAATTTAATAATGAAAAATGATTATGTAGGTTCCCAGGAGTCCAATTAGCTGGGTTATCAAGTGAAATTCGTGTACTGTGGTAAGTAAGTCAAGTATTATAATTTTATTAATTATTTAATTTGTGAACTGTGAAATTACAGTTAAATATAATTATGCTAATTTGACAAAATCATGGTATTACTATGATAATATGTAATCATGATAATGACAGTAAAACTTTATGTCACCGCGGTTCTCATATGACAGATGACAGATGACAGACATTGGTACCAGGACCCTTCCTCTTAGGGATGTTTAAGAGGCTACACATTATCACATGACAGATTCACACATGACAGATTATCACATGACAGATGACAGATGACAGACACTGGTACCAGGACCCTTTCTCTTAGGTGATGTTTAAGAGGGCTACACATGATGTGTATTGTAGGGCCGTGGGACACATAAAGAAAAATAATGACAGTATTAACAATGTAATTGTTATTGAATTAAGCTAATTGATCTGATGACATGAACCTAATGATAGCCTGATAAATGAAATTTTGAAATTATATTAGGCTTACTTATTGAGTGTGAGCTCATAAAACTCTCATAATGTTTTTCAGAGCCTCAGGAATAAAGATGGATAATTGAGATAGAAGGAGTTTCCATTAAGAAGACTTAGTTTTATTATTTTGGTTTAGTTCAGATTGATTTGTAGGGCAGATAGCCCAAGACTGATAATTCTGGTTTGTAACAAATCATGGATATGAAATTTGCTTTATATTGATTTATGTGATAAGTTCAAGACGCCTTGCATGCCCGGCATGCGGCGGGTTGTCACCCTAGCCCAAATTTTTGGGTCTGGGGCATGACAGCTTTAGTGGTATCAGAGCTAGGTTATGATATTAGGGACATATACATGATGACACTTTAGGCAAAACACTAGAGTGACATAGAGACAAATTATAAATTTAAAGGAATCTCAGAAATTATGCTTTGAAAGCCTAACAAATAATGTTTACAGTGATATTAATTACAACTAATTTATCAGGAGATAAGAATGGCACGTCGCACTAGAAGTCGACAAAATGATGAGAGTTTCCAGGTTGGTAATGCTGACCAACCGGGAGGTCTAGAAGCCATCGGAGCTGCTGCCCCTGCCAATTCAGTTGGGACTGATCAGCAGCAACTCCAGACCGAGATGCTTTAGGGTATGGCGCAGTCGATGCGAGACTTGCAGCACTAGATTCTGCAGGCTTAGTCCGCTCAGCCTGAGTTCAGTTTTATTGGTGGTCAGAAACACCTAGCCTCAATGTTCATATCAGTAATGCAAGCTGAAAAGTATTTGATGAGTGGTGGTCAAGGATTTCTTGCTGTAGTCAAGGACCTTCAGCAAGAAGAGACCAAGTTGGAGGATATTTCCATAGCTCGAGAATTTCCAGATGTCTTCCCTGAGGATTTGACTAATTTACCTCCTGATCGGGAAGTCGAGTTCTCTATTGATCTAGTTCCTGGAACTGGGCCCATATCAAAGGCCCCTTATCGTATGGCCCCGGCTGAGCTAAAAGAACTGAAGGATCAATTGCAAGAGCTCCTAGACCGAGGATTTATTAGACCCAGTGCTTCTCCTTGGGGTGCTCCAGTCCTATTTGTTAAGAAGAAGGATGGCAGTCTCCGACTCTGCATTGATTATCGGGGAATCAATAAAGTAACAGTGCGAAATAAGTATCCTCTGCCAAGGATTGATGACTTGTTTGATCAACTTCAGGGAGCCCGGATATTCTCAAAGATTGATCTTAGGTCCGGGTACCATCAGCTTAAAGTCAAAGAAGGAGATGTACCAAAGACAGCATTTAGAACCAGATATGGCCACTATGAGTTCTTGGTGATGCCGTTTGGGTTAACTAATGCCCCAGCAGCATTCATGGACTTAATGAACAGAATTTTTAAACCATATCTGGATCAGTTTGTGGTGGTTTTCATTGATGATATTCTGATATATTCCAAGAGCCATAAGGAGCATGAGGACCACCTGAGAATTGTACTACAGATTCTGCAAGAGAAGAAGCTTTATGCCAAGCTGAAGAAGTGTGAATTTTGGTTGGATCAAGCAGCTTTCTTGGGTCATATAATCTCTAAAGATGGTGTATCTGTGGACCCGAAAAAGATTGAAGCTATCACTAACTGGAGCCGACCTACCAATGTGGCAGAAATCAGAAGCTTCTTGGGATTAGCCGGGTATTACCAAAAATTTGTGGAGAATTTTTCTCGCATTGCTCTACCCCTAACTCGCTTAACCCAAAAGCGAGTGAAGTTTGATTGGACAGTAGAGTGTGAGGAAAGTTTTCAGGAGTTAAAGCAGCGCCTGGTGTCAGCTCCCATTCTTGTTCTTCCAACGGGATCTGAAGGTTTCACTATAAACACTGATGCCTTTCGAAAAGGATTGGGATGTGTTTTGATGCAAAATGAAAGAGTGATAGCTTATGCCTCCAGACAACTGAAACCTTATGAGCAAAATTATCCTACTCATGACTTGGAATTGGCTGCTGTGGTTTTTGCTCTTAAGATTTGGCGGCATTATCTATATGGAGTGTCGTGTGATGTGTATACAGATCATAAGAGTTTAAAATACATTTTCACACAGAAGGAGCTGAATTTAAGGCAGAGGAGGTGGTTGGAACTATTGAAGGATTATGACCTGAATCTACAGTATCATCCTGGGAAGGCCAATGTAGTAGCTGATGCCTTGAGCAGAAAATCCTCTTCTGAGTTAGCTGCTATGATTACCTCCCAGTCTCACGTATTAAGAGATCTAGAGAAGTGGAAGGTTGGCCTGAGAGTACAGCAGTCTGATGGACTTATTGCAGCACTTGTACTCCAGCCGACCTTAGTTGACAGAATCAAGTCATCTCAGATGAAGATCCAGATCTACAAAGGATAAAGAAGTAGTACAATCAGGAGTTCAGAATAAATTTTATATAATGGATGATGGATCCCTGAAATTTGACGGAAGACTTTGTGTGCTAAACAGTGAAGAGCTAAAGGCTGAAATTTTGAAAGAGGCTCACTACTCTCCCTATACTGTGCATCCAGGTGGCACTAAGATGTACAGAGACTTAAAGGAAAATTTTTGGTGGAAAGGCATGAAGAGGGAGATTGCTCAGTATGTGGCCAAGTGCTTGGTGTGTCAGCAAGTGAAAGCCGAGCATCAAAGGCCTGCAGGACCTCTTCAGTCTCTGATGATTCCACAGTGGAAGTGGGAAAAGATTACAATGGACTTTGTGACTGGTCTGCCCAAAACTCCTAAGAGTAACGATGCAGTTTGGGTCATTGTGGATAGACTAACAAAATCAGCTCATTTCCTACCTTTCAGAGTTGGGGTCTCTAGTGAAAGATTGGCCAATTTGTATATTGAACAGATCGTGAGACTCCATGGTGTTCCGGTATCTATTGTATCAGATAGAGATACCAGGTTTGTGTCCCAGTTTTGGAAGAGCCTTCATAAGGCTATGGGAACTAAACTAAACTTCAGTACAGCCTATCATCCCCAGTCAGATGGACAATCAGAGAGGACCATACAGATTCTGGAGGACATGTTGCGAGCCTGTGTGATGGACTTGGGTGGAGCTTGGGATAACCACTTACCTTTAGTGGAGTTTGCATATAATAATAGTTACCAAGCCAGCATCCAGATGGCTCCATTTGAAGCTCTGTATGGTAGGAGGTGCATATCTCCTATATGTTGGGATGACGTGGGGGAAAGGAAGTTGCTAGGCCCTGAGCTGATTCAGCAAACAGTAGATAAGGTGCATTTGATCAGGGAGCGTCTTCGTACAGCTCAGAGCAGGCAAAAGAGTTATGCTGATGTCAGAAGAAGAGAATTGGAATTCCAGGTTGGGGATCATGTCTTCTTAAAGGTATCACCAACCAAAGATGTGATGAGATTTGGGATTAAAGGAAAGCTGAGTCCACGTTATATTGGACCTTTTGAGATCTTGAGCAGGGTTGGAGAGGTTGCTTACAGCCTGGCACTGCCTCCGATTCTATCTGGGGTACACAATGTTTTTCATGTATCTATGCTGAGGAAGTATATCTCTGACCCCAGTCATGTCATAGCATATGAGCCTATACAGTTGAAGAAAGATTTATCATATGAAGAGCATCCTTTGCGTATAGTAGACCGCAAAGATCAAGTTCTAAGACGGCGTACCATTCCCTATGTCAAGGTGCAATGGAATAATCATTCTGAAAGAGAGGCTACTTGAGAACTGGAAGAAGAAATGAAAGAAAAGTATCCACGACTATTTGTATCTTAAAATAGTTAATGATTGAAAACTGTTAGCTTTAGTTGATTGTTAGTCCTTGGGACAGAAATTTGGACCTTTATTTTTTATAATAAAAGTTATCAATTTCGAGGCCAAAATTTTTATAAGGAGGGAAGAATGTAATCCCCTAGAATTCTCAACTGCTCGTGAGAGTTATCACGAGGTCAGATGATAGACTCCAGATAATTGAATTCCAGGTATATCTTAATTGCTCGTGAGAGTTATCACGTGATCAGATGATAGACTCCAGATATTTGAATTCCATGTATATCTTAATTGCTCGTGAGAGTTATCACGTGATCAGATGATATGATAGACTCTAGATATTTAAATTTCAAGTATATCTAATTACAGAGTCCCTTGATTTGGGGACTCTGCAATGCCTATAAAAGATAGTGTAGAACCCTCCTTCCCACCATACTTGGACGCTCCCTTCTCATCATCTCCTCGTGCGGACTTCTTCCCCAGCGTGCTTGTCTCTGGTAAGTCCTCTGGCCATGCATGAGAGAGAGAGAATTGAGAGAGAGAGAAAGTTAAAAAAAAGAAACGAAGAGGAGGGAGGAGCCGGGTTACAGAACCCAGCTCTCTCCCCTTCCTTCTCCGTGATGTTGGTTCAGGCCCGGCGGCGTGCCCGCCGCCTCGCCGGGCCTGAGCCCCGGTCGACAACCTCACCGGCACCGGGGGCGGCGTCTGGTGGGGTGCCGGAGAACAGTGAGGTAGAGGAGATGGCGGAGGAAGGAGAAAGAGGCAAGCTGTGACGAGTCACCGGCGGTCCGACTCTTGGTTCGGGCCCGGCGGTGTGCTCGCCGCCTCGCCGGGCCTGGGCCTTGGTCGGAGACCTCCACCGACGCCGGGCGTGCGTCCGGTGGAGGTCCGGCCGGCCATGGTGGCTGGTCGTGCCACCGGCGTGATCCATAGCCACGGAAACAGTGAGAGAGAAAGAGAATGATAAGAGAGAAATTAGAGAGAGAGAGAGGAAGGGAAGGTTGGCTGTGGCAATGGCCGGCTTTGGTCCGGCCAATGGCGGTCGGACCGACGCCAATTTGGCCGGAATTGGCGCCGGCACCGTGGAAGACACGCGGAAGAAGAAGAAGAAAGAAAGCATTAAAATAACAAATTGAAGAGAGAGAGGGTGGGGGAGGCTGGCTACGGCGGTGGCCGGCCACAGTCCGACCAACGGTGGCCGGACCGCCTCCAATTTGGCCGGCGGCGGCCCTGGCCGCCGGCACGGCATCCGGCTCCTCTGTTTCATTTGAAACAGAGGAGCTGGGTTAAAAAGAATTAATGGGCTGATTGGGCCGTGTGAGTGTTGGGCCCTGTTGGGCCATCTCTGAGCCCAGTTTGAGTAGCGTTTTGGGCCTTGTATCGGGCCGATAATGATAAAATAAATATATGGCCCGAATCAGGATTAATTCTAGTTTCTGGGAATAATTTTATTTCTCTATTTGGGTGTATACATTGAGAGATATTCAAGCCCAAAGTTGGGCCCGTGAAGTGGTTTGGGTAGAATTTAAGAATTATTTTATAATTCAGATTTTAGAAATTTAATAATGAAAAATGATTATGTAGGTTCCCAGGAGTCCAATTAGCTGGGTTATCAAGTGAAATTCGTGTACTGTGGTAAGTAAGTCAAGTATTATAATTTTATTAATTATTTAATTTGTGAACTGTGAAATTACAGTTAAATATAATTATGCTAATTTGGCAAAATCATGGTATTACTATGATAATATGTAATCATGATAATGACAGTAAAACTTTATGTCACCGCGGTTCTCACATGACATATGACAGATGACAGACACTGGTATCAGGACCCTTCCTCTTAGGGGATGTTTAAGAGGGCTACACATTATCACATGACAGATTCACACATGACAGATTATCACATGACAGATGATAGATGACAGACACTGGTACCAGGACCCTTCCTCTTAGGGGATGTTTAAGAGGGCTACACATGATGTGTATTGTAGGGCCGTGGGACACATAAAGAAAAATAATGACAGTATAAACAATGTAATTGTTATTGAATTAAGCTAATTGATCTGATGACATGAACCTAATGATAGCTTGATAAATGAAAATTTGAAATTATATTAGGCTTACTTATTGAGTGTGAGCTCATAAAACTCTCATAATGTTTTTCAGAGCCTCAGGAATGAAGATGGATAATTGAGATAGAAGGAGTTTCCATTAAGAAGACTTAGTTTTATTATTTGGTTTAGTTCAGATTGATTTGTAGGGTAGATAGCCCAATACTGATAATTCTGGTTTGTAACAAATCATGGATATGAAATTTGCTTTATATTGATTTATGTGATAAGTTCAAGACGCCTTGCATGCCCGGCATGCGGCGGGTTGTCACCCTAGCCCAAATTTTTGGGTCTAGGGCGTGACACAGTGCGATATAGTTACCAGGAAATTGTCACTAGTTCCATGCTATCAGAAGCCAGCTTAATATTTTTTGCTTGACTTGCGCATGCGAGATGAGATAATCATACTCCAAGACCCTGGTAACTTCTAGCAAGTTGAAAATTAGGATTGAGAATCTGGATTTCCTGAGGTAACCTGTCCATACTAGCCATATCGTACCATACTATTAAGGTACAACATAGTTACGAATTTTAGGAATCTTACTTATTGCTAAACACAATACAAGTATGAGCTCCTCTAAAAACATGTGATTTTAATTTGTTATGCCTTTTAAGTTCTTTTTCATGGAACTAGCTGGAAGAGAGGCTTAGATGAATGACCATGCTGACCCGATCTAAACTTTATAGACGATGTCCGACCATGCTGACCCGATCGCAAGCTCATCACTTAGGTAGTGTTTGAAATAGGGGATAAGAGGGAATATCCTTGAATATCCCCTCTTATTCCCAAAAGCCATAACTATAAGAGATAGCTGGGAATAAAGTTAACCAAAGGGATAATCTATGGTTAACCATGGGATATCCCCTCAATTTATTCCCTAGAAAATGCAGGAATAGCTGTTATCCCTCCAAATAAGAGTAAAAAAAAGTTATCCTATGGATTTACCTTTTTGCATTTGATATGATCAATGGAATAGTCAAGGGACATCTCTAAAGATAGCCAGGGAGTAAACTCTATCTCGTACACTTATCCATGAATAATACTTTTTCTATCAAACATACCTTAGTGCCATTTTGAAATCTTTTTTTTTTTGTTTCCTAAAAGTATATTTCTGTAGTTAGTGCTAACTCTCAGCCATTTTACTTTTTTGAGCTGTAAGTCTTGTCCATGCATATTATTCATCTTTTTATTTTTTTAAACATTTGTACTCTTATCAATGATATTGGTAAAGAAATTTAGATTAATATATAAACAGTCCCTTTTAGATTCCAAGAAGATATAAGTTGTTAAACAAAAAGGTGCTTGTCAACACAATCATTTCCTTGTTATAAGTAAAATAGACATACACTTCTAGATTCCAAAAATAATAAATATAGTTATTGAAAAGGTTTACATTGATAAATTTATTTTCTAATTAATAAAATGCCAAGGAATAAATTGAAAAGAAAATAACCACCGGTTGTTTTAAACGGGTGACTCAAGTCAACTATTTTAAGGTTCGGGTTATGCCATCATTAATTACTAATTCAAATATGTTGAGTTGTGGTTTGATTGTTATCTAATATCTCCTTTGCAATCCTCAGTTCCACCATTCATAAGTTCCCCACCACTAGGGGTAGTAATCTAGTTTGGGTTGAACCAGATACAGATCGGGTTGGACACAAGTTAAATCAAAAATTTCTCCATCCTAACATGATTTGTTTATTAAATGGGTCAAAAATCTAGAACCAAACCTAAACATTTAATCAAGAAGGTAGCCTGGGTCAAATCTATGATGGATCGAAACAAGTTAAACGGGTAAAACAGGTCAAGCATTGCCACCCTACCCACTACCTTAAAATCTATTCACTCACCCTAGTAGACATTCCATCACCCATCTTACTAGCTACTCACTTTTTTCTATAAGGAAGAGTTTTATTAAACCATTCTCATCCCCTTAAGCCCATGGTATAATGTACTGGAGCATATTGCATCATACTAAATGTATTGTATTGCACTAATATTATATCGAGATTCAATATTGGTGTATATTGAGTATCAGTATGCTAAACCAGCTCACATGCTGAGCGCATCAATACTATACCAATGTAACATTGGTATGAGATCTAGTATTGAGACATTGAGCCTTGCTTAAGCCTGTTCACCAGGGTTCATTGACTCCATCACCATCTACAATATTGTGTACATAGGTAGGGAGAAGTTTAATCTCAAAGGAGGCTGATTGCTTCTTTCTTTTGGCTAGAATTTTTTTTTGTTGCTTGTTTATTTCTCTTTCCTCCAGGATTCCACATACTTGGAATATTGAACCAAAGCACCTGAGAAGTTTCTTGAAGTCCACTTGAGAGGCTTGATTTGATGGCTGGTTTTGTCTAGGTTCTTCCAGAGGAACCCTAATAGGTTGGAACACAAGAATGGTTTTTCTTCTGAGGTCTTATTAAGGAACCTATTACCTTACGGTATAGTTGTCATACAATTCCCTTCAGCTGACTTGGACCTACACTACCATTTATGGTCCAAAGGAGGGGCCTCTGCCTATCCTTTAGGAGGAACTCTCATAAATTAGAGGTGAATTTCTTGGCAGTTGGGTCTTTGGCAGAGAGTTTAAAATCACAAAGTCTTTCTGATTAGAGGTAATCCTTAGAATGTGAAGGATAATCTGGAATTCTTTGATTTTATTGTTGAGTTATAGCTACTTGAATGTAAACCTAAAGGGTAGTGATTTTGCACGGAGAAATCTATGGGACAGGCCCTCCCTGGCACTATTGGACCACTTCTTGATCTTTGTTGAATGGGAAGATTTGTTCTCCTCTACCGTCTGGAAGACGCTTCCTAACAATTGTCCAAACCATGTGCCCACTGCCCGTGTTTTCAACTTCCCTATCAAGAAGTCTAATGTAATTTGTTTCAAGCATTGCTGGACAATGGCATTAGGCTATGATATGTCATCAAAAACAACAAGGTCTCTGTCATAGGAAATTCAAGTGGTAGGAGGTTGGGTAGAAAATATCATAAGGTGGAGAGCAGCTCTTAGACAGTGGACTTCTGCCAAGACGATTCGAAATCAACAGATGACGAATAAACTCATCTCAAAAGTTGATCAGCTTGATAAATGGGAGCTCACTGATCTTACCAATTCTAAGATAAATTCAAGAAGAATCCTTAAGGATGAACTCAATGAGATTTATGGTAAAGAAGAATTTTCTGAAGATAGAATTTGTGACTGAAAGGATTCTTTATAAAGCGGCTTCAGGTCACAAGCATAGAAACACCATTGCTTCCTTATTTGTAGATGGTTTGGAGATGTCATATCAGGAGGAAATAGAACAAAAATTCCATCATTTATTTAGCAATCTCTATTCTTCTTTAGGCTTCTCAGTCTCCATTAATTGGAACTGATTATATGGCTACCCTTCTGTTGATTTGACCAAGCTTATTGAACCATTCACTATCAAATAAATCAAAGCAGCAATCTTTTCATCGGGAGAATCAAATCCACAGGATTGAATGGCTTCCCATCATTATTATTCCAACGATGCTAGGATTTACAGCAAGATGATCTTATCACTCTCTTCAATTCCTTTCATGCAAGTACTCACTTTGAACAAGTTGCACTTTGTTCGTATAACTCTTATTCCCAAAAAAGGAGGGATAGCTTTTCATGAAGGATTTCAAACCAGTTTATCTCCCCAATAGACCTTACTAAATGATTAATAAAGTTTTGTCTTCAAGGCTTGGTATATTTCTTCTTGTGCTTGATGTTGCCCAATTTGCCTTCATCGAAGGTAAATATATTCTAGAGAATTTCCTTACAAACAATGTGATAATCTCTCGATGTAAGAGAAACATAATCCATAGGGGTTATTTGCAAATTATATTTTAAAAATGCCTTTGGTAAATTGGAGTGGTTGTTTCTTTTTGGATATGCTCAAGGCTAGAGGTTTTTTGTTTCATTGGATTAACTTGGTGAATGGAGTATGGATTACTCTCCTCATCCTTGATTGTAGTTCTAACTAATAGTCATTGCAGGAGATGAATATCATATTGAAGAGGAGTTTGGTGGCATGATCGGTTGCCCCTAACGCTAATCATCTTAGTTGTCAACATTCTCTCTAAGCTCTTGCAACAAGCTGGTTCAATAGGGCTAATCATCGGCTTGAGAAATAATCACTATATTGGATCTATTTTCAACGTGGTATGCTGTGTGGTTTATACTACTCTATACCATGTGCACCGCATCATATTGTACCGGTACCAAATTGAGACTTGATATGTACTGAGCTTCGATATATTGAATCGACTAATGTACCAATACTCCATTAATGTGGTACCGATATGTGGTCTAGTATTGAAATGGCAGACTTTGATTTGCATCCACTAGTTTGTAGATGATTCTATCCCCTTCTATAAAGGTACAACCTCAAACCTTATAGCTTTGAAGGCCCTCCCTCCTACCATACTTCAAAAGTGTGACTGACCTTAAGATTAATTTCTCAAAGAGTTCCATAATTGATATGAGCAGGAGGTGCAGATGATGTTTACAAAAGCTATTTAATTGTATGCTAGATAGGTTTCCATTTGTGGGCCTAGGCCTCCGAATAAGTGTCCATGAACTTCCTAAGAGTGCACAGTTTCCTTTGCTAGAGAAAGTGGACTGTAGACTAGTTTCATGGAAAGGAACATTGCTTTTCTATGATGGGAGGATCACTTAATTGAATGTTGTTTTTACAGCACTTCTAATATACTACATGCTGATTTATAGGCTACTTAAATGGTTCAATCTAGAATTTATAGAAGCATTCCTTTTTCTGGAAGGGCAAAGATCAAGTAAGTGGATCCAATTGTACATTTAACTGGTCCAATGCTTGCAAATCCAAAGGGAGAAGAATTGATGTACTAGGCTGCTGAACTTAGTGGAAGCCAATGAACTGGAGGACCTCATAGCATGTGCTTTAACAAGTCACAAGCTCAAAAGCCTTGATCAACCCCTTTGAAAGCTAACAAGATATAGGAGCTTCATTGTCATGCCCTTTTACAAGTTCATTAACAAGGAGTGATCTGCTCTTATCATAAACCTTTATGGAAAGCTATAGTGCTAGAAAAAGGCCAAAATATGCATGTGGTTGGTCTTTGTTACAAACCAAGAAGCTTCTTTCCTCTTTCCTAGAAAGGTTGAGTGGTGGATCAAAACTATCTCTTCTGCAATGCAGCTGACAAATTTGTTATCTATATTTTCTTTCATTGCTCTTTTTTCTTGTGCAAAAGAATGCCCGATGGTCTTTCTTGCGGACAATTTTTCAATCACCTATCTCATGCTTTAAGATTTTGATGGACTAATATGAGAAGATGTTCATTTGATGAACGTAAGACGGATATGATCATTTCCATTTCTAAGGATTTCAGTATTTTTCATGACCATCCAAGTAAGGTGGAAAGAGAGATGCGGAGGGAGAAGGGTAGGGCATCCTGTAGCCAAGCCTCCCTTTTTCTTGATCTATTCCTCCTCCCCTTCCAAGTGAATATGGCTCCTTCTTTTGGCTATTCATTCCCATGAAGTTGAATCAGTGAAGTGCATATAACTTTATCCCTTGTCTAGAGTTATGGGCTATTATTCTTCTACTCTATTTTTTGCTGAAAAATGGCGATATATATAAGTAACTTCTTCACTAGAGAATGTGGATATTTAAAAATAATCATATATTTATATAAAAACAATAGGATTTTGGCTATTATCTGTTTGTTTGTACTTTTAACTTTTTAATGAGAACAGAGATATTTATAGGTAACTATATATTAATAGAATATGGGCTATTATTCTTTTTTTTTTTCTCTTTTACTTCATTGGAGGATGGGGATATTTAAAAGAAACTATATATTCATATAAAGATAATGAGATATAGACCATTCTTCTTATTCTTTTGCTCTTTTACTATTTTATTGGAGAATGAAGATATTTATAAATAATCATATATTCGTATAAAGATAATAGGATATTAGCCGTTATCCTTGTTCTTTTGTTCTTTTACTTGTTCAGTAGAGAATGGGGATATTTGGTATGAAGAACAAGGATAGTGGCATATATCCCATTATCTTTATACGAATATACGTAAAGAATAAGGATAATGTCTCATATCGTATTATCTTTGTATGAATATTTGTTTACTTATAAATATGTTGCCCAGATGTAGTAACCCAAGAGGGGGTGAATTGGGTTATTTAAAATAATTTAATAGCTATGCAGATATATGTGCTTTTAACCCTAATTTGATTTGCAGCGGTGAAGTGGGTGCACAAATAATAACAACAGAAAAGCAAACAACCACAAACACACAGAAGTTTATAGTGGTTCGGTGCCAAACTCAGCACCTACATCCACTCCCCAACACTTTGGGAATTCCACTAATCGTATCACAACGATTACAACCTCTAGCCGAACCAGGCTAGCCCTCTTGTTTATACGGCACAAGGCAGCCAAAAACCCCTAGCCAAACCTAGGCTAGTCCTCTTGTTTCACGGCACAAGGAAGCCAAAACCCCTAGCCAAACCTAGGCTAGTCCTCTTGTTTAAATGGCACAAGGAAGCCAACAACAAACCAGGGTTCACTAACCCTTTTACAAGATAATCAGAGTATGTAAAGGAGAAGCTCCTACAATGAGCAAATATTCGAAAATACTTTACAACTTTTGAAGCAATAAACTCAGCAATAAATGAACTAGGTTGAAGCAGCTGAAGTCTTGAATGCTTGAAAAGCTTCAATGATTCGGACGACCTTTCGGAGCAAGGAATGAACTTGAATGCCCAGCAACCACTCAACAAATATGCAATGAAGGCTCTTTTCTTGGATTTTTCTCTCTTTGAAATTTCTTTTTCAAAAATCGTCTAGGTGTGCTTCTAATCCCAGCTATTTATAACCATCTAACAAGAAGATATCCGTTAGATACATAAGAAATAAATGGAAATAATAACGGGAAGAAAATATAACCGTTAAACATGTTTCCCTTAAGCATTGAATGCAGATCTCCATTTGAGGAAGGATGAGCACTGTAAAAATTCAAAAATCAAAAGTTAAATATAGCTTGAAATAGCAATAGAGAAAGAGAGAGAAGAAAGAGCTCTCATAAAAGCTTAGGCGGCGGTGGACTAAAAAAAAAGGCTCCAGGTAGCTGAGGATATGAATGCCATCGTCCAAGAGTAAGCAAGAAACCTCAGCTAGCTAATCAGTTAGCTAACCAGAGAGGTCACAATAAAGAATCGTCCTGAGGCAGCTCATCAGTTAGCTTGGCAGCTAACTAAGCGAAAGTCAGTTAGCTCTTTAGCTAACTATCAGAGAAAAAGTAACGGCAGAGAAATTCATGCTATCATAGTTAGCTCTCCAGCTAACTTAATTTGAAATCCACTCGGCTGCAGGAGAAGAAAACAGCTAGTTAGCTGAATAGCTAACTGAAGAATGGCCAGTTAGCTCACGAGCTAACTAGAAGCAAAAGCAATATTGTCCGTCCAGCTTAGTTAGCTCTCCAGCTAACTGAGCGCAGCCAGTTCTGATATAGTTAACTCTCCAGCTAACTAACCAACAGTCAGCTAGCTCTTTAGTTAACTGAATTTTGAATCCCCACGGCTGACGTTCCCTGTGAAAATCAGTTAGCTGAGTAGTTAGCTCCAGGATGAAATAGTTAGCTAAGCAGTTAACTAAAAGAAACGTCAGCTAGCTAGAAGGAGTTTCAGTTAGCTAACAAGACATCCAGCCAGCTAGCTAAAATTGGAGGGTGTTCGGCCAATGCACTGTGACGAGCAAATCAGTTAGCTGAAGGAATTCCAGCTAGCTAACAAGCTAGCTCACCAGTTGACTAAAAGAAAAGGACGTTCGGCCAGGCACCTGAGACAAGTTTCTTAGTTAGCTGAAAGGGCTCCAGCTAGCTAATAAACTAACTCACCAGCTAGCTAAAAAAGGAGGACGTTCGGCCATCTAACTGAGACGAGCATTTTAGTTAGCTGAGAAACTTCAGCTAGCTAACAAGCTAGCTAAACAGCTAGCTAAAATACAAGATCGTTCGGCCCAATCACTGTGAGAATTTTAGTTAGCTGAGGGCATGCCAGCTAGCTAATTGAAAGAACAAGCTAGCTAACCAGTTAACTTCAAGCAAAAATAAAAATATCTAAAGCAAAGTAAAATAAAGTACTTTCTTACCAGTCAATTTTGCATGAAGATACTTACTTGCAAGGCGACCGAACTTCCCTGTATCAATCTTAGAATTGCTTAATTTGTTTTGTAATCATCAAAATCAATCTGGGGTCAACAATCTCCCCTTTTTGATGATGACAAAACCTTTAAGCATATAAAGAGCAAGTGTATATATGGAAGTTTAATAAGTAAACAGGAGTAATCAGAAAACATTAATTTCTCCCCTGTCAAATTAAATAAGTGAAATCTTTTTCTTTTCTCCCCTGAATATATGGAGTTACTATTTTACTCCATTCCTTAATGTATGCAAGCAACATTCTTCTCCCCCTTTTTGTCATTAATCAAAAAGAAGTTTGAAGAGTCTTGCAATAACTTTAAGCATAATAGATCAAGGAGATGTTAACATTCATTGCATAATTAAAACAGTCATGCAGATCAGTACAAGACAATAGATATTACATGTCATTGTTTCAAGTCATAGAGCATAAACATAAACAAGCATAACAAGTTTGTTCAAATACTACAAAACCACATAAGTTAAGTACAATCACTTGTCGTCATCAGATGAAGAAATATGCACTGAAGAAACTTTTGCTTGCTTGAAGATTGAGGCTTGACGGAGGAGGCCGTGACGGTGGAGTGAAAAGGTGCGGATGAGAAAAAGAAGCATCAGGCGCAGAGGCGGCAGAACAAGTGATGAGAGTCTCCATGAGTTGACTCAGCCTTGAGAGGGTTGCAGTCCAATGATCAACAGCGTTTGCTGCATCCCGGGTCTGGGTCTGGCTCGATCTCATTTGATATTCTACCCACTCTGCCTTAGTCTCAAAGTTTTCAAGCTTGCTTTTAAGTAAATTTACCTCCTTCAGGATCCGTTCCATGACAGATTCGTTGTGATGAAAAACTCTCCCATTAAGAATGTTCACATCATGAACAAGCCTTTCAAGAATGAGTTTAAATTCAGACATGTTTTCAAAAACAGAAGAAATATGTGGTACAAGAGTCTGATCATTGACAGAAGAAGCACTGTCACCAGAGCTTCGACTAGAAGTGGCAAGGGTCAATTCATTGATAATATGACGGAGTTGATCATCACATAATCTAACAGTTGGAAAAGGAGCAGGAGCAGGGTTGTCATTGCGAAAAGATGATCCAGAAACATTGATTTCAGGTGGATCAGGTAGAAAAGGGTTTTGGTCAGCTGTCATAGCAGCAAGATACGGATTAGGTTGGCTGAAGTCATAAGTGAAAAAGTTTTGAGGGGAACAGGCAGGTTGATTCACAGTAGGCGGTGGCATACTAGATTGTCCTGTTCTAGATCTAACTTTTAACCAAATACCATCCCTTTTAGCAAAATCCATACGGTGCAGTGAATGAGCATTAAAAACGTCAGAGTGACGTAATGCCACTGCAGTTTCTCCTTTAAGTTTAATACCAAAAAACTCAAAAACATATGTGAGAAACATTCCGTAGGGCAAAGCAGCCTTAGATCTGGACAAAGATTCTCTCATAACGGTCATCATTAATTCAGGTAAATCAACAGGGTCTTCATTAAGATATCATACATTAAGCAAATGTCCCTATCGTTTACCACATTAAATGATCCAGCACGAGGGGCGAGAATCTTAGCAATGATACTATGGAAAAGCCGATTTTCAACTGATAACATATTTGCATCTAACGTTTCAATCTTACTAGCTTCAGTATCATCTATATTAAGGATTAGGCCAATCTTATATCCGCGTTCACTAGGGAGAATTTCTAAGAAACCTTCAGATGGAATTTTCAAGCAGATCCTAATGTTTTACCATCTAGGTCTATTTTAGTCTTTTTCACAATGGAAGAAATAGTTCCACTACCAAAGGAAATGTTTTCATAGAATTCCTTAATAAGTTCAGGATAAATAGGTCTTTTGGTAGATAACAATTTGTCCCATCCTTGTTTAACTAACAGATTACCGATTTTAAAACCTTCTTGTTCTAAAAAGTTAAAGTCTACTAACCTCCCATGAGCAAAAGATTTTGAAGCAAGTAGGGAGTTGATTTGAGTAGAAGACGTGGAAGACTTCCGGCGAAGATCGGCACAATCGTCATCTCTAGCGATTGCCTTCTTCTTGGGAGCCATCAACTTCTTCTAGATAGATTAATAGGTTGAATGGAAGGAAGGATTAATGGAAGGAATGAAAGAAAGGGTTGAGAATGAATGGAGAAGACGCTCGGTTGGAGTTGAATGAGGGAGAAGACGGCGTGAATTGAAAAGAAACGAGTGGAAAAAGGTTATATAGGGAATAGGCTTGATGGTTAACTGGCCAGGTGACTGTTTGGTTGCCTGGTCAGTTAGCTGCCATCAAAAAAAAATAAAAGCTTTTCAAACGGCCGGTGGTTGGAAGAATTCAAAGAACATAGCTTTTATTAATTTGAAAAGACATAAAGCCTTACAACAAGCATTAATTTGACATGAAATTCCTTTGATTGATGTGATTTAAAGATGTCATAACTTTTAGATATCATATCACTTCATTAAATGATTCATTAAATGGTTGGATCAAACATCCCTAATTCTCTTCTGATTTCATAAAATTTTGTTTCATCAAGTGGCTTAGTAAAAATATCAGCAATTTATTTTTCAGTATTTAAAAATTCAATAACAACATTTCCATTGTTAACATGATCTCTAATGAAATGATGTCTAATTTCAATATGTTTAGTTCTGGAATGTTGAATAGGATTTTTAGTTAAACTAATTGCACTTGTATTATCACATTTTATAGGTATGGCTTTTTGTTTAATACCATAATCTTCTAGTTGTTGCTTAATCCATAAGATTTGAGCACAGCAACTCCCAGCTGCAACATACTCGGCCTCGGCCGTAGATAGTGCTACTGAAGTTTGCTTTTTGCTAAACCATGAAATTAAGTTAACACCTAGAAACTGGCAAGTTCCAGTGGTTGATTTCCTATCTAATTTACATCCAGCAAAGTCAGAATCAGTGTATCCTATTAAATCAATGCTAGATTGTTTATCATACCATATACCCAAATTTATTGTTCCATTTAAATATTTAAATATTCTTTTAACAGCAAGCAAGTGTGATTCTTTAGGATTGGCTTGATATCTTGCACACATGCAAACACTAAATAAAATATCTGGCCTACTAGCAGTTAAATATAACAAAGATCCAATCATACCTCTATATAATTTTAAATCAACAGATTTTTCAGAATTATAAGTTTCAAGTCTACATGATGAGCTCATAGGGGTACCGATACTCTTGGATGTCTCCATGCCAAACTTCTTGATCATTTCTTTTGTATATTTGGATTGGCTTATGAAGATCCCATCTTTGCTTTGTTTAATTTGAAGTCCGAGGAAGTAGGTCAGCTCACCCATCATACTCATCTCGAACTCTCCCTGCATAAGCTTAGCAAAGTCTTTGCACAAAGATTCATTAGTGGCACCAAATATGATATCATCAACATAGATTTGAATAACTAATATATCTTTATTTTGCCTTTTAATAAATAAAGTTGTATCCACAGTTCCTCGAATAAAATTATTACTAATCAAGAATTTGCTTAATCTTTCATACCATGCCCGGGGCGCTTGTTTCAAACCATACAAAGCTTTGTTTAATTTGAAAACGTGGTTTGGAAACAGATGATTTTCAAATCCGGGTGGTTGTTCCACAAAAACTTGTTCAGCAATATATCCATTCAAGAAAGCGCTTTTAACATCCATTTGATATAATTTAAAATTCATATAACAAGCATAAGCAAGAAGTAATCTAATAGCTTCTAATCTAGCAACAGGGGCATAAGTTTCATCAAAATCAATTCCCTCTTCTTGATTATAACCTTAGCTACTAATCTTGCCTTATTTCTAATTATATTACCATGTTCATCTAATTTGTTTCTGTAAACCCATTTAGTTCCAATAATTTGATGATCATGAGGTCTTTCAATAAGAGTCCAAACATTATTTCTTTCAAATTGGTTAAGTTCCTCATGCATGGCATTAATCCAATCAACATCATTTTTAGCATCATCATAACATTTAGGTTCAATTTTAGATACAAATGCTAAATTATTACAAGCATCTCTAAATGATGATCTAGTTCTCACTCCTTGAGAAGGATCACCAATAATTTGATCTTTAGGGTGACTAAGAACATACCTCCATCCTCTTTCTAATTCATCATTACCTTGTGAGGCTTCAGGTAGGTCAGCGTTCACTTACCTCTTCGTTCTTATCCTTTAATGTGATGTCCTTGAATTGATCTTCAATGTCATCTGCATCATTTATACCTTTTCCCTTCCTTGATGGAAGATCATTAGATTCATCAAAGATAACATGAATTGATTCTTCAACTACTAAAGTCTTTTTGTTGAATATTCTAAAAGCTCTACTATGTAAAGAATATCCGAGAAAAATTCCTTCATCAGACTTAGCGTCAAATTTATCAAGGTTTGATTTTCCATTATTTAATACAAAACATCGACATCCAAAAACATGAAAGTAACTTATATTAGGTTTTCTTCCTTTCCAAAGTTCATATGGAGTCTTTTTCAAAACAGGTCTGATTAATGCACGATTTAAAACATAACATGCAGTGTTAATAGCTTCTGCCCAAAAATATTTAGGAAGATTGCTTTCACACAACATGGTACGCGCCATTTCCTCTAATGTTCTATTCTTTCTTTCAACTACTCCATTTTGTTGTGGTGTTCTTGGTGCAGAAAAATTATGTTCAATTCCATTTTCATTACAAAATTCTTCAAAAGATTTATTTTCAAATTCTTTTCCATGATCACTTCGTATTGACAAAACAGAAGAATTCTTTTCGTTTGTAATTCTTTTAAATAATTTTTGAAATGACGGAAATGCTTCATCTTTACTAGCTAGAAATAAAACCCATGTAAAGCGAGAGAAATCATCAATAATAACGAAACCGTATCTTTTACCTCCTAGACTAGTGGTTCTTGTAGGACCGAATAAATCCATATGCAAGAGCTCCAACGGTCTAGTGGTTGAAACAAAATTCTTTGATTTAAAAGAAACTCGGGTTTGTTTTCCAAATTGACAAGCATTGCAAATCTTATCTTTTTCAAAAACAAGTTTTGGCAAACCATGTACTAAATCCTTTTTAATTAATTTAGATAGTAAATCCATGCTTGCATGAGCTAGCCTACGATGCCATAACCAACTATTATCAGTTTTATTATTGTAGCAACTAGGCAATCAATATTTTGATCATGCAAATCATTTAAATTAACAATGTATACATTACCATGCCTTTGACCAACAAATCTCATGTTTTCATTAGCAGGATTTCTAACAATGCATAAGGATGATTCAAATGTAACATTAAATCCTTTGTCACATAATTGACTAATGCTAAGTAAATTGTGTTTCAAACCTTTTACAAGCAGAACATTATCAATATAAGCATGAGGTGTGATACCTATTTTTCCAATGCCAATTATTTTTCCTTGGCCATTATCACCGAAAGTAACAACACCTCCATCTTTTGCTTCCAAAGTGATGAATTGTGATTCATCACCGGTCATGTGTCTTGAGCACCCGCTGTCCAAGTACCATTGTCTTTTAATTGCTCGGGTTGCAAGACACACCTGCATACACAATTTCAATTTTTGTTCTTAGGTACCCAAGCTTTCTTGGGTCCTTTAGGGTTAGTCAAAATGGTTCCTTTTGGGATCCATATTTTCCTTATCTTTTGTGTTTGGCAAATATAAGCTTTGTGTCCAATTTTTCACATTTAAAACATGTAATTTTAGTAGAATCATCAGCATGCTCATAAATATTTTTCAGAAATTTTGTCTTTCAAAAGTATTGTATCCAAGACCAGCTCTATTGTAAACAGCTCTTTGACTATTTAAAATCATTTCTAATTTTTCTGAACTTAGACTAAATCTATCAACAATTGGTTTTAATTTATCTACTTCATTTTTCAAATCTTGGTTTTCCTTTAACAATGATTCATTATCCTTTGAAATTCTTTCTTTTTCAAGAGTAAGATTTTTGATTTCATTTTTCAATTCTTTGCTTTTTGAACTTAAATTTGCAAAATCATCAATAAGTTCATAAAATGCACATTTGTAATTCATCAAAGGTAAAGTCATCTAAAAAGTTAGGGCTTACCTCATCATTATCAGCCATGAAGCAAACATTGGCAACTTCAGTTTTCTCTTCATTTTCTGAACTTGTAGCTTCACTGTCGCTCCAAGTGGCCATCATTGCCTTTTTCTTTATTCTTCTAGATGCCTTCTTTAATAGTGGACAATCTGGTCTGATGTGTCCAGGCTTCTTGCACTCATAGCATGTTGGAGGTTCACTCTTTTCCTTATCTTTGCTATGATCTCCTTTGACAAAATGCTTTCTTTTTCCAAATCTCTTTTTCTTCATGAACTTTTTAAATTTCCTTGAAATAAGTGCCATATCATCATCTTTCTCACTCTCACTTTGTTTCTTCACTCTCATCTTCTTGAGTTGCACTCTTCAATGCCATGGTCCTTCTCTTCTTTGAATCATCTTCATCAATATGTTGTCGTTGCTGAAGTTCGTGAGTCATCAAAGAACCAACCAACTCTTCAAGTGATAAATTGTTGAGATCTTTTGCTTCTTGAATTGCTGTGACTTTTGCTTCCCATGTCCTAGGTAAAGATCTTAAAATTTTTCTAACAAGATCACTGTTAGCATAAGATTTTCCAAGACTCTTCAATCCATTAATAATGTCAGTAAATCTTGTAAACATATCAGTAATATTTTCAGCAGGATCCATCTTAAATAATTCATACTTATGAACAAGCATATTTATTTTGGATTCCTTGACTTGATTTGTACCCTCATGGGTGACTTCAAGTCTATCCCATATTTCCTTAGCAGACATACAAGTAGATATGCGATTAAACTCATTTGCATCAAGAGAGCAATAAAGAACATTCATAGCCTTAGCATTTAATTGAGCTAATTTCTTGTCTTGCTCATCCCATTCAGATTCAGGTTTTGCAATATTAACATTTTCAATCATAATAGTGGGTGTGTGAGGTCCATTAATTATGATTCCCCATAAATCATAATCTAGTGCTTGAATGAAGATTTTCATTCGTGCTTTCCAATATGTGTAGTTTGTTCCATTGAACAAAGGTGGTCTATTAGTTGATTGTCCCTCAATCAACATGGAATTCATTGGGATTACTATTGATCTTTGGCTCCAAGCTAATCAAAGCTATAGAAATCAAGAGCACGCTGCTCTGATACCACTTGTTGCCCAGATGTAGTAACCCAAGAGGGGGGTGAATTGGGTTATTTAAAAAAATTTAATAGCTATGCAGATATATGTGCTTTTAACCCTAATTTGATTTGCAGCGGTGAAGTGGGGTGCACAGAATAATAACAACAGAAAAGCAAACAACCACAAACACACAGAAGTTTATAGTGGTTCGGTGCCAAACTCAGCACCTACATCCACTCCCCAACACTTTGGGAATTCCACTAATCGTATCACAACGATTACAACCTCTAGCCGAACCAGGCTAGCCCTCTTGTTTATACGGCACAAGGCAGCCAAAAACCCCTAGCCAAACCTAGGCTAGTCCTCTTGTTTCACGGCACAAGGAAGCCAAAACCCCTAGCCAAACCTAGGCTAGTCCTCTTGTTTCATGGCACAAGGAAGCCACAACAAACCAGGGTTCACTAACCCTTTTACAAGATAATCAGAGTATGTAAAGGAGAAGCTCCTACAATGAGCAAATATTCGAAAATACTTTACAACTTTTGAAGCAATAAACTCAGCAATAAATGAACTAGGTTGAAGCAGCTGAAGTCTTGAATGCTTGAAAAGCTTCAATGATTCGGACGACCTTTCGGAGCAAGGAATGAACTTGAATGCCCAGCAACCACTCAACAAATATGCAATGAAGGCTCTTTTCTTGGATTTTTCTCTCTTTGAAATTTCTTTTTCAAAAATCGTCTAGGTGTGCTTCTAATCCCAGCTATTTATAACCATCTAACAAGAAGATATCCGTTAGATACATAAGAAATAAATGGAAATAATAACGGGAAGAAAATATAACCGTTAAACATGTTTCCCTTAAGCATTGAATGCAGATCTCCATTTGAGGAAGGATGAGCACTGTAAAAATTCAAAAATCAAAAGTTAAATATAGCTTGAAATAGCAATAGAGAAAGAGAGAGAGAAGAAAGAGCTCTCATAAAAGCTTAGGCGGCGGTGGACTAAAAAAAAAGGCTCCAGGTAGCTGAGGATATGAATGCCATCGTCCAAGAGTAAGCAAGAAACCTCAGCTAGCTAATCAGTTAGCTAACCAGAGAGGTCACAATAAAGAATCGTCCTGAGGCAGCTCATCAGTTAGCTTGGCAGCTAACTAAGCGAAAGTCAGTTAGCTCTTTAGCTAACTAACAGAGAAAAAGTAACGGCAGAGAGAAAATTCATGCTATCATAGTTAGCTCTCCAGCTAACTTAATTTGAAATCCACTCGGCTGCAGGAGAAGAACAACAGCTAGTTAGCTGAATAGCTAACTGAAGAATGGCCAGTTAGCTCACGAGCTAACTAGAAGCAAAAGCATCCACTTAGTTAGCTCTCCAGCTAACTGAGCAAAAAGGCAGCCATCCGTTCTTAGTTAACTCTCCAGCTAACTAACCAACAGTCAGCTAGCTCTTTAGTTAACTGAATTTTGAATCCCCACGGCTGCTGTGAAAATCAGTTAGCTGAGTAGTTAGCTCCAGGATGAAATAGTTAGCTAAGCAGTTAACTAAAAGAAACGTCAGCTAGCTAGAAGGAGTTTCAGTTAGCTAACAAGACATCCAGCCAGCTAGCTAAAATTGGAGGGTGTTCGGCCAATGCACTGTGACGAGCAAATTAGTTAGCTGAAGGAATTCCAGCTAGCTAACAAGCTAGCTCACCAGTTGACTAAAAGAAAAGGACGTTCGGCCAGGCACCTGAGACAAGTTTCTTAGTTAGCTGAAAGGGCTCCAGCTAGCTAATAAACTAACTCACCAGCTAGCTAAAAAAGGAGGACGTTCGGCCATCTAACTGAGACGAGCATTTTAGTTAGCTGAGAAACTTCAGCTAGCTAACAAGCTAGCTAAACAGCTAGCTAAAATACAAGATCGTTCGGCCCAATCACTGTGAGAATTTTAGTTAGCTGAGGGGCGTGCCAGCTAGCTAATGAAAGAACAAGCTAGCTAACCAGTTAACTTCAAGCAAAATAAAAATATCTAAAGCAAAGTAAAATAAAGTACTTTCTTACCAGTCAATTTTGCATGAAGATACTTACTTGCAAGGCGACCGAACTTCCCTGTATCAATCTTAGAATTGCTTAATTTGTTTTGTAATCATCAAAATCAGTCTGGGGTCAACAATATCCTTGTTTTCTAGTGTATTGTAAAAGCGTAAAAGGATAAGAATAATATTTCATATTCCATTAACTTTATAAGAATATATAGTTATTTATAAATATCCCAATTTTTCAAGAATAGTAAAAAAGCAAAAGAACAAGTATAATGGTCTATATCCCATTAACTTTATACGAATATATGGTTACTTATAATATCCCAATTTTTTAATGAAAAAGTAAAGGAGCAAAAGAACAACGATAACGCCCCTATTCCGTTATCTTTATACAAATATATGGTTACTTATAAATATCCTAGGTCTTTTGTGAAGAAGCAAAAGAGCAAAATAATAAGAATAATGGTACTATCCTATTATTTTTATATGAATATATGGTCACTCATAAGTATTCTGGTTCTCCAGCGAAGAAGTAAAAGAATAAGGATAATGCCTCTATCCCATTATCTTTATATGAATATACGATTACTTATAAGTAACCCTATTCTCTAGTGAAGATCTAAAAGGGCAAAATAATAAGAATAATAGCCTTATACCATTATCTTTATACGAATAGAAGGTTATAAATATCTCCATTGTTTAATGAAGAACGAAAAGAGCAAAAAAAAAAAAAAGGATAATGGCCTATGTCTCATTATTTTTATTTGAAGATATGGTTACTTATAAATATCACTATCTCCAGTGAAGAAATAAAAGGGAAAGAATAAAGATAATGATTCGTATCCTGAGAGAAGGGATGAATGAGCAGCAACCCTCTTCTTTCTAGGTCTCACTTTTATAGATTTAAGTTCATGGGATGAATGATTGAAGAAGGGAGCTACTTTCGCTTGGAAGGAGAGGAGGAAGAACAGATTGGAAAGAAGTGAGGCTTGGTTGGAGGATGCTATCCCCTTTGCTCTCTATGCATCTCTCTGTCTACCACCTTACTCGGACGGATGCCAAAAGTACTGGAATCCTTTGAAATGAAATAGATCAGGTCCATATGACCTCCATCAAATGAATGCCTCCTTGAATTAGGCCATCTAGATCTTAAAGCATGAGATGGACGATCGAAAGGTTATCTGCACGAAAGACCGTCAAGTGTTCTTTTGCACAAAAGACCTTACCCGAACTCTTCTCTAGAAACCTATGGTTGTCATTAAGGATAAGCTAAAGATAAAATATGGGCGCATCTCTTCCATCTATATGGATCCGAAGGAGAAGGAAGAGGGTGCCCAAGTCAACCTAAAGATTCTAAGATAAGCTATTATTGGCTGTTTGCTGTCAACCCTGACTAGAGCAGAATGCTAGGATTTGCTTGAAGAAAAGTCATTTAATTCTGTCCTAGTAGTAGCCATTGTGTTATTTCACTCTTGGGGATCCCTTATGTATTTCAAAAAGTTTAATCTCCAACAATGAGATTTTGAACCACTTGTACTCTTATATGTGACCCCGTTGTATTATCATATTCTATTTCAATAAAAAAATAAGCGGTATCCTAAATATCCCCCCCCCTCTCTCTCTCTCTCTCTTTATCTCCCTCAAACGTGTGCGCACACCACAAAGAGGCTAAAGTTATCTGTTAATTATGGAGTGTAAGGTGTTGTGCGGATTTTGTGAAATATAGAGGGTTCATAGTGATGTAAGGATATAGTGATATATTGGATTGAATTGTATGCAATAAATGAGTAAATGAGGGTTTGTGATAATTATTTTTGGATTTGGGAGTATTATTGAGTATTTTAGATTGCTTTGTTATCTTTACAAGGGTTTATGTGGTTTGCTACCTTTTCAGATAAGGTAGAAATATGTTTACTATCCTTTAGGGACATTCTTGAAATTTAGACAGGTTCATGTTGATTATTTAAGGCTAACTGGTTTGAGCTGATTCTGTCAAAATAGGATAATGAGGAGGTAGTTTTTGGTTTAATGTGTTAATCTTTTATTGGTAAGCATCTGATCATTCTATTAATTATTTGAGGTTTTGTTTGGTAGATCTAGCTACAACAGGATTGAGAAAATCTCATCTCACTAGAATATTGGAATACATTAAATTTTTGTGCGATTTGAAGTACCAAAGGAGCATCAAACTAGCTTGTGAGAGTAATGCTTGAATAGGAATTTATTATCAAAAGAAATAAATAGTCCCAATAAAAGGAATAGGCTTACTGTAAATAATACTAGCTAAAGCAACCTCAACCTGACAAATCCTCTCATTTGTTTGAAGATGAAGAGAGGGGTAAAAAAGGAGTAACATGTTACATTGAATCAAGCTCATGAATCAGGCTGATCATATCAAATATCAGGCTCAATCTTTAGACCTTGAGTCTGGGTTGGGTTTTAGGTTGAGCCTAGACTGGGTAGAGTATGGATCCGAACTCCATTAGAAATTTAATTAGGTTCTATTCTACTAGACCAAGTTGAAAGCTCGAACCTGACATTCCTCTAGCCTACCTGAGCCCAAATTCTAGTTCCACTTGAGCATTCAGCGTTTTTCAACCATAAAATCCTAGGGCTTTAAACAATCACATCCGCTCATTGAAGTCCCTCCTCACCTCAAAATCTTCATCGACATGGTGCACCATATGTGTGGAACACTAAATTGAAAGGGTTTCTGAGCTGACGATGGGTACTAATTTTCACCGAGGCAGAGAGGAGAGGAGATCAGAGCAGTTCTGGAGGAGGAAGATGCCAATGATCGCAACAATGCTGGGAGCCCTATTGAGGCTAGGCACGAAGTTTATTCCAATGCCCTCCACAAGCTCCCTGCATGAGGTGTACAATCTCTTCCCTATTCTCTTCTTCCCCTTCAAACCAATGATCCCATCTCTTTGGCATCTACTTTTGCTTCGATTCAATTCTTTAGGATCATGATCTCTATTTTTGGAGGATTGATTGGATTGCAGATCCATGGGCGCACATGCTAGGTTGGGGGCTCTTTGTATCTTCATGAACCAACTCATTAAGTGAGATGAGAAGCTCAACGAGGATCTTGACATGATGCTCGGGAAGGCCAAGGCCACCAACGAATGCATATGTGTCGATGGGTATCCATACCTGCCTCCTTATTATCTTCCATCATTTTCACTGCATTCTTTTTTTCTTAATTAATGTTCAAAATCGTTTTCATAACTAAAATCTCATCAATTTGCCTAAGGAAAAGTGAAAAATGAATTTAGAAAGGTCGATCAGGATCATAAGGTGCTTGATTCATTGCCAAACTCATCAAGGAAGGAAAAGTTCCAGTCATCTTACATATGATTATAGAGGTGGAGATTGTGGTAAATGATTATGGTTAGGCAGTGAATCATGAAAGATGATGTGATTACCATGATATCTCCACTAGTTCTATGCCTTCAAGAGCCAATTTCGTATTTTTGCCTAATTTTTTTTACTTGACTACCAAGTGAGATAGGAATGATGATACCGATGCATGATTACAATTTGCTAGGTTAGACCCTGGTAACTTCTAGCAAGTTGAATACTAGGATTCACAACTCTAAAAGGGAAACAGGTAGTCAACAAAAAAATAAAAAAAAGGAAAAGGAGAATGTCAGGATTCATGACAACATGTAAACACAAGAAGTTCTGAGTAATATGAAATTTTGATGATGTTATGAATTTCAGTATCTCACTTATTGCTAATCACTATACAAATATTGAGTATTCTAAAAACATGTGATTTTAATTTGTACTGCCTTTTAAGTGTTTTTGATGGAACCAGATGGAAGAGAGGTTTAGAATTAATGACCTAGCAGCATCAACTAGATAATAAATGCTGCATATTGTTGAATCTTGATTTGCTGTCCTACATATTAGCTAGGTATTGTCAGGTCTTCTTTTCTTCAATTGTTTTCAACTCATAATTAATGATTTATTTCTTTGTAAACATTTTCTTTTCCTTTTTTCATTTGTACTCTTATATGGAGTTAAATGAACCATGAACATGCATGTTGGATACAAGCGGTCCAATCAACCTACATAGCATTATTTTAAGTATCAGCCAGTGCTGATTGCTCCAACTAAAGCAGATGGTTTTGGTTGAAATTGAGAAGAAATTGACCACCAATATTGGGCTTTGATAGTTTTGATTAGTTTACATTGAAAATGACCAAAACCAATCATGGATAATACTGATTAACTATTTTGACTTTTAATGTCATTTTGAAATCATTTTTTCCCTAAAAGTATATTTATGTAGTTAGTGTTTATTCTGTTAGTTTTACATTTTTGAGTTCTGAGAAGGGCTCTGATCCTCCTAGTAACCTTTCTTGTCCATTCGTATTACTCATTCTGTTAATTGCTTCATCATTTAAACTCTTGTTATTTATATTGACAAATAAATATAGATTCATAAGTCAGACAGACCCTTCTAGGTTCCAATAAGATGTAAGTTGTTCAAATGTTTATGTCAACACCATCATTTCCTTGTTATACGTAAATCTTGATTAGTAAAATAGACATATGCTTCTAGGTTCCAAAAAGATAAAAGTAGTCAGTAAAATGATTTAGATCAAAAAATTTATTTGCTAATTAATAGAAATGCCAAGGAAAAAACTAAAAAGACAATAACCACTGGTGGTTTTAAATTGGTGACACCAACCAAGTCATTTTAAGGTTTGAGTCATGCCATCAATGATCACCAATTAGAATATGTTGAGTCATGGTTTGATTGTAATCTAATTTCACCTTCTCAAATCCTCAATTTCATCATTCTTAAATTTGTGGCCACCTTAAAACCTATTCATTCACCCCAGTACACACTCCATTACCAATTACCTCCTCACCTTTCCTAAAGAAGAAGAGTTTCATCAACTCATCCTCATCCCTTTAAGATTCATTGTCTCTATTGCCATTGACAATTTTGTGTACACAATTGGAGCACCCAACTATGAGATTGTGGTAATACCACCAAATGGAGGTGGTATACACACTTTCATGGGAAAAAGACATTTGTGCCCAGGAATAAAGGGTATTAGGATTCAACTATGGTTGCAACAAGGATGGGAGGGGACTTCAATGCAAATGTCATAAAAATATATAGGGATTGCATCTTCCTTTATTGGCTCAAAATACATATAGCAAAAAGATTCACAATTCAGAGGAAGGAGAAAAGATGGGTTAGGCACGCTCAATGATTTACTGGGTGCATCCTGCTCTCCCTTTTTTGTCCTCTCTCTTTGAATTTTCAATCCCCCTGCAAAACAAAAAAGTCATGCGTCCTAACCCATACTGGTTATTGGGCTACAGACTCGGGCAACTCAAATTGTTGGTCCATCCAGGTCAGTAGTTCAAATAAGTTTGCAATATTTCAGATCTAAATGTAATCAGACTCAATTCTCATGCTAGTGGGTTAAGTCGTCCTGGTTTTTAGACATTGAATGAAACAATGACTTGTGCATGTGTTGTTTTATTTTAAACTTTAAATTCAGGACATGAATAAATCATTGCCTCAAATTGTTGCTATTAGCACTTTTTTCTGTTTGATAGCAGGTGCTATTGAAATTTAGCCTTCAAGAATCAATCTCTTAAGATTACACAATGAATTAAAATTTTAGGTGGAAGCAATTGAAATTTAAGATAGATGTACAAGATTTACATTTAATCTTATGAAAATGGTTCTTGAAGACTGCATGAACTCTCTTATTAGGTCTTGTGGACTTAGGAACATAATGTGGCTTCTCCTACAACAACAAAGCTGATATTATCTTCAAGGCAGTCGTGGTGTTAGGAAAGGAGAAGGTTGCTCTCAAAGTAGTCTGATCGCTTCTCCCTTGTGTTTGTTTTGGCTTGAAGCTTATTGTTAATTTTGCTTATTTCTTTCTCTCTCCTCTATGATTGTACTCACTAGGAATATTCAAGAAGCTAATGCACCTGAGAAGTTCCATGCTGTCAAAGAGCTTCTAGCCTGATTGGACCAAAATGCATAGCCCAAATTGAAAACTCCTGATAGAAGACACTAATAATGAATAATATTGAATGATCTTAATAGAAGTTTAAGCACTAAACTATAATTAAAACAGCTATAGGTGGTGGATCAATTTTAAAGAAGATTGTTAGTAAATCAACTACAACATAATTTCTCTTGAGAGAATACAAAATAGGATTGGGTTGAGTTCCAGGCAAAAATGGAGCTTTGGCTTTTGATTGAGGCTAGGCCGAACGGTGGCCCAAATTGATGGGCCTTATTTTTAGACCCAAGCGCAACCCAAATAGTCTTAGGTATGGTATGTCGTATCGGTATGTATTGGCTCAGACTGAATATACTGTACTATATCAATACCAAGCCGAGACTCAGTATTGATTCGTATTAAGTCTTGGTATGCCGAATTAACCTGCATACCGGGTGTATTAACACTATCAATGTGGTATCGGTGCATAATTTGCTACTGAAATGATGAACCTTGGTCTTAGATTGGTCCACAACTCGACTTGGGGCAACTTGACTTGGCTCGATAGGCTAGTCGGCAATTTACCATAATGCTCCTCATTTATCTAGTCTTAGGACAATATGATTTTGATCCATTAATAGGTTAATTGGGTCAGTAGATGAATTTGAAGCGTTACAAATGGTATCAGAATTGATACGAGTGCGTCAAAATTAATGGACATCAAGATAGGATTATTCATGAGACAATGGTAAAGTTTTGTAATAGCGTGGAGCCATGTTGAAGTTCAGTAGTAGATTCTCTTCAATGTCTCATGAATAAATTTTGGCTAGCTTGTAACGTGAACTAGCTTTGTGACACAACAAAGATATTACATTATAATGGGTGAGATGAAAGAAAAAAAAGCTTATAACTTAAAGTTTATTTGCTATCAGCTAAGTTTTAGTTGAGTTTTTAGATTATAGTGATTTTTACTCGCTAACGAATTAATTAAGCCAATAAATGAGCGTTAACCACAAAATTCAGATGATAATGTCAATAGATTTGGATAGCAATCTCTTTTCTAGAGCCACAGCCCGTCGCCTAATTGGACTTAAGGTAAAATGTGTCGATTAAACCTAATGGAGAATATCAGAGGAACCTGACCTGTCTGAAGTAGGCCGTTCAACATGAGCAGTCCTGGTGCAAATGCTCTTCGGACTCCTCATGTCGGCGTTAGAGGTTTCAAGGCTGGGTCCAGAAGCTCCTCTCGCCCTGAGGTCGATGTCCCAATCCTAGATTGCATGTGGTGTAGACTTGATGAGTGTCGTAGCGCAATGATTTAAATACCTTAATTCCACTAATCTTAGGTAGAGTAGCGAGAGTAAGGGGTCGAATTTATGAAAACTTTTAGTAGTTATCTTGAAATAAATTTATGCGATTAAATATTTAAATAAACAGATGATTGGTTGTGAAAAGATTTACAATAATTTGGTCTAGAAATTAATACTTTTATGACTAGTATTTATGTACTTATCACTTCCCCAACTTAATCATTGCTAGTCCTTTAGCAATATAATTAAAATAAAATCATATGTTACTAAGATTCTCTTTTGCAAGATTAAATATAGGCTTAAAGTTGAAAGAAGCTAGCTAGTATCACTAACTAAGTATTGAGTTTTTGAAATAAATTTCAGTCGGAACTATCAGAAACTTTTTTAGAGTTCTTCCATAGATCTATAGCACTTGTGTTTGTGATGGCTAACTTAGCATTTCGGTACTAGCTTGTAAGGAACAATGGTATCTTCGCTTATCACTTACTTTAGTCAATTTTTTATACACCCTTAAATTAAGCAGTTGACCAGAGGTAGCTTTCACACTGCTTGATATATATTTTTATTTTTTTAACAATATCTTCATATTGCCCACTTTTTGACGTGAATAACGCTTACTTAGGCGAAGGTGCCCGGTTACTCGATAGGAAACCAATGTTTAGACTTGCTTTTTTTAATTTTAATTTTTATTTTTTAATCAGGCATGTAGCTTTTTTCCTAAATTCAAGTTTCTCTAATTGGGGTGTATATCAATTACCAATTTTCAATAATGATTGAATCTCCAATTGACCTTACAATTAATACCTAGTTTACCTCGTCAGTATGCATGTGTAATAAAAGTGCTAATAGCCTTTAGATGACATAGGTAGGCCGCTAAAAGTATGACAGCTAGTCTACTCCATGACTCGCTACAGTAATTAGCTAATACTTTCTAACTCTATAGAATTTCTTTCATGGCACATGATTTAAAAAAATTAAAATTTTTAAAAATTACCAAGGTATTTTTAAAATATTTTTTAAAAAGTTTTTTTACCCCCCAACTTAATTTCCATTGTCCTGAATGATGGAATAAGGAAGAAGAAAACAACAAAAAATACCACCTGGATGAGATATGCCTCGTGTAATGTTAGGAGTGATCGTGCGGAGCAGGCTCTTATTCCTATAAATAAGAATAATTAAAATAAAGTCAAAATATAAAAAATTGGATTGCCTCCCAATAGCGCTAAGTTTAAAGTCTTCAGCCAGACTATGCTTAGAATCATGGTGATGCTGGATCCAAAAGGACAATAGATTCAACTAACTTTCATCATTAATTCTATCCATATAAGGCTTCAATCGTTGACCGTTCACCTTAAAATATTCCCTTACTTAGGATCTTTGAGTTCTATTGCCCCATGGGGAAATACCTGGGTTATAGGAAAGGGTCCGTCCCAGCGGGAGCGAAGTTTTTTAGGAAAAAGTCTTAGTCTTGAGTTGAAGAGCCAAACTTTTTGATTAGGTTCGAAGGTTTTTCTTGAAATGTATTTATCGTGATATGCTTTAGTTCGAGCCTTATAAATTTTAGCATTTTCGTACGCTTCATTGCGTAGCTCTTCTAACTCATTCAACTGGAGTCTCCTATTGGAACCTATATTTTTCATATCAAAGTTAAACTATTTAATAGCCCAAAATGCACGATGTTCTAATTTTACTAGCAAATGACAACCTTTTTCGAACACTAGTCGGTAAGGAGACATTCCTATGAGAGTTTTAAATGCAGTATGATAAGCTCACAGTACATCATCTAAACGTATTGACCAGTCTTTTCTATCGGGCCTTACCGACTTCTCTAAAATCTGCTTGATCTCCCTGTTAGAGATTTCTACTTGGCCACTAGTCTAGGGATGATATGGTGTTGCAACTTTATAGGTTATCCCATATTTCTTCATTAAGTTCTTAAAGTGCCTATTAGTAAAGTGTTTACCTCCATCACTAATAATAGCTCTTGGGCACCCAAATCGACTACAAATATTATGTTGAATGAATTTGATTACAATCTTATGATCATTAGTTTGTGTTGCTATAGCCTTAACCCATTTTGTCACATAATCTACTGCAACTAATATGTATTCGTATCCAAATAAAATAGGAAAAGGTCCCATAAAATCGATCCCCCAAATATCAAAAATTTTGACTACTAATATGGGAGTCAACGCATCATATCTTTCTTGAAATTATTTCCAATTTGCTGGCATCGCAAATAGTTTCGACTAAACTCATGTGCATCCTTGAAAAGTGTTGACCAATAAAATCCATTCTGCAGCACTTTTGCTGCGGTTTTCTTTCCACTAAAGTATCCTCCACAAGCAACGATATGAGAGAAGTTAGGTATGCTTTTGAATTCGCTCTAAGGAACACATCGTCTAGTTACCTGGTGAGGACAATGCTTAAACAGTTCAGATTCTTTCCAAAATAATACTTTACTTGTGAAAAAAATCTATCCTTTTCTTGTTTAGACTAGTGAGAAGGAATTTGTCCTGTTGCTAAGTAATTGATAATATGGGCAAACTAGGAAAGATAAAAAGAAATTGAAAAAAGTTATTCATTAGGAAATTTCTCCATGATCTCATCTGTACTTGATGTATGTTCAACTAAAATTCTGAAGATGTGATCAACTACTACATTTTTAGAACCCTTTTTATCATGGATCTCTAAGTCAAATTCTTGTAAAAGCAAAATCTATCTGATCAATTACGGTTTAGCATCTTTCTTTGATAAGAGGTGTTTAAGGCCGTGTGATCAGAGTGAACCAGAATTTTAGATCCTAAAAGATATGATTAAAATTTTTCTTGAGCAAACACAATAGCTAATAACTCCTTTTTAGTTGATCATCTGAAAGGGTTTTGCTAGCATAATAAATCACATGTGACTCCTTATTGATTCTTTGTCCTAACACTGCATCAATTGCAAAATCTGATGCATCACACATGATTTCAAAGGAAAAGGACCAATCAGGGGGCTTGATAATTGATGCTGTTGTCAAAGCTGTACGAAGAGTATTGAATGATCTTAATTGAAGTTTAAGCACTAAACTATAATTAACACAACTATAGGTGGTGGATCAATTTTAAAGAAGATTGTTAATAATCAACTACAACATAATTTCTCGAGAGAGAATACAAAATAGGATTGGGTTGAGTTCCAGGCAGAAATGGAGCTTGGGCTTTAGATTGAGGCTAGGCCCAACGGTGGACCAAATTGGTGGGCCTTATTTTAGACCCAAGCACAACCCAAATAGTCTTAGGTATGGTATGTCATATCGGTATGTACTGCCTTAGACTGAATATACCGTACTATATCAGTACCAAGCCGAGACTCAGTATCGATGTGTATTAAGTCTTGGTATTCTGAATTAACCCACATACCGGGTGTACTGACACTATCAATGTGGTATTGGTGCAGAATTTGTTACTAAAAGGATGAACCTTGGTCTTTGATTGGTCCACAACTCGACTTGGGGCCAACTTGACCTGGCTCAACAGGCTGGTTGGCAATTTACCATAACCCTTCTCATTTATCTAGTCTTATGTCTACATGATTTCGATCCATTAACATGTTAATTGGGTCAGTAGATGAATTTGAAGTGTTACAAATGGTATCAGAATTGATCCGAGTGTGCCAAAATTAATGAACATTAGGATAGGATTATTCATGAGACGATGGTAAAGTTTCGTAATAGCGTGGAGCCATATTGTAGTTCAGTACTATATTCTCTTCAATGTTTCATGAATAAATTTTGGCTAGCTTGTAACTGAACCAGCTTGTGATGTGTGACGAAGATTACATTATAATGGATAAGATGAAAGAAAAAAAAGCTTATAACTTAAAGTTATTTTCTATCAATTAAGTTTTAGTTGAGTTTTTAGATTATAGTGATTTTTACTCGCTAACAAATTAATTAAGCCAATAAATGAGTGTTAACCACAAAATTCAAATGATAATGTCAATAGATTCAGACAACAATCTCTTTTCCAGAGCCACAGTCCGCCCGCCCACCTAATTGGTCTTCAGGTAAAATGTGTCGATTAAACCTAATGGAGAATATCAGAGGAAACCTGACCTATCTGAATTAGCCCATTCAGCAGGAGCAGTCCTGATGCAAATGCTCTTCGGACTCCTCATGTCGGCGCTAGAGGTTTCAGGGCAGGGTCCAGAAGTTCCTCTCACCTTGAGGTCAATGTCCCAATCCTAGATTGCACGTGATGTAGACCCACACTCAAAAGCTCCTTCAACACTAGGCCGATGCTGGATACCTCTCTCACTACAAGAAAAGAACGGAATAGCGATGAAATTTAGTGACGAATCTACATTCATAGCAAATAGCTTCAGATTAGCGACGGATTAGCGAGTGAAAGTAATAGAACTATATTATTTTAGCGATGGACATGTTTTCATCGCTAACAAAAATATTTAGCGTCAAATTAGTGAGAGAAATTTTTGTCACTAACTTTAGCGACGGATTAGCAACGAAAAATTTTCGTCACTAAGTATCACTAACGTTAGCGAGGATTATGATGAAACATTTCCGTCACTACGTTTTTTTTTTACCTCAGTTTTAGCGATGAAAAATTTTCGTCGCTAAGTTTAAAATTTTTTACCCTAATTTTAGTGATGGAAATATATTCCGTCGCTATGTTAATTTTTTTACTCTGATTTTTAGCGATGGAATATTTTTGTCGCTACATTTAATTTTTTTAATCCTGATTTTAGCGATGGAAATTGTCCATAACTAACTAACGTTAGTGACAAAAATTTTTTCATCACTAAGTTTTATTTTATTTTTACCTTAGTTTTAGTGACGAAATATTTCCGTTGCTAAGTTTAAATTTGTTTATCCTGATTTTAGCGATGGAAAATTTCCGTCGCTAAGTTTTGATTCTTTTTATCCTGGTTTTAGCTTTTTTTTTTTCGTGCTTGGGGTTTACCGATAGAAATATTTCCGTCACTAATCTTTTTTTTTGTGCCTGGGGTTTAGCGACGAAAAAATTTTTATTGCTAAGCTTTTTTTTTTGGGTTTAGCGACGGAAAATTTTAATTGCTAAGCTTCTTTTTTTTATCGCGCCTGTGGTTTAGCGATGGAAAAATTTTTGTCGCTAAGCTTCTTGTTTTTATTGCACCTGAGGTTTAGCAACGAAAAAATTTCTGTCGCTAATCTTCTTTTTTTTATCGCGCATGAGGTTTAGCGACGGAAGACGGAAAAAGTTTCGTGGCTAAGCTTCTTTATTATTGCGCCTAGGGTTTGCTTTTTTTCCCTCAAACTACTTTTTCCATCGCTAAGCTTCTTTATTGTCGTGCCTAGGGTTTGCTTTTTCCCCTCAAACCGTGGCTCTCCCATTCTCTCCCGAATAGGTCGAATCGGCTGCTCCTCTCCAAAGCTCGGTGAATAGGTCGAATTGGCTGCTCATCTCCATCCTCAACCCTAGTAGAAGAGTTGAGCCTTCTTCCTCTAGTCCGATCACTGATTTATCGGTAAACTTCCATTCTCATCTCCTTTTTATTTCAAACCATGCAGTCCATAGTCTCATCGACTGATTGTTCATGTTTGCCAAGTTTCAACCCTTTTAAAAGGGATTATGCTATGCTCTACTTTAGGAAGGTTTTAACTTTGGTAATCAGCTGAGATTTGTCATTTTGCTCCTCAAATCTGGCAGATCGAAGTGTAGATTTTGATTTTAGCCCTGTTTTACCTCTGTTTCAAGAAGGTTTCATTGGATTTAAGGGTGTTTTGGCCAAGATTATCAACTGGGCATCTCATAGAAATTAGATCTGGCAACGACTGTAGGTTAGAAAAAAAATGGATGATTGGCCTTAAATCCATGGATGACCTCCACCCTGTTCTTCTAGGCATGCTCCCCTTCAGTCTCTCTTCCGTCTCCCACCCCAGCTCTCTCAAATTATTCTCATCCCTTTGCATATATTTTTTTCTAATTAATATGATATTGTATCCGATCTATAGTTTTAATTGTTCAATTAGGGTGTTTTAAGGGTGCATCTAGATCTATTTCATGTTATTGGATTATGGTTTTAATAGATCTTTAGGGAAAGGATAGTTGCTTGTGAGTCGATTATTTGTTTTTGGTTTCTTGAGTTGAATCTAGGGTTTCGATGTCTAATTGAATTAGTATGGTCATGGTGTGCCTGGGATCTAGGGCTTGGATAATTTAATAATTCTGATATTAGCCTTTTTTTTGGTTATACATTCTTTGGCCTGTGCATCTGTCCTGGATTTTTGATAGTTCTTATGGAAATAATTGGCTTTTGTTTTTTTTTTCTTCTTTTCATTCAAGTTATTTATTCATATGTTTGGTTTTAAGTTCATGAGCTAACTGGATTAAGGATTTAGATCATCATATAAAATCAAGTGTAAGTGTCTAGGGTTTTAGATCATCTTACTAATCCAAGTAACAGTTGATATCTTTTTTTCTTCCCCTTTTGAATGGTTGTTTGATATATAACTTCGATGCAATTGGCTCATAATTTGATCGATCTTTGAATGATCATGGAATGTTATTCTGTATTCTTTACAGTTTGATTGTATATTTTCTGGGTCATGAACTAATTGACTTTAACATTTTAGTCATCCAATTATATTGACTCTAACCTTAAATGTCATCATGGCCTTAGATTGAGATGATTAGCAGCTGTCAAGACCCCTAACCTTGCCTTAAATCCAATTGTAGGTGTCTTCAGCTGACCTCCAGTTAGAGATAGCATGTTAACTATTTCGTCTTTCGGAGCTAGAAAGAAAAGAGTAGCAGCACCATCGATTGCAGAAGGATTTCGCCGCCTCCCTGATCTTTGGTATGATTTTTTCTCCTTTTCTGGATCTTATTTAATGTTGATTCCTTCATTTTACTTTCTTTTATTGTTATTTTATTTTATTACTCTATTTTGTTAAGATTTTGTTTAAATAGGTTAGACGGTGGAGTTGATAGTTGATTTCATAAGCCAGTCGGTTGTTTTTTGTTTCTTTATTTATTTATTGAAAATTTGGATCTGAGATAAGTTATGCTACCATTCCAATTAGTTGTTATATATAATCATATTTAGGAAAACTCAGATTAAAATACTAATCTATATATGTTTACTATTTCAGTTAAAATTATATATAAAAAATGAGATCGGATTGCCAGTGGATGTATAAATGGTTGAAAGATGGCCTTTTGAATTTAGAGTTCATGACTGGTATGAGACAATTCATAGAATTTGCATGCAGTCATCCAGAAATGATGGACAATGATAGGATAAGATGTCCATGTAACCATCGCAAATGTCATAATCGCATGTTTCATGAAGTGAATACAATTAAGTTGCATTTGTATATAAATGGTTTTGTACCATTATTATTATTGGACTTTATATAGGGAACAAGCAGTTGGGGTTAACTTGAATTACAATGTTAATTATATGAATGAAGGTTCTGCTGCAATTGATCATGCAGAATCATCCAATCGGTACCATTCCATGGTTATGGATGCAGTTGGTCGTGCATTAAATCCAACTTACATGGAAGAAACACCGAATCCGAAGGCCCAGAAGTTTTATGATTATGCTTAGGGCTACAAATGAGAACTTATACCCTGGATGTAGAAGTCATTCACAGTCATCGTTTGTTGCTCAATTGATGCATATGAAGTCAGAACACCATATGTCTGAACATAATTTTGATGACATGGTTCGATTAATGAAAGAGATTACTCCTGAAGGAAGTCTGGTGCCTGAAAACTTTCATAGAACAAAGCAGTTAGTAGAAGGAATGGGTCTTCCAGTTGAAAAGATTGACTGTTATAAAAATGGATGCATGATATACTGGGGTGAAACAGAATGTTGATTACTTGTAAGTTTTGTGATCATTCTCGATACAAGAGGCAACGTCGAGGTAGCAAACCAGTGATTCCTGAAAAAAGATGTACTACTTTTCTCTTACTCCTAGATTGCAAAGATTGTTTGCATCAAATGCCACAGCATCAAAATGAGGTGGCATGCTGAGCATGAAATTGAAGATGGGTTATGTGCCATCCTTTTGATTCCCCTGCATGGCAACATTTTAATGATAACCATCCAGAATTTGCATCGAGACTTGAAATGTTCGATTGGGTCTTTCCACTGATGGTGCATCTCTCCAAGGACATGAGTCCTAAGACCCAAGAGGAGAGAGAGCACACGAATAGGATTCCATATGTCTTAGCAATCGAATCCATCATGTATGTGATGCTATGTACAAGACCTAATGTTTCTTATGCTTTGAGTATCACTAGTAGATACCAGGCAAACTCTGGTGAGAAATATTGGATGGTCATCAAGAATATCCTTAAGTACTTACGAAGGACTAATGATATATTCTTGGTTTATGAAGGACCCAAACTCATAGCTTAAGGTTATACAGATTCTAGTTTCAGTCTGATAAAGATGATTATAAATCTTAATTAGGCTATGTCTTTACACTCAATGGAGGTACAGTCAGCTGAAAGAGTTCCAAGCAGAAGATGACTATCGACTCTACGATCAAAGCCGAGTACATCGCAGCATCAGATGTAGCCAAAGAAGCGGTTTGGATCAAAAAGTTCATCACTGAACTTGGTGTGATTTCAAGCATTGCTGATTAGTACACTTGTATTGCGATAACAATGGAGCTATTGTGCAAGCTAAGGAGCCAAGGTCTCATCAGAGGTCCAAACATACTCAGGAGATACCATGTAATTATAGAGATTATTGGTAGAAATGATGTAAAAATAGAATGAGTCCTCACTGAGGATAATGTAGCTGATCCGCTCACTAAAGCCTTGCCACAGTAGAAGCATGACAATCATGTTAAGTCACTCGGTATTAAATACATGGGTGAATAGCTCTAATGCAAGTGGGAGATTATTAGTGTATGCCCTATATTCAATCGGATTGAATGTTGTATACATTCTATGAATACAAATCAAATAAAATAGTTTCTTTATCTATCCAGATATTTTTTTTGATATATTTGTCTGTGAGATAAAGTACAAAAGAATATGAACCGTGTATATGGAATTTGTAATAGAGATTATAAATTGTGAGATCCAAATTGCACGTTATTGTTCGATTCTTTAAATTTTTTTAGTCGATGTGTAGATGGGACTGGACATCATCAAACACCGTGAGACTGACACACATTGCATATCCTCACCCTTGGGGTGAGCAGCTGATTTCACAAGCTGAAGTATAAAGATTTGGATAGGTGTGTAGATGCTCGTTATTATAACGATGCATTGGATGACCCGTACAGAGATTCCATATGGATATTCTATATAGTGTCGATGGTTGATCTTTAATGACGGTGGTGTGAGTGATCCTTTGACTTGAGATTTTTATTGCATCTCATGTGTGAATGTCATGCTTTGATGATATCTAAATGTCGCTCTAGCCATGGGTAGCAATATGGTGTTGGTTGGGTATGATATGAAGTACATGAAGGTGGTATTTGATCAAGACAAGATTCATCTTCCTTGATAAAAAGGGTTATATCCCATGGCCACTTGATGGATTAAATTAACTGTTAAATCCTTGCAAGGTTGAGTTGGAATTCGAAATGATTTGAAGTTTTAATTCATATGAGTCAATTTTTTTTGAGATTAAGTAAACAAAGATCAATTATAGGGTTAACACATTTTATACCACTGATTGATCTGGATATGTGACGAAGGGATTGAATTATACGGTAACTGTTCCTAGACAAGTGTTGTTGATGGTCATGTCGATAAAACCCTTAGCACTTGGATGGCCATGATGCTTTGCTAGAGGCCTCTCATGATCTATAATCATATTATTGACTTGGACAAAGAGTTGTCCAATCATTCAGTGATTAGGACATGATTATTGCCAACATGTTAAAGGGGCCTAATGGGTCACATGCATTAAGAATAATTTTGGATGAATTAAAATGGAATTAAATTAGATTTAATTCATGACCAATTAAATAATTGGGTATGACTCAATTAAAAGAAGATAAATAATAATGGATATAATCTATCAGTAGAAGAAATTTTAGGAAGAAATTATTTGCGCATATGATGAACAAATAATTGGATATCCAAATTTGTCTTTTTTTTTTTTCGAGCTCTGATTATTCGGGTATGGATGGTAAATCTCAGCCATGTGAAGAAGAATTCATACCCATGGATGGGGCAATCTTTACGGTACGATTGTGAACACGTATAGATTAAGGCATGTAGTATGAGATAACTAACTCCTTGACACTTGGATTAACGATACCATGAAAAGGGGAGTCTCTTCCTCTTATTTGGATTAAACAGAAATGGAGTCTTTTCCTCTTTCTTGGATTAACGTTACCATGAGAAAGAGAGTCTCTTCCTCTTCCTTATTAAGGTTATCCTCTCTCTTGGAACGTTTTTCTCTCTTCTATAAATATAATTCCTTAATAAAAGAAAAAGATTAGATCTTTTACATAAATCTTTTGTTTTGAATATTTCTAAAAGGGGATTCACTAGCACCCCTCTCTCTTCTTCATCCACTCTTCTTTGCCGTTAGAGGGTCTTCATCCACTCATCCACTCTTCTTCGCCGTTAGAGGCCGGCTTTTTGTCTTATATCTTGAAGATCTTCATCCACTCTTCTTCGCGTGGATCACCGTTAGAGGCCGGCTTTTCTATATCGATAAAGGATCCAGGTATGAATAAATCTAATATTTTAGATTTTATTTCTAATTTAATGAATATGTTCCTAAAGATCATGAGCATCAGAAAATTTTATATTATATGTTCTTCTATGTTTTCATGAATTTGATTCTATGTCTTGAATACATAATTTCCATTAGAAGGGACATAATAATACTCATATAAGAATAATAGATATAATATCAAACCAGAATGTTATTCTCTTAAGACCTACATGTAATACATTGAAACAAAATAATAAAAAATAAAAATTTGAAAACCTGGTTTTAATGACATACATATATATGCACATGTATTCCTTAAAAGAAAATCATAAATAAATCAACATTGTCATATACATAAAAACTAGCTATAAAGCTACTAAAATTGAAATAGGAATAAATGAAAAATGATTTAATTAAATATAAAATATGATACATAATTACTAATTTTTCTTTTGGAGCAAAACCTTCACTTCTTGTAATAAAAGGATTCCCATACTATTGAAAATTTAGCTAAACGATGTTTCTAATAGGCTGCAATGTAGCTTGAGTGACTTTCTTACATTACCATTATCACCTTAGAGAACTTTTAAATTGTATTGATAAAGGAACGCTATTTTAAGATATCTCTAACCTTTATTATAGCTTTATTTTAATTCCTTCTTCCCTCTCGTTTAGTGCTGACATTAATTTTTAATAAATATGGAGTTATATTTTATCTAACTTTTTTTACTCAAAAAATAGAGGAGATAAATGCATCTATGATTACAGGACTTTTGACGTCAATACAAAGAAAATGCATGTATGAGAAGTTATAGGTAGCTAAGAAAAAGTACATTCTAATTCATGTCACATTTTTGAAAAAAAAAACAACAAATTCTAGGAAAAGAACAAATTTTCATATGGGATAATTTTTTTTTAAAAGACATTCATATGGATAAAATGTTATTTAATACAAAGATTTGTTAGTAAACCGAGTTTTTAAGTTCCTAAAGTAGCACTTTCGTTGCACCATATGTGTTGGATATAACGAAGCTTCATGACTTCCCCTTTGCTATTTTAATTAAATAATTAGCTATAATAAATCAATTTAATTTAACTGTTAAAAATATTTACATGTCCATAAAGGCTATAAATAAATAATAAAAGAGTAACCCATATGGTATATTTTGCCACATCACCCTGTCACCATATTCCACGCCTCCAGTTATCAAAACCCAACTTCACTGCCGTCCCGAAAACGAAGGCATTTCAGGTAGACCGAAACTTCTATATATTCTTCCATTAGCATCATGGCTTACTTAAATTAATTAACCATATGGGCTTAATTAATTAACCAGTGTCGTAGTCCTTGGAGCTTATAAGTAATCTTCTTTAAACTCTGTGAATCCCGCGCGCTACACGACGAGTCCACTACGCCACCGCCGGACTGAGGTCAAATCGTGTATATATATATATATACACACGCGCAAGATATAAGGAAAAGAAAACAAGGTTTCTCCCAACTTTATGGGAGAGAAGAGAATTGAAAACGTGCTTGGTCCCATGCAGAAGGATTTCAAGCTTGCCCACTCGCAAAACGACTTCAGCGGTCAGACATCTCCTCTATGCCTTCCCTTCGCTCTTTCTTCTCACGGCAAGAAACCTTTTGACATTTCTTGAATTTTTGATTTCATACGATTTTCTGTTCCTTTTTCAATTTTCTCCATGACTTCAAGGTCTTTTTACCGCAAACGTCCAATTTTCTTTATGGACTTCAATATTTTTTTTTTTTCTCCTACTAGCTTGGATACCTGATCTGTTGTTTTACTAAGAAAACAAGGTTGCGTTGACTCCCAACTTTCCATCGTTATGGCCTGGATCGAGAAGAGAATTGAAGACGTGCTTCGTCCCATGCAGAAGGATTTCAACCTTGCCCACTTGCATAACGACTTCAGCGGTCAGACATCTCCTCTATGCCTTCCCTTCGCTCTTTTTTCTCACAGACAAGAAACCTTTTCACATTTCTTGAATTCTTAAATTCAAACGATTTTCTTTTTCTTTTTCAACTCTCTCTGACTTCAAGGTCTTTTTACCGCAGACGTCCAATTTTCTCTGTGGACTTCAGGAATTTTTTTTTTTTTTTTGTCCTATACTGGCTTGGATATCTGATCTGTTGTTTGATCTACCAAGAAATCTTAATGTCGCGTAAATATTTGATATGCATAGTGTTGACATGATCCCTGTTCTTTCTCTCAGGGCCAATCTTCGGTGAGTATGGCACGTTTTTACGCCACCCTCATGCAAAAGCTTATACAAGAATTCAAGCTTGCCCTGTCCCAAAGCCTCATTGCAAGAAGGTATAAAGTTGACCCTTTTTAATATTTTCCGCTATAATTGTTTTACAGCAAAGTTTCTTGAATTGATCACTCTACCGTATGCAATCCATGCCCCAAACCTGCTTCACCACACACTTAAAAATAAATCTCTTGCACTTAGAAATAAATTCCAGCATGCAAGACGTCATATGCAAGGCTATTTCACATAATTAATTGAGATAAGGGTCAGCTTCTACTGGACTGTTGCTTATATCTCGATTTCTAAAATAAAAAAATAATAGTAGAGTTTTATGATCCTTTACTCAATAAATAATACAAAGCATATATTAGTGGATCCACTACAAGGGGAAAAAAATATTGCGACGCCCAAATGCGTCGCAATTGCATCGCTACACATGCTATTGCGACGCAATAGCGACGAAATGACGACGTCGCTCAGATGTCCGTCGCAATATCCATTTGTCGCAATTACATCGCAATATTGCGACTCTCAGCGACGCAACAATGCGTCGCAATATTGCGACGCATCCAAATGCGTCATTAAATTTAAAACTAATTTTTAATATTTAAAATTATTATTAAATATTGCGATGCATTCAATTGCGTCGCAATATTGCGACGCATTCAATTGCATCGCAATATTTAATAATAATATTTTTGATATAATAGCGACGCAATTTGAGTCGCTAATGCGTCGCAAAGAATTTTTTTTAAAATATTGCGATGCAAGGTTATTGCATCGCAATATTTATTAAAAATATTTTAGATATAATAGCAGCGCAATTTGAGTCGCTAATGCATCACTATTAAATTTTTTTTTGAATTATTGCGACACCAGGTCATTGCGTTGCAATATTTAATAATAATATTTTAAAATATTAGCGATGCAATTTTAGTCGCTAATGCGTCGCTAATTAAATTTTTTTTAAAAATATAAAATATTAAAAATTAAAACGGTTAATACAATTTCGTTACATTTAAATATTGATAGAAACATTCTTCACTCATATTGATCCAAACAATAATTAATTTCTAAAAATAATTCATATATTAAAATTTTAAAGTTTTCATGTACAACATATAAAAAGAAAAAAAAATACATCAAGAATCTGAGCGATCACGTGGAGGCTGGAGACCCTGCGACAAGCGGCTAACCATATCCTGTAAATGATGCATCTGATCTTGCACGTCTACAAGCTCTTGATCCCAGCCTCGCATACGCTGCTCGAACTCGTGCTTGACCTCCTGCCGAACCTCCTGACGAACGTCCTGCCGAACCTCCTCCGCAATAGATCTCCGAATGTCATCTAAACGCTCGGCGGGAATATCACCAGAAAATCGCGAGCTGGAGGCCTGATGGGGAAAATATGCAGAAGCTCTAGTGCCCAGACCATGACCCTGCAGTCTCGCGGCTGGGCACCAACAGCCTTCAAAAAAACACATGCCGACTCTCCTCTGCTGAGAGTTTGATGGGCGTCTCCCCATCAGTGGAGTCGACCTGCGATGCCTGGGAGTGAAGCTCCTCGACTCATGTCTTTGAATTATAAAATCAATAATAAATGAGTTAATAAATTTCTTGAAATAAAATTTTAGAAATTAAACAGATACTACATAAAGCTAATTTCTTATCGCAACCTCCCGTGATAGCGTGTCGACCCAGGAACCGTTCCTCCTGTTGTGTGTCACCTTGAATAGATGAAACTCACCAGGATCTCTGCCCTCCTGCTCAGACTATAACAATAAAAAAATTGATATTAATACAAATATTTATAAATAACTAAATTAGTAATTAAAATATTTATGTTTTCTTACCATACGGCGTCTATGCTCCTGAATCGAAATGGAGCCCAAAGTATGGCGGAGAGAGACCCGTGCCAGGATCGCCCTTCTCGGATCGGCGGTTCGTGCTGGCTGATGCGGACCTCCTGCGCCAGCCATCGACTGCCAGGCCTGCTGCCACTCGTGCCAAATACCCTCTGGCACATGCGCAAGACGCTGACCCGATGACCTCAACGATGAAGCATGTCGGAGTATCGGCGTCCCGTCAGAGCCTCCCATGCTGCCCTAATGGCATCATGGCTGGCAGGGTCCCATGTAATCTTTTTCTGCATTAAAATAAATAGTTAGTTTCAGAATTTATTAAGATTAAGAAATTTTATATCAGTGATAAATTGTATTTAATAAGTTTACCTAAAACTCAGAAAAATAAAACTCCCTCGTGGCTGGAGATACGTGGCGCCAATCGTAGCCACTGGGATCTGCATACCTCTGAAATACGGCGCTGATGTGGCTGGATACATGATGCTGCTCAATAAATCTGTTAAAAAAATGCATGTTTATAAGTAATTGACTTAAAAACATAAACATATATTTTTAATTAGTATATACTTACAGCCTATGAGCATCAAGTCGAAGTACGGTGCGGCCGATGGTGGAAGAACTCTCGAGGTATGTGCCGATCGACTGGATGATAATACCAATGCAGGATCACCGCCGACTGCTGGAGATATCGAAGGTTGTGCGATGTGTGGAGATCCGAACTCTCCATCTCCAAAGCTCATGTGATCTGATGCAGCAGAGCTACGTCCCTGCTCACTCCGTATGTCGTCGGTAGATCTACCTCTGCCCGTCATACTGAAAATACTAAAGATTCATGCAATTAAATTATGATTAATGATTGACTATGTAAAAATTTACCACTTATAAAATAAAGTTGAATTTAAAAAAACCTTTATGTTTAATCGGTGTCATTTGTTTCATGAAATGTTTGTTCAACATCCGATGCCGTATCGGACTGCGATTCAGTTTCATTATCATCGGAAGGAAACCGAACATTTGCATCCGCAATTTCTTGGACATCACCATTTGGATCTCTAAGTGATGTTTCAGGAGCCCTTGTGTCGTCCTCAATTGCATGCATTTCCATCTCATCCTCTTGAAATGCAGGGCACTCGGCTGATTGACTTGATGAACTCTCCTCTAATAAGATTGTTGAACGTGGGACGATTTTAGAAACAGCCCACCAATCTCGCTTGTCATTGCGCAAACTTGGATATCCGCAGTAAAACACTTGCTGAGCTTGGGATGCAAGGATGAATGGGTCATATTTCTGCAATCTTCGTCGATGGTTCACTTTAACCAAATTGTAGTCGTTATGAACCCTTTTGCCCACAGGAACTGTCGGATCGAACCAATCGCAACGAAACAATACAGTTCGTTTTATAGGCCAACCGGGATATTCAACTTCAACCACCTCTACTAACTTTCCGTAATAATCCTGCATATTTGCTCCAACACTTTCTCCTTTAACACACACGCCCTAGTTCTGCGTGCCTCTTGAAGCTGCTAATCGTTCAATCTGAAATTTGTACCCATTAATAAAATAACCAGTAGAGGTTGTTATGGTCTTCAATGGCCATTGCGATAGACATTTAATGAAAATATTATCGGTTGGGGACCATGGACCATTTACCTATAAATTAATAAGCTATTCACAACCAATTCAAAAAATTAAAGCCATTACTGAAATTGATTGAGTGATACTACTCACAAATTCATAAAACCAGTAAGCGAACTCCGTTTCTAACTTCTGTCCAATTACAACTTGACCGATGTCGGGATTCATCTGTCGTTGTCTATCACAATACATCCTTATGGGATGATAAGGGTTAAAACTGTTGTTAGCAATTAAATATTATGGTATATTGTAATTTAAATTAGAAGTTCAAATTAAGCATTGAAGTATACACTTACTCAATATATGGATCGACTTCTCTACAGTTCATTAGGATATAATAATGTGCTGTATTATACTCCATATCGCTAAGATTTCTTGACTTCTGCCCCCAAATGAACGGCCGATACCTTTAAAAATTGATATTCTACCATCATTAGGTTCTCCTTTGTCCACACATACGTCATCGTTACGACCAAGATTTCAGCTCCTCGTGTGGACGTAACCCTCAAAGTAATGTGAGGCAAAATCTGCAACTTCTTCGACCAAGTGTGCATTGCATATAGAACCTTCAACCCTTGTCTTATTATGCACATTATTTTTTAACTTCTTAAGGTACCTATATGTAAAGTTGAGACAAAAAATTAACTAATTTTTTTGCAATAAAATAATATTTGAAATGTCAATATGTCTTAATGATGTATATATTTACATCTTGAAAGGATACATCCAGCGATACAGCACGGGACCAGCTATGCTCGCTTCGTATGGCAAGTGAACAGGTAAATGCTCCATTGAGTCAAAAAAACTGAGAGGAAATATTTGCTCCAGCTTGCATAAAATAATTGGAATTTCCTTCTCAAGCCTTGCCATGGATGCAGAAGTAATGACTGTGGCAGACAACTCCTTGAAGAACAAGCTGAGCTATGTCAATGCCTTCCAGACATGTTGCAGAAGCAACTCACGAAAAGCTATAGGCAATAACCGTTGCATGAAAACATGACAGTCGTGACTCTTCATGCCGAACAACTTGAGCTTATGCATGTCCACACACCTACCGATATTTGAGGCATAACCATCTGAAAATTTTAACCCTCTAAGCCAGTTACATAAAACTTCTCGTGAATTTCTGTCAAGAGTGTAACAGGCTTTAGGATAGGTCCCGTCGGTACTCCTCAAATCACCTCTTCTGCAATACTGATTAAGTTCTTCTCTTGACTTTGCAGTGTCTTTTGTTTTTCCCGGGATGTTTAGCACCGTGTTAAATATGTTATAATTTTTTTTTCTCGATATGCATAACATCCAAGTTGTGCCGGATGAGATTTGTGCTCTAATAAGGCAAATCCCAAAATATACTCCGCTTCTTCCAGTTATGTTCTTTACATATACGACCATTTATTCTATCTGCATCTGGTTCCCAAGCATACCTCAACCCCAAATGCTCTATAGTATCAAATATATCCGTGCTGGACCTAACCGGTTTGGCGAATTTTGTGATTGCTTTGTTCTTCCGAAAGACGATCAACTTATGCCTGTAAGGATGATTTGGGGGCAAGAACTTTCTATGATTATCAAACCATGATTGCTTACCACTCTTCTGCAATGTAAATGCATCCGAATCATACATGCAATGAGGGCATGCCAGACGTCCAACAGTGCTCCAACCAGACAACATTGCATATGCCGGGAAGTCATTTATTGTCCACATCAAAGCAACTCTCATGAAGAAATTCTGTTTCATAGAAATGTCGTAGGCTACGACTCCTGTTTCCCACAACATTTTCAATTCGGCCACCAACGGTTGCAGGAAGATATCAATCTTTTCCTTTGGATTTGATGGTCCTCGAACCAAAACTATCAAAAACATTACAGTCTCTTTCATGCACTTCCATGGAGGAAGGTTATATATAGTTAGTATCACAGACCAACATGAATACTGTTGCCCCACTTGACTGAATGGTTGGAAGCCATCGGTACAAAGACCTAATATGACATTCCTTATATCTTCAGCGAAATCAGGATGATTTTCATTGAAATGCTTCCAAGCTTTTGAATCTGATGGATGCCACATTTCATCCTCTTTAGATTCATGTTCGGCATGCCATCTCATATCAGCAGCTGTAGCCTCATATCTGTATAATCTCTGCAGGCATGGAGTCAGAGGAAAGTAATGCATCCTCTTGTAAGGAACACTTTTCCTCCTACTTGTACTAGCTCCCCCTTCGCCGTTTTTGTACCTCGATTGCCCACAAATCTTACACCATCTCAGCTCCGAGTCTTCACCCTAATATCATACAATTGTTCAAGCAACAATCGATCTTATTAACCGGAAGCCCAAGCCCACGCAATAACTTCTTTGTTGAGTAAAAATTGTCTGGTACAACATTATCATTTGGCAAAATTTTCTTGATTAACCCAGCTACAGAATTAAACGCCTTTTCTGATAATCGATGTTCTGCCTTAATATTCAGCAACCGAGCAGCCGTAGACAACTGTGAATGACCCTCACAACCAGGATACAATTCTTGATTTGCAGCACACAACATATCATAAAAT
>UESW01002006.1:194184-232086 GCA_900491605.1 Calamus simplicifolius | reverse complement strand
GAAGTATACTCAGTAGATAGGGACACAGCAGTCCGGACAACCCTAAAAGACGGAGTAGGCTCCTGAGTAAAGACAATCGGTTCCGAGATAGCCAAATCTGATAAGCAATGTAGGCCCTCGTCGCGCCCTGCTTACTGCACCCTCTCCTAACATCCTGCCTGATCAAGTCCAAGAAAGATAATGAAAGAGAAGAAGAGGCGACAGCCCAAGGCTTGACACTAGCGATCTCCCAAATGTGGTGAGCTCTGAGACAAGTGAAGATGGCGTGATCCACCACCTCCTCCTCAATACCGCATATCGGACACGTAGGCTGAATCCCCATGCCACGTCTAGAAAGAACCGAGCAAGTAGGGAGACAATTCCGAGCAATCTTCCATAGAAAAAGATGAACCCTGGGATGAATGGGAAGATGCCAAATCCAAATCATGTCTGTTAACGGACGGGATGAAGCACGGTAAATCTTGATGATGTCCCTGATGGGAGCACTCGGAATACCGGACCGCCTCCAAACCCTGATATCGGGGGAGTGCCCAGGAGAAAGAGGGATAGCAGCTATACGTCGTATAAGCTCCTCGCCAAAGAAGCGGGATAACAGAGGAGTAGACCAAGAGGAATGATCCGGCACCGTGAGGTCACTAACTCGCATATCAAGAGGAATATCAGTGCTGACGAAAGTAGGCCATCGAGACAAAGGAAGGTCAGCGATCCAAGAATCATAAGCAACGTCCACAGAAGCACCATTGCCAAGAATCCAGGAGATACTAGAAGGATGTCCGGAGCATGAGAACAAACCTCTTTCCAGAAAAAAGAGTGACCCCGAAGATACTGCAGGTTAGTGGAAGGAGTCCACTCCCCATACTTGCCACGCATAAAGGAGCTCCACATACAGTGCGGATCAAGCAAAAAACGAGTAGCATGCCTAGCAATCAAGGCCTCCCTCCGAGCAGTCAAGGACTGGATCCCAAGGCCTCCCTCGGAAAGCGGCAGACAGACACAATCCCAGGCTAAAAGATGAACACCATGACCATCCTGGGATGAACCCCAGAGAAAATCCCTGAAATAACGCTCAATCCTCCTCAGACAAGTCAAAGGGACAGCAACATTAGATAAGAGATAGAGAGGAAGAGATGTGAGCACTGATCGAATAAGAGTGATCCTCGCCATCATAGATAGCCCAGTGACCTGCCACCCCTCCAGCCGATCACGAATCCTCGACTCGAGCTTACTAAAGTCCGAGATCTTAGGTCTTCTGCCAGTAATAGGAATACCCAGATAGGATAGGCACTCAGACTGCACAGAAATCCCCATGATCTGCTTGATAGTATCTTTCCGAGAAGAGGTCACCCGCGGACTAAAACAAATAACAGACTTAGCATTATTAACTTTCTGACCAGAGGCAGAACAGTAATTATGAAGAATAGAAGCAAACATGGTCGCATTGGCCACAGTAGCTCTGCCCAGGAAGATGCAGTCGTCAGCAAAAAGCAGGTGAGAGATCGAGGGACCTTGGGATCCAGCTCGGTAAGGGTGTAGAACATTGTCCTGCTGAGCCTGACGAAGAGCCCGAGATAAAGAATCGGCCGCTATAACAAAGAGAAACGGGGAGAGGGGACAACCTTGTCTCAGCCCAACCTTAGAATGGAAATAATCAGTCCGGTCTCCATTGATGAGGATGGAGAAAGACGGACTCTGAATGCAGGCCATGATCCAGTCAATAAACAGCTGGTGGATCCCAAACACCTGAAGAGAGTGACGCAAGAATTCCCAATTAACTCTGTCATAAGCTCTTTCCATATCAAGCTTAATGGCCATAAGCCCCTGACTACCAGAAGTCCGACGCAGGTCATGCATGAACTCCTGCGCTAATAAAGCATTATCAGTGATACTGCCCCTCTGAGGAAAGCCCCCTGCTCCGGAGAGATAAGGCGAGGAATAACCCAACACAACCTCATAACCAGGAGGCGAGCACAAACCTTATATAAGGTAGTGCATAAACTGATAGGCCGGAAGTGCTGAGGGCTGGAAGCGTCCGTCCTCTTAGGAACCAAGGTAATGAAGGTACGATTCCATTCAGAGGGGATAGATTTGCGATGAAAGACAAGCTTGATTGCCTGAGCTAAATCCTCTCCCAGAATATCCCAATACTGACGAAAGAAAAACGGAGGAAAGCCATCCGGCCCAGGGGCCTTATCAGCACCAAGATCCCATAAAGCCAGCCGAATGTCCTCCGTAGTGACAGGCCGAGTCAGAGAGACGTTCTCAGCAGTAGAGACTGTGTTGAGAGACAGAATAGGATGAACAGGGACTCCAGAACCAGGTTGCTCAGTCCACCTACTATGAAAGAAGTTAAAGAGCTGAGCACGAATCACATGATCATCCACCTGGAGCTGACCGTCCTCATCAGTTATATGCCTAATGCGGTTCCTCGCCCTGCGTTTCTGAGTGGCCTGATGGAAAAATCTTGTATTACAGTCCCCCTCCTGAATCCACTGGATACGGGACCGCTGGCGCCAAAAGGTCTCCTGCTGCAGCAGAAGAGAGTGGTGGAGCGCCAGACTCGATCGCAGGGACGAAAGGTCCTCACAAGAAAGAGAACCCGCCAGGTCCTCTTTCGCCTGGAGAGAAGAGATAGTAGACTCAACCAGCTCCACCTGTCTGTCAATATCCCCAACCTCCAATCTATGCCATCTAGAGAGGCGACGTCTAGCAAGGGCAAGCCTTCTGGAAAGCCGATAAATGGCATTACCTCTAACTGGTAACTGCCAGACCTGAGAGATGATGGAGCGAGCAGCAGGATATGAGGTCCAAAATTTCTCGAATCTGAACTGCCTATGCCGCTGAGAGGTGATATCGGTAGAAATAAAGAGAGGGCAGTGGTCAGAGGCAATTCTAGACAAGTGAGTGACAGTAGCAGAGGGATAAAGCTGGAGCCAGCTAGAAGAGGCCAAGGCCCTGTCCAATCTTTCCCAGACTCTAGCTGTTCCCTGCCGGTTGTTGCACCATGTAAACTGAGAGCCCTGATAACCCAAATCCAACAGACCAGCGCAAGAAATAAAGTCCCTGAACTCAGACCGGCCCATAGAGCCATGGGAAGCCCGGCCACCTTTCTTTTCTGCGGCACTCAAGATACAGTTGAAGTCTCCAGCAATAAGGGAGGGGAACCCCTGGTCAAGAAGAGACTGAGTCTCAGACCACAGCACCCGACGCTCCCGGAGATCAGTACTGGCATAAACTCCGGACAGGAGCCAAGGGCTGGCACTTCCCTCAGAGATGACCAGCGCAACCTGCTGCCCACATCTGTGAAAAGCATCAACTCTGATATTATCATTCCTCCATAAAGCAACAATACCTCCGAAAGACCAATGGACTCAACAGCATACGAAGTCCAAGCTCGAGCAATCTGTCTTCGAAAACGGGCCAGACTAGCCCCAGAAAGCCGAGTTTCCAGCAAGATGCAAATGTCAAAAGAGTGAAGCTGCATAAGCTCCCAAATGAGGAGCGAAACGATGGTTTCAATGCTCCTCGCACATTCCATATAAGAATCTTCATGGTAAGGCTGGATTGGAGGGCTCCCCAACCAACACCCCTGACATCTCCACGGAACAGTCCAAATCTCCTGGGCCTTTGCAATCAACAGCCTGAGTTGATTCCATCAGGACCTCCGTATCGCCTGGGATCTCCTTAGGACAATTCGGGATCCCGTTTCCACACAATCAAGTATCTGGCCTGAGTCCGTCAAGCCCGCTGATGCAGATACATGAATAGCCTCCTTAGCAGATGAACCGCTGATAAGTGAGTACTGGACTCTAATTGGGTCGGCTTAGAATACTCAGAAGCTGAACCCGAAAAGGCCTCAACCCGACCACGAGCCTTCTTAGCCCCTGGGCCAAGCTGGGCCGATGACACCCGACCACCCACCGAGGAAGCCGCAAACTTGAAGGCTACATTGTCCCCACCTCTACCAGAAAGAGCGGCCTTGCCTTTGGCTTTGGAAGAGCGGGATGACATTCTGGTAGACGATGGCTCCACTGACGGGCCCGCTTAGAAGGCCCCGAGACGGGGTCTTTACTAGTACTGACCACGAGGCCCAACTTTGGAAATTTAATTGCTTTATCACCTTCATCCAAAAAGGATTGCACTTTAGGAATTAGAGAATGAATTCCATTTGATTCTGAACTCTGAAGCAATGAGTTCTGATACTCAGCTACAGTGCCAACCGGCACGCTCGAGCAATGCGTAGAGTCTTCCTGGATTCCATGACCGAGCAGCACAGGGACTTGAACCAGGGAGGAAGATGCTGCCGAGGGCTTCAACTCCGGCTTCCGAGTCACCGCCGCGAGCGTCTCAACTGCGGCCGACACACCCCGCCAAGCTTCAGCCCAGGAGATGGCACGGAGAATCCAGAGGAAGAATGAAGCTGACGCCGGGCGAACTTCTTCGGTACAGTCCAACCGTCCTTGGACACAGGAGCGGTAGCAGGGCTTGGCCGATCTCCCGCCGTTGGGACCGGAGGCTGCGCCGGAGGAGGACGACGATGCCGAACTGCAGTAGCCAGGGACCAAACGGAGGAGCAGAAGACGAAGAAGCCGATAGACCCGCTGGCTTGCATGGACCAGAGAGGTGCAGGGAAGCACACGATGGCAAATATCCTCCAAATTCTCAACCGAGAACTGCTGCCAGAAGGGGGCGCCGAATCCACGAATCCTGGCCCCTGGCCGGAGGGGAAGACCCAGATCCACTCGAACGCAAGCCCGAGCAAACCCTCCCCGCATCCGAGCTTTGGTAGCCTCGTCGGAGAACAGAAATTCCCCCGCCACCGAGAGAATGGAAGAGAGGGAGTCATCCGCCCAGAACTCCATCGGAAGCAGAGGAAGCCGGATCCAAACCAGAGCCTGCAGCAAAAGTCTTCCGCTGGGATGAATTCCGGCTTCCAATCCATCACCGCAAGAATCTGCCCGTTGATCACCCAAGGCCTCTCAAGGATACGGCTTTTAGAGGTGGGATCGGAGAACCAGATGAGGTAATGCCTGTGAGCCAGGGGAACCACCTCGATTTCTCCCGGCAACCCAGCACGATGCAGCTCACGCATAATAGCCTCCGGCGGCACCCACCGAGAGAGAGAGCGAGCCAGCACCGCCTTCGCTCCCCACGAGCTGGCCTCGCACTCCAGGGAGGAGGTCGGGACCTGGATGACCTCCGGGAAGAGCCGGATCAGTTCTTCAACCTCCGCCGGAGAAGGGGAAGGAGCATCCCATCCATAGCGACCTAAGGGTGGTCGGCTCCACTGACCACCCGTCTTCGACGAGCCCAAGGGGAAAGCAGCATCCGAAGCAGGAGAAGACGCCCCACCATGTCCGGATCCCATCTTCTTGCTCCCGGAAGCCCTCCCATCAGACACCCCATCGGAGGCCATAGGAGAGAAGAGGACAGCAGCAGGAACAATCCAAGTGGAACACAGCCGGAGAAGACGCAGGATCGCCGGAGATCGGAGAAGATGAAGTCGGGAGCACGAATCTTAAAGACCGTCCAAATAGAGAAGCTTTGCTCGGGACGCACGACTTTCAAAGCATACACACGACAAGTGGAGTTTTTGTAGTGAACTTAATACGATGATATATTTTAGCTATAATTTTCTTTATAACAGTAAAATTAAAATTAAAGTCGTTGTAATAACTATTTATTATGATATTAATATGTTTCATCGTTAAAAATCTATTTATAACGCTAAAATAAATTTTTATCATTATAGTTAAAAGTTTTAATAAAAAAATATTTTTTTCATGATATTACAATGAAAAATAATTTTCACCATAATAATTAGATTTATTACGGTAAAACATAAATTTTGCCATAATAGGTTAAGATTTTATCTTGTTTTATTTTTTTCATCCTATTATGGTAAAAAATAAATTTCACTAGGTTAAGATTTTATTTTTTTTTTTTTTATGCTATTATGGTAAAAATACATTTCGCCGTAATAGGTTAAGATTTTATTTTTCTTTTTATTTTTCTCGTGCTATTACGGTGAAAATTATTTTTTACCATAATAATTAGATTTATTATGGTGAAAAATAAACTTCACAGTAATAGGTTAAGATTTATTTTTATTTTTATTTTTATTTTTTTGGAATATTACAATGAAAATTATTTTTCACCATAATTATTAGATTTTATGGTAGAAATAAATTTTATCGTAATACGTTAAGATTTTATTTTTATTTTTATTTTTATTTTTTTGAGATATTATGACAAAAATTATTTTTTGCCTTAATAACTAGATTTATTATGGTGAAAAATAAATTTTCCAAAATAGGTTAAGATTTTATTTTTTCTTTTATTTTATTTTTATCTTTTTGGGATATAATGGCAAAAATTATTTTTTCCGTAATTATTATATTTATTACGACAAAAAATAAATTTCACCATAATAGGTTGAGATTTTAGTTTTATTTTTATTTTTTTGATATTATGACAAAAATTATTTTTTTCCAAAATAATTAGATTTATTACACCAAAAAAATAAATTTCACTATAATAGGTTAAGATTTTATTTTTATTTTAATTTTTTTTGTGCTATTACGGTGAAAAATAAATTTCACCATAATAGGTTTAAGATTTTATTTTTATTTTTTTGGATATTATGATGAAAAATAAATTTTGTCGTATTAAACTAATTACGGCAAAAATTATTCATCGTAATAAGGTCACACCCGCGTAAAAATACTTTCCCCCCTTTTTCTCCTTTTTCTGAAACCCTTCCATGATTTTCTTCTTCTGAAACCCTCACTCTCATGCTGCAAATCTGATCCGAGACTCCGTCATGTTAGTGTGTGCCCTAAATTCAATCGGATTAGATGCTAATTTGTATACATTTCATTATGAATGCAAATCAAATTTATTGATTTCTTTATCTTTTCGGATATAATTTATATGTATATATTAGATATATTTTACCTATGAGATAAAATCCAAATAATGTGAGCTATGCATATGAAATTTATAATAAAGATTACAAATGGTGAGATCCAAAATTGCACATTATAGTTTGATTCTTTAAATTTTTTTAGTCGATGCGTAGATAGGACTGGGCATTGTCGAACACCGATGAGACTAGTACACATTGCATATCTTCACCCTTGTAGTGAGCAGCTGATCTCGCAAGCTGAAGTATGAAGATACTTGGATAGGTGCGTGGATGTTCGTTATTGTAACGATGCATTGGATGACCCACACAGAGATCCTATATGGATATTGTATATAGTGTCGATAGTTGATCTCTAATGATGGTGACGCGAGTGATCCTTTAACTTGAGATCTTCATTGCACCTCATATGTGGAATGTCATGCTTTGATGATATGCAGACGTTGCTCTAGCCACGGGTGGCAAATATGATGTTGACATGAAGCACATGAAGGTGTGTTTGATTAAGATAGAATTCATCTTCCTTGATAGAAAGGGTTAAATACCATGGCCACTTGATGAATTAAATTGATTGTTAAATCCTTGCAAGGTTAAGTTAGAATTTAAAATAGTTTCGAAGTTCTAATTCATGTGAGTCAATTTTTCTAAGATCAAGTAAATAAAGATCAATTACATGATTGACACATTCTACACCACTGATTGATCTGGATATGTGACGAAGGGATTCAATCGTACATTAACCATTCATGAACAGGTTTTGATGACCACGTCAACAAAATTCTTAACACTTGGGTGGTCATGATGCTTTGCTAGAGGCCGCTCATGATCTATAATCATGGATTCTTTGACTTAATCAAGGAGTTGATTTGGTTAAAGAATTGACTTGGACAAGGTATTGATCAAGTCATCCTTAGGGTCAATATTAGGGACATAATTATTGCCAACGTGTCAAGGGACCTAATGGATCACACGCAGTAAGAAGATTTTGGATGAAGTTAAAATGAAAATTAAGTTGGACTTAGATGATCAAATTAATTATGATTGGGTTTGACTCAATCATAATGAGAGAACATAAAATTGATGAATATGATTCATCATAGAGGAAAGAATTTAGTGTTCAAGGGAGAGGCCTTTTGTACATGTGATGTATATATGAAATTCATTAATTAGATACTCAATTAGGCTTGATCCATATGATGGATGGCTTAGATTAATTAAGATTAATAATATGGTATTCAATTGGATCCATACGATGGCATGATTTAATTCGTGGAAACCCATTGAGCCAAGAGATGAGATCGTGCCACGTGGAGGATGGATCCATGTCCATGTGATGGACATGACCCATCTCCACATCATTGAGGAGGGAACACCCATGATTTGGGGCGTCATCATGAAGCCAAATTCAACATTGGTTTGGTGGGATAACCAATTTCCTATTTTTTAGGGATGTGGTTTGGTGGTTGTAATCATAACATTATCATGATAACAAATATCCTAAAATTGTTAGAATAATTTGTTATAATAAATATCCTAAATTTGTTAGGATAATTTGTTATCAACTTGATATGGTTGAATGGTTAGGTGGTTAAAACAAAATTTTTACAACCTTATAAAAAGAGAGAGAGAGACCCCCTTCGAAATGCACGTCTAACTCCTCCCTTCTCTCTCTATTGGATGCCTAACATTCACTTTCTTTCTCTAAAACATCCTTTCTCTCTCTAGGACGTCCCTTCTCTTTTGATTGATCAAGATTTGATCTTGATCAAGAAATTTTTTTTGATTTAAAAAATTAATTAAAAGGAAAAAAGGTGCTAGCACCCCTTGCAAGAAGGTTATCATCCAATCCTGAGAGGACATCATCCAAATATCTTCGCGTGGATCATCGTTAGAGGCCGGATGCATGGATGGCTAGTGGTAAATCATTTGGCTTCATCGGGCTTCATCCCCAATAAAGAACATAGGTAAATCTATTATTTAATCATATATTATTTTTTGTTAATTGAATCTGTTTCCTGCATGATATATGAATTTGATTCATATAAAATATACGTAATTCCCGTATCAGAACTACCTCAGGCTTCAAATTCAATTAATTTGATAGATTACCTGAGTTCTAAGTTTTTATACGTAGATCTAAATTTTACATGCGATGTGAAATATAAATCTTTCCATATGATGAAGATTAAATATTTAATAAGTTTATTATATAATAATAAACATGAATTATTTAGATTTTATCATGTTAAAATTAAAATTATGATTTATGTTTGACATAATCATAAAGGCTGAAATTTAACATATTATGTTTAGAATTTAATTTTGACACGATAAATAACATGATTAAAATCTAAATAATTATATTGATGAAGTTTAAATATTTAATAAGTTTATTATATGATAATAAACATAAATTATTTGGATTTGATCATGTTAAAAATTAAAAACTATGATTATTTGTGGCATAATCATAAAGGCTGAAATTTAACATATCATGTTTAGAATTTAATTTTGACATGATAAATAATATGATTAAAATCTAAAATAATTATATTGATGAAGATTAAATATTTAATAATTTATTATATGATAATAAATATGAATTATTTAGATTTGATCATGTTAAAAATTAAAAATTATGATTTATATGTGACATAATCATAAAGGCTAAAATTTAATATCATGTTTAGAATTTAATTTTGACATGATAAATAATGATTAAAATCTAAAATAATTATATCATGATAACATAATAATCAAGATTAAAATTAAAATTTTAAATTTTGACGTGTTATCAAGATTAAGATGTTAGGGATGTTATGATAGAGATCAATTAGGATTTTTATGTGATAAAAATAAATTTATCATAACAGATAATGATAAGACAAATATTTAAAATAAATTGTTATAAAATATTTGACACTTATCATCAATCCCTAAAGATCATTATCTTATCTTATCATAATGTGTAATAGATGATAAGGTTTAGAAAAAATTAGACTTAACCATACATTGTTTGATCCTATGATCCCATAATTGGTCTAATCAATTGGGCTTAACTATATTGGTGTCTAAAAAAGTGTGATCATGATTTTTAATTGCCCCGTTCACTGCCCGGAAAAACTCATTCAATGGGATCGAAGGGTATGCTAAATAGGACCCAATTGATCAGCAGATCTGACCATTGTTTAGGAAAGCTCTTAATTGATTAGATCAATAGGGTTAATTAGGATGGTAGCAATTGATTTGGTCACATGATTAGGGTTCTTAAATTAGATATTGATCAGATCCTAATTTGATTAGGAGTCCCAATCATAAGATTGGATCTTATGAAATTTAGGTTAATTAAAATTAATCTAAATTCACATATAAGATATGTAACCTAGCATGATACAAATGTTGTACATGCATGATAGGACCTAGATGCGCTAAATCCCTTCATGAATATTAAGTCATTAGCCTTCATTATTCACATGATACAAAATCATTAGGGCATGAGATTTGTTGTGCCATAGCCAAGATCAAGTGAACATATGAGGAGTTGATTGGGGAACATGTTGGGAATTTATCCTAAAGCCAATCATTTGATGATTGTGCTAATATAAATTGTATATAAATTGATATATTAATAAAAGTTATTTGGCAGTTTATTCATTACAAGAACATCTTCTTAATACTCCTGATTGTAATGAAGCCCTTAGGATCTTCCTTCACGATAAAGGAGGATTTATCTTTGAAGGTCTCAAAAAGGTTCGCGACCATATGATATAGTATGACAGGGCCATAGTACTATCAATTATAGGATGTTGTATATCATATTTGTTGGTTGTCCTCTTAACCAAGGAGTGTAGAGACACTGGTATGACATACAGGTGAAAGTGTAGGAGTACATTTACCGAATGTGACTCATTTTTGGATACTCTACTGTCAAGAGTTAATCCGAGAAGATATAGGTATAAGTATCCTTCAGACCTGAAGATCACAACCAGTGGCTTACAAGCAACTCATTGTACTCAGGTGCCGGACCACCTGGATTTCTAATCCAGCTACGAAAGGTTACTGGGTGCAGTCAAGTATTTGTGGTAGTCAGTTGTGGATCAAGATGGAATTTGACCTATCCCGTTAAAAGGAGAAATGCTTGTGTTTCAATTTAGCAAGACCTTGGCCAAGGCACTTCATGTGAAAGTTACATGATCACTAAAATTGAAATCACTTTATGGATTTGCTATTTAGAGTTGACAGGCTCTTAAGCCATCCTTAGCATTTGTGGTCAAGAGGATGAATTATACGGTAACTATTTCTTAGGGCTCTTGAAGTTTGCTCGGCAACTCTTCGACCTATCCGGACGTCGGGTTCCATTGCTAGATGGGCACATCGATTAGTATAAAAGTTGTTTCTATGCTACCGGCTTAGGTTCGAACCTAGAGAGTCATACGCATAGAAGTTTCCTAGGATGATCTGTTTGCTGATCAACGATTGAGAATCATATATGATTTAATTAATCAATTTGATTGATTGATTATCTCAATTGGGTTAAGTACAATTGAATAAGATTCAATTTGGTTTAAGTCTATTAGAAGGACTAGTCAATTTCAAATATTGATTTAAAATTAAACCTGATTTGGATTTAAATAGATTCAGGACTAGCCAAATTTGATTTGGGCTAGGACCATGATCTATGTGGGTTCAGTCCAATAAATTCAGATTAGCTTAAACCAAAAACTAAACCCAAACCTCTCGCATAAGTCTGAGAGATTAAATTCACATATATAATTTAATGTCTTGCATTAATCTTCTCCAAACAATTCCATCGGAATTCTAAAGTGTTAGAATAAATGCGCCTCTTTGTATTAACCAAGCGCTACGGTTCGACGACTCTTTGGTTTTTACCAATTGGAATTAACCAAGTGCTACGGTTCGACGACTCTTTGGTTCTTTACCAAACGTCGGAATTAATCAAGCACTACGGTTCGGCGTCTCTTTGGTTTTCGCCAAGCGGTGGAATTTTAAATGTTAGAATTTAATGGGCTAGCTAAAAAGAGACTATAAATAGAGGACATCCCTCATCAGATTACACATAAGAAAAAAAAAAACACATGATATATCGTGAATTGATTTTCTAAAGAATTAGAATAGAAAATCCTGGTGATTCTGATGCTAACGGAAGTGTGGAGGATCCTAGAAGAAGAATTCAAGTGGGAGGATTCAAGATCAGCAAAGTCATTTACCGCTAGCTAGCACTCCCGGGAATCCGATCATTCGGAGCTTCGCGTGGACGATACTAGAGGCCGGACGATTGAACGGCTGCAGAGCATAAAAGGATTTACCAATTGCCTTCAAGGTAAGTGATATGATCCCTAGATCTTAAGGCATGCTTCAAGATAAGAAGTATGACTTCTTGCCTTGAAGATCAAGACATGATCTTGATAGTTTTATTTATATGCATATTTTGGATCAATCGATCCTATATACGAGGCAAAGATATGATCTTGATGCATGTTAGATAGATTAGTATGTAATCTTTAAATTTTTGCATTGATAATTGTTATCAATAATTTAAAACATGCATGCCTCGGAGATTGTTTCTCCCTTCAGAACAATAGGTTGACTTAACTAGGTTAGCTAGCATAATTGGCCATAGTCAGGGTCTGTCTAATTTCGGTGATCACATCAGATGTGATTGACAAAGCAATGTCCCCTAAATGATCTAGGAGTCACACTTGATGTGATTGATAAAAATCTACCTAATTTGACTCACTAAGATTTGTTGTGCCATAGCCAAGGTCAAGGTAAATCAATTTTAGGATCCTAGCCCACTAAAAATTATTTGATAATTTTTTGAGATTAATAGATAGGGCTATTGAGCTCGATAAAATAGTGAGAGTAATTGATTTAATTAAAAATTTTAAAATTACCATATTAAATCGATGATTTGCATTCATAATAATTGACTCATTCTATTTTCTTCACAGTTGTAAGAGTCACCATGAGTGTGACATTAACCTTAGAGGTAACCTAAAGTCCAACAAGCTGATCGGACCTAATTTTTCTGATTGGCTAAGGAATATAGCCAAGAAAAAATGTCACCGCTAACTGCAGGAATTATTTGGCAAGTCTAAAAGAAAAGAAGCATACTGATGCTTCTACATCAGGTGCATACATAATTGAAATGTTTCTTCTATTACTTCTTATTCCACTTGGGTATTGGATACCAATTGTGGGTCTCATATTTGTATTAATTTGAAGATGATAAAAAATAGTAAAAGATTGAGGAAAGATGAAGTGATCCTACAATGGGAAATGGAGCAAAGTTGTTGCATTAGCCATAGGAATTTGTTCTTTATCTTTGCCCATAGGGTTTGTAATTGAACTTAGTAATTGTTATTATGTTTTGAACATAACAAAGAATATTATATCTGTTTCATGTTTAGTAATGGATGGGTATTCATTTGAAATTGGAAATAAAGGTATTTCTATTTTTCGAAATGAAATGTTCTTTGGTTCTGTTGAATTGTTCAATGGAATTTATGTTCCAAGTCTTTAAGCCCTTATTCTCAATATTGAATCAAAAAGATTAAAATTAAATAATACTAGGGACTCATACCTATGGCATTGTCATCTAGGCCATGTAAATGTAAAGCATTTAACCAAGTTACATAAGGATGGATACTTGAGCTTATTCGATTGGGAATCGTTTGAGGAATGCAAGTCATGTTTACTTGGAAAGATGACCAAGTCACCTTTTACCGAAAAAAGTGAGCGAGTAACTGAATGTTTGGGTTTAGTACATTTGGATGTGTGTGGATCCATCAACATTCAAGCCATAGGAGGTTTTTCTTATTTCATCACATTCATATATGACCATATTAGATATAGTTAAGTGTATCTGATGAAGCACAAATTTGATGCCTTTAAAAAGTTCAAAGAATTCAGATGTGAAGTAGAAAAACAAACTCGCAAGAGTATTAAGATACTTGATCAGATCGAGATAGTGAATACTTGAGCCATGAGTTCATAGATTATTTGAAGGATGATGGGATTCTTCCTCATTAGACTCCTCCTGGTATACCACAGCATAATGGTGTATCAGAAAGAAGAAACCGTACACTATTAGATATGGTACGTTCGATGATGAGCCTTTCAGATCTTCCAAAAATATTTTGAGGTTATATGCTAGATACTGCTGAATATATCCTAAACCGAGTTCTATCTAAATTGGTCAACTCCACTCCATATGAGATATGGTGTGGAAAGAAACCATCCCTTAATCATTTAAAGGTTTTGGGCTGTTATGCTTATGTAAAGCAGACAGCTTGAAGCTGGATTTGATAAATGCAATTTTGTGGAATATCCAAAACAAACAAAAAAATATTACTTCTACCACCCTCTGGAGCAAAAGGTGTTTGTCTTAAAAAATGCTTCATTTTTAAAAATGAGATAATTTCAGAGGATAGTGGGAGTAATATTGAACTTAGTGAAGCTCAAGAACCACAAATTAATAAAGGCCCATTAGTTGGAATGGAGTACATGCCGAATACAGTGGGAGTTGAGCAGGAGACTCAACCCACATTAAGGTAGTAGTTGCATGAAAAGAAATAGGTAGCTCTAAGCACACACCAGCTACGTAGATCTAGTAGGATAATTCACATCCCTAAGAGATATGCATTTCTTATAGAGGATGATGAGCTTACCAACTACATGGAGGCAATGTCTAACATTGACTATGAGAGATGGCTTGAGGCTATGAAATCTGAGATGGACTCCATGTATGATAACTAAGTATGGACCTTGGTTGATCCACCTGAAGGGGTAAAACCTATTGGGTGCAAATGAGTTTTCAAGAAGAAGACCGATATGGATGTAATGTGATTACCTATAAGGTAAGACTAGTTGCAAAAGGTTGCAAGCAAAGATAAGGTGTTGACTTTGATGAAACATTTTCACCTGTAGCCATGCATAAGTCCATAATGATTTTGCTTGCAATAGCAGCATATTTTGACTATAAGATCTGGTAGATGGATGTCAAGACCGCATTTCTAAATAAAAATTTAGAGGAGGATGTGTATATGACACAACCAGAGGGTTTTGAATCCATAGATCCTAAGAAAGTGTGCAAGCTACAAAGGTCTATTTATGGACTTAAGCAAGCCTCTAGAAGTTGGAACATCCAATTTGATGTGACAATCAAAGAGTTTGATTTCATCAAAAATGAGAATGATACATGTGTGTACAAGAAGGTTAGTGAGAGTATATTGTTTTCTTGATATTATACGTGGATGACATATTATTAGGAAACAATGTATCCTTCCTTAAAGAAGTGAAGGATTAGTTGTCAGGTAAATTCTCCATGAAGGATTTGGAAGAAGTAGCCTATATACTTGGTATAAAGATCTATAGAGATAGATCTAGAAGTTTGCTTGGATTGACCCAATTTACGTACATAGATAAGATGCTAAAGTAGTTTAGCATGGAGAAATCCAAGAAGGGATTCCTGCCAATGTCACATGGGGTACATCTCTCCAAGGACATGAGTCCTAAGACCTAAGAAGAAAGAGAGAGTACATGGATATGATACCATATGCATCAGCAATTGGATCCATTATGTATGTGATGCTATGTACGAGGCCTGATGTTTCTTATGCCTTGAGTATCACGAGTAGATATCAAGCAAACCCTGGTGAGAAATATTGAATGGCAGTCAAGAATATCCTTAAGTACTTACGAAGAACTAAAGATCTGTTCTTGGTTTATGGAAGACCCGACCTTATAGTTTGGGATTACATGGATTTAAGTTTTCAATCTGATAGAGATGATTATAAATCATAATCAGGCTATGTGTTCATACTCAATGGTGGTGCAGTCAGCTAAAAGAGTTCCAAGTAGTAGATGATCATCGACTCTACGACTGAAGCTGAGTACATTGCAACATCAGATGCAGCTAAAGAAGCAGTTTGGATCAAAAAGTTTATTACTAAACTTGGAGTGGTTTCAAGCATTGTTAATCCAGTATTCTTGTATTGTGATAATAATAGAGCTATTGCGCAAGTCAAGGAGCCACTGTCTCATCAGAAGTCCAAACATGTACTCAGAAGATATCATGTAATTAGAGAAATCATTGAACGAAATGATATAAAAATAGAATGAGTCCTCATGGACAATAATATTATCGATCCATTAACTAAAGTCCTACCATAGCAGAAGCATGATTGTCATGCTGAGTCACTTGGTCTAAATACATGGGTGATTGGCTCTAGTGCAAGTGGAAGATTGTTAATGTGTGCCCTAAATCCAATCAGATTAGATGCTAGTTTGTACACATTTTATTATGAATGCAAATCAAATTTATTGATTTTTTTATCTATCCGGGTATAATATATATATATATATATATACACATATTAGATATATTTTACCTATGAGATAAAGTCCAAAAGAATGTGAACTATGCATATGGAATTTGTAATAAAGATTACAAATTATGAGATCCAAAATTACACATTATGGTTCGATTCTTTAAATTTTTCTAGTTGATGTATAGACAGGATTGGGCACTATCAAACGCCGATGAGACTAGCACACATTGCATATCTTGGGAAGTATCATAGACAATCATTTCCAAAAGGAGTTGCATGGAGAGCTAAGGAGACATTGGAGCTTGTTCACACTGATGTTTGTCGTCCAATAAGAATTCTATCTCATGCCCAAAATCGGTACTTTATTCTCTTCATTGATGACTTTACAAGAATGACATGGATTTATTTCTTGAGTGAAAGGTCTGAAGTTTTTTCAATATTCAAGAAGTTTAAGAATCTTGTTGAGAAACAAAGTGGATACCTCATCAAAATTTTGAGAAGTGATATATAGAGGCAAGGGGTACAACTCTCTAAAGATTTTTTATCAAAATGAAGGTGTTGAAAGGAAACTTATAATTGGTTATAATCCTCAACAAAATGGAGTATCTAAGAGGAAGAATCAAATATTGATGAAAATGGCCAAGTGTATATTGCATGAAAAAGAACTACCTAAAAGTTTTTGGGCTGAAGCTGTATATACGGCTATTTACTTGTCGAATAGAAGTCCAACAAAGGCCATATGGAATGAAACTCCAATTGAAGCATGGAGTAGAAGAAAGCCTTCAGTGAATCACTACAAAGTGTTTGGGTGTATTTGCTATGCTCAAATTTTGAATGAAAGAAGAACAAAGCTAGATGAGACAAGTGAAAAATGCATATTTATTGGCTATAGCTCAAAGTCCAAAGCTACCGGTTGTACAGCTTGAAGAAGAACTCAATCATCATTGGCCGAGATGTCATGTTTGATGAGAATGCTTCTTGAAATTGAAAGCAAGAAAGAGTTGAAAAAAATTCTGTTATTATTAAAGAAGAAGAAGAAAATTCAGCAAGTAAAGATCCAAGTTCATCACAATCAAGTCCAAGTTCAAGTCACCAACATCTCCAAGGCCTTCACCAAATTCAAGTGTAAGTGCAAGCTTATCTTCACCAAGTTCAAGCTCTAATTGGAGGAAGACAAAAAGTTTGAGTGATGTTTAAGCAAAATGCAACTTTTATGTCTTAGAACCTCAAAATTTTAATGAAGCTATCAAGGAAAAGATTGGAAGAAAGCAATGGAAGACGAGATCAAAGTTACTGAGAAAAACAATACATGGGAGCTAGTTGAAAGACCAAAGAGAAGAAGGTTATTGGTGTAAAATGGGTTTACAAAGTGAAGTTAAATTCGGATGGTTCACTTAACAAGAAGAAAGCAAGATTGGTGACAAAAGTATATACATAGCAACATGAAATCGACTTCAATGAAACATTTGCACCAGTTGCTCATTTAAACACCATTAGAATGCTTATTGCCCTAGCAGCTCAAAAAGGTTGGTTGTTGCACCAACTTGATGTCAAAGTTGCATTCTTGAATGAAGAATTAAAGGAAGAAGTTTATATTAAACAACCTCAAGGCTTTGTCCTAAAAGGTGAAGAAGACAAGGTGTATAGATTGAAGAAAGCTCTTTATGGGCTAAAGCAAGGACCTCGGGCATGGTATAGTGAGATTAACAACTATCTTTTAAAGCAAGGTTTCAAGAAGAGTAAGAGTGAATCAACCTTGTATGTCAAGACACAAGGTAACTCCAAAATTCTCATTATTTATTTATATGCTAATGATTTGATATTTGCAAGAAATGGTGAGAAAATGATTCAAGAATTCAAGAAAGAAATGAAGAAGAAATATGAAATGAGTAACATAGGGCTGCTACATTATTTTCTTGGCATAAAAATCTATCAAGATGAGGATGGTGTGTTTATTTGTCAAAAAAATATGCTAAAAATATTTGATAAAATTTGATATGCAATATTGCAAACCAATGGAGACTCCTCTTGTTGTTAATGAGAAGCTAATGAAGGAAGATAGTAACAAGAAAGTTGATGCTACTTTATATAGAAGCTTGATTAGAAAATTGCTTTACTTGACAGCCACAAGACCCGATATTATGTTTGCTACTTCATTATTATCAAGGTTTATGTCTAGTCCAACTCAAACCATCTTGGGACAACAGAGAGAGTGTTGAGATATTTAAAGGGCATAATCAATTTTGGATTGAAGTTTGGAAGAAATGTTAAGCCAAAATTGCAAAGCTTTTTCTGATAGTGATTGAGTTGGTTGCATTGATAATATGAAGAGTACTTCGGGTTATGTTTTTTCTTTTGGTTCAGGTGCATTTAGTTGGTCATCTAAAAAACAACAATCAGTTATTCAATCATCTGCTAAAGCTAAATGTGTTTCAGCTGCATTGGCCATATCACAAACTATTTGGTTGAGAAGAATTCTAGAAGATGTTAGAGAGAAACAGGAAGAAGAAACTAAATTGTTTTATGACAACAAATCAACTGTTGCTATGGCAAAGAATCCAATTTATCACAGCGCACTCGACACATTGCTATCAAACATCATTTTATTAGAGAAGCCATTAAAGAAGGTGAAATTCAATTCATATTTTATAGGTCTGAAGAATAAGTTGCAGATATCTTCACAAAGACACTTTCAAAAAATAAGTTTCAGCATTTTAGAAAGCTACTTAGAGTTCAAGAATAGCACATTAAGAGGAAGAATGTTGATATGCAATGTGCTTTTGCAGCACTTTTTATTAGTTTAATACTAAGTTTAATTATGCATTTGTGTTAATTAAGAGACATTAAAGAGTCCTTTATAGTCCCAAGTAAATGACTATAGTTAAGTTATATTGGAAATGCACTCTATCAATATACTATATCAAGAAAAAATAAAATAAAAATTTAAAAGTGACCTCTTCATTGAATGTTTGAGGCCGTGTTAGCATCGGCCAGCACCGAGTTCCACCTACAGTGGGTCAGGAATGCCCCCCACCGCCTTGTGCTTAATATCTCCACCTGTGGTGCCCACCCTCTCTCCACCAGAACCCTCTCTCCTACCCCTCCGGCATCCACTCTTCCTTCGTGGTGGCATCCTCGGTGGTTCCCCTTATTGCCCAGAGGAACACTTGTCCCGACGCTTCGAGCCCCGCCGCCATCTCCTGGAGTTGCTCTGCCATAAAATGGCACCAGCTCTCAAAGAAAACGAACACAACGGACCCCTCTTCTTAAGAGGTGTTGAACCAGTTTAGTCATCGGTTCCCGTCCTCCCCCCTGCTCCATGGACCCACGAGCCAGGCTCTCTTGCAGTCCATCTTTCGGAAGAGGTCGCAGTACCGGGGCTCAAGCTCATAGAAGGTGTTCACCACCATGCCATAGCTCCCCAGCTGTGACTCTTTCACCGGCCCATCCCACCCCTCCGTTAGGTAGTCCGGCGAGCGGAGGAACCCCTGCAGCTCCGACTTCGGGATGTTGATCGGTGGGCCTGGGAAGTCTAGGACCATGATCGGTTCGCTTCCGTTCTTAAGTTCTAGAATTTTGAATCGGATCTTAAGTAAGTTGTTCAAGACTAGCTGGGAGAAGACCCCGATGGCGTGGAAGGTGATGCGGGGATGCCGAGGTCCACGGCGATGGCCGTGGCCCACCAGAAGGGGATGTCGGCGACGACCACGTTTGGGCGGTGAAGGCGAAGTGTTGAGATAATGTAGAATTGAGATGTCCGATGTTCTCTTACTTTGTAGTTGGATAACGCAGAGTCCCACGTTCTCCTACTTTGTAGTTGTTGAAAGACCAAGTCATTCTACGTGTCCCATGTTTTATTTTTAGTGTATATGTACATAGGTTTTATCTATTTGTGGGTTTTATCTTTTCAGTTTATCTATACGTGGGCTAGTTAGTTTTACACGTTATTAGATAGTGGGCAACGTGCCTCTAATTTCTTGCTGTACGATATTTTATCTCTATTTAAATCTTTGTAAATGACATCATTCTAGATAATACAGAGAGCAAGTTTATCCTTTCATTTTTGCCTTCTTCCAAATTTATCCTTAACAATTTTATTTTTCTTCTCAACTTTTTAACCATTATTGAAGAAGCCTCTAGCTACTTTAAAAATCTTTAGTCCCATTTTTTATCAAGTGGTATCAGAGCCAATGGCATTCAATGGCAATACCATCAACCTGGTGAATCGGTGATCCCAATATTCAAAGGAGAAGGCTATGATTTCTAAAGCAAGAAGATGAAGACTCTTTTTATCTCACAAGATGTATGGGAATTGGTGGAGAAAGGCCTACCAGAGGAAGGAGCATTAAAGCCAGAGAACATAAAAAAAGATGTCAAAGCTCTCTTCTTCATTCAACAAGCCAATGGTGATGCAATTTTTCCTCGAATTTCAGCAGCTACAATCTCCAAAGATGCTTGAGATTTGTTGCAAGAAGAATATCAAGGTAATGTTAAGGTATTAACTGTCAAACTCCAAACTCTTTGTCAAAAACTTGAGACATTGAGCATGAAAGATGATGATTCTTTAGGTCAGTTTTTTTTTTAAGTTTTAGAAATTGTTAATTAAATAAGAATTTATGGTGAAGATTTATCTGATCAAAGAGTTGTTGAAAAATATTACAAAGTTTGTTGGTTAAATATGATCATATTGTAGCTGCTATAGAAGAATCCAAGGATCTAACCAAACTTTCAGTTAGTGCATTACTTGGCTCTCTTCAGTCACATGATGACAGATTGAAAAGGTCCAATGAAAGTACAATGGAAAAACCTTTCATTCTAAGGTGAATGCTCCAAAGGAAAGCATTAATCAGCATTATACACTAAGAAATAGAGAAGGTTCTTTTCGAGGCAGAAGACATGGAGGATGTCTTGGTAAAGTTTATCAGAATCGCAATGAAGTAATAGCTAAAGTGAAAATTTTAAACCTTTTCAGTGTAATTATTGCAAAAGATATGGTCATATTGAAAGGTTTTGTCGGATAAAGGAAAGTAATGAAAAGGATGAAATCTCGAAGCCCCTTCTTTGTCATTTTTGCAAAAAGTATGGCCACATTGAGCATTTTTGTAGATTGAAAGAAAAAAATGCAAATTTTGCAGAAGAACATGAAAAGGGATCAAATGAAAATTTATTTTTTTGCTTGCTTTACTGCAAAAGAATGTCCTAAAAAGTTTGGTACATTGATAGTGGATGCAGCAATCATATGACAGCTCGTGCAGATATCTTTTCTTATTTGGACAAATCTATTACAATAAAGGTAAAAATGGATGATGGTAATGTTCGAGAAGCTTATGGGAAAGGTACTATGAAACTTGATTTCTATGGCTTGAAATTAATTGAAAATATTTTATATGTTCCTGACTTGAAGTCTAATTTATTGAGTGTTGGGCAATTTTTGATTTAAGGTTATTCACTTGTTTTTGAAGATTTAAGATGTCATGTTTATGATAATACTAAGAGTTCACTTATTATTGAGATACCTATGATTAAAAATAAACTTTCCTCTCTAAGTCTTGATCATGCCTTAAATGTCTCATTAGCAAATGATAATGTGTTATGGCATCATAGATATGGACATTTAGGTTATCACAATTTGGAGCTTTTATCAAAAAGGAATATGGTGTATGAGTTGCCTAGAATTATGAAGAATGATCATATATGAGAGTTGTGTACTTGGAAAGCATTATAGGGATGCTTTTCCAAAAGGAAAGGCTTGGTGGGCCTCAAACCACTTGAACTGGTGCATGCAGATTTATATGGACCAATGCAATCTCCATCCTTAGACAATAGCAAGTATTTTATTATTTTTGTTGATGATTTTAGTAGAATCACATGGGTATACTTTGTTAAAGAAAAGTAAGATAACTTTTCTGTATTCAAAAGGTTTAAATGCTTTGTTGAAAAGAATAGTGGCCGTGCATTAAAGGTATTGCAAACCGATAGGGGTGAAAAATTTCTCTCAAAAGAATTCATTCTTTTATGTGAAGATAATGACATTCACAGGCAATTGACTGCAAACTTCACACCACAACAAAATGGAGTAGCAGAACGAAAAAATAGGAGTCTTGTTGAGATGGCAAAAAGCATGTTTAAAGCAAAAGGGCTTCCTAACAATTTCTGGGCCAAAGCAGTTCATACAGCTGCTTATATACTCAATCGTAGCCCCACATCTTCACTTCAAGGCATAACACCATTTGAAGCTTGGCATGGATGGAGACCAAAGGTAACTCATTTCAGAGTATTTGGATGTCTTGCTTATGTTAACATTCCATCTCAGAAAAAAAAAATTTAGATGATAATAGCATGAAATGCATCTTTATTGATTATAGCATTGAAAGCAAGGCTTATCGTTTTATAATCCTATAACTCAAAGGCTTGTTGTTAGCCGGGATGCGATATTTGATGAGCAGAATGCATGAAATTAGAATGAATTACAGAATACAGCAATAGGTGGAGTTCAAGCTGAAGAGACATCAATGGCCCTTGATGATGAAAGTGAAGATATAATTGATCCAAATCAATCTTCACCAAGGACAACACCTGTGCAGTCTACACCTGTGAGTTCTCCTTATTCATTATCTTCTAAATCTCCTCCAAGAAAGATAAAATCCTTGATTGATATATATGAAAGATGTCAGTTTACTTCTGTTGATGAACCAAGCTATTTTGAAGAAGCAATAAAGCACAAAGAATGGTGCAAAGCTATGGATGATGAAATTTCAGCATTAATAAAAAATGGTACTTGGGAGCTCATAGATCTACCACCTAACCATGAAGCTATTGGTTTAAAATGGATATACAAAGTCAAATACAAAGCAGATGGATTAATCCAAAAATTTAAAGCAAGGATTGTTGCAAAGGGCTATATGCAGCGAGAAGGTATTGATTTTGCAGAAACTTATGCTCCGGTAGCTAGATTTGATACAATTAGAACAATTTATCTATATCTGCTTATTATCAATGGAATGTTTTTCAACTTGATGTCAAATCAGCCTTTTTGAATGGTTTTTTGGATGAAGAAGTATATATGCAACAACCATAGGGCTATGAAGTTGTTAATGAAGAAAAGAAGGTGTATCAATTATGAAAGGCACTTTATGGACTTAAGCAGGCGCCTAGAGCATGGTATGAAAGGATTGATCAGCACTTTGTACAGAATGGTTTTCAGAGGAGCAAAAGTGAGCCCACCTTATATATCAAGTCAAAAGGTACAAATATTCTTATGGTTTGTTATATGTTGATGGCTTGATATATACCGACAGTAGTGATGAACTGATTACAGAATTTAAAAATAGTATGATTAGAAACTTTGAGATGTCAGATTTTGGCTTGATGAATTACTTTCTTGGTTTGGAAGTGAAACAATTTGGTGATGAAATTTTTGTCTCCCAAGAGAAGTATGTAAAAGTCTTCTTCAGAAATTTGCAATGTCTGATTGCAAGCCAATGAAGACTCCAATGAACATTGGTGAGAAATTTAGCCAAAATGATGGAGAAGAACAGATTGATGCACATATGTACAAGAGTTTAATTGGAAGTTTGCTATATCTCACAAATACTCGTCCAGACATTATGTATGCAACAAGTTTGCTATCAAGGTTCATGCAAAGTCCAAGCAAAATCCATCTGTGGCAGCGAAAAGAGTATTGAGATACTTAAAAGAAACTATTTACCTATGGTATTTCATACACTAATGCTAACAAATTAACTTTGTGTGGTTTTTCTGATAGTGATTGGGCAGGTTCAGTTGATGATCAAAAAAGCACTTTTGGTTACATCTTTACCCTTGGATCTGGAGCAATATCTTGGAGTTCAAAGAAATAAAGTACTATAGCACTATCATCATCTAAAGCTGAGTACGTAGCCGTTACTGCTACAGCTTGTCACGCTATCTGGTTGCAAAGAGTATTGAGGATTTAAAACTATCACAAAAGGGCCCAACTACTATCTACTGAGATAATCATTCAATAATTGCAATGACAAAGAATCCGGTATTTCATCAGCGAACAAAGCATATTGAACTTCGCCATCATTTTGTTCATGAACTAGTGACTAATGTAAGTATTGAATTGGAATCTTGCAACACCAAAAAACAATTAGCAGATATCTTCATAAAAGCATTACCATTGGAAAGCTTTTTATATTTAAGAGAAAAATTGGGAGTATCTGCATTAAGAGGAAATGTTGAGATAATGCAGAATTAAGGTGTCCCATGTTCTCGTACTTTGTAGTTGGATAACGCAGAGTTCCATGTTCTCCTATTTTGTAGTTGTTGAAAGACGAAGTCACTCTACGTGTCCAATGTTTTATTTTTAGTTTATCTATATGGGCTTTATCTGTTCGTGGGTTTTAATTATTAGATAGTGGGTAACGTGCCTCTAATTTCTTGGTTCACGATGTTTCCTTTCATCTCTATTTAAATCTTTGTAAATGACATCATTCTATATAATACATAGAGCAAGTTTATCCTTTTATTTTTGCCTTCTCTCAAATTTCTTCTTAATAATTTATTTTTTTTAACTTTTTAACCATCATTGAAGAAGCTCCTAGCTACCTTTAAAAATTTTTAGTCCCATTTTTTTATCAGGTTGCGATCATGGGCGTCTTGGGTAAGGTCGGCGGCCTTGTAGATGCGCTAGGATTCGGAGGAGGCCGAGCGGAGTTGAGAACTGAAGACAAATCGTGGCAAATGAGAGAGTGCTAGCATACCTATGTTATAATATAAAAGAGAGGATGTCGCCATACCTATAACATGATGAGCTAAGCTAGATGTCACCATACCTCCTCCTCCTTTTTATTTTATTTTATTTTATTTTTTTAAAAAGCTCATGACCTATATAAATTTAAAATAAAAATCTATCTCTAAAATAATATCATATGATATATTATATCTTATTGTGATACATCATCATAATATATAAATATATCTATTTATTTACGCTTTGTCTATCACGCTCGGCGGTAGGTAGTTGGTGACGTAGAGAAAGAGTAGTTAAAGATACAATGATATATAGGAGAGCTGAAGGCAATAAGTGCAACTGCTGAAATTAAATTAATATTCGGTTTTTATCCAAAAATAATTAAATTCATCTATTTATTTATTATTTATTTCTCCATATATATATATATAATATTTTATTATATATAATATTATATATTATATATCTATATATATATATATATATATATAATGGACTCGCATGCAACGTGATGTAGTGACTAAGATGGAATTTAAGCGGGTGCCTTAGCTACGTGCCTTTATATTACTTTTTTTTTTTTTTATCACCGCTTGCATAACGTTGAGATGACACTCAAAAAGAAGACAAAGATCACCCACATAATGTACCATACCTATCTTCTTCCAATCACGATCGAAACAGTCATGACTGAAACTTCTTCAGTAACTTGCGTTCAAAAACTTAAACCAAAAACTCTTCAAACAAAATTTGTAGTTCAACTGGATGCAAGAAAATTAACAGGGAATCTACCTTTGAGAAGAACTCGGTTGGAGGCGGGTTTTAGCTAGCTAAAAGGGGGCTCGGCCGGCTGAGAGAACGATGAAGCGAATGAGGGCGTCCGAACGAGAGTTTTCGGTGGCTGGGGTCCTAAACGAGTGAGATAAGAGAGTTTTCGGCCGTTGAATTATAATCCAACGGCTGATATGTTGGCGGACTAGGGTTTGGGTTCGCTAATTTGATTTAATTAGTGATCCTAATTAGCGACACCAATTTAAGTCGCTAATTAGTGATGCTAAAACTGAGATCGATGTAACTCTATTGTCTTTTATCTTTTTTCTTCTTCTCTCTTTTCATTTTACTGCCTCTTCTTCTCTCTTCTTTTAGCAATAAGGATTATTATTTATTCTAACAAACTTTATGATTTATTATCTCTTTTAAATTACTATTATTTTAATAAATATTATTTTTTTTCTTTTCAATATTTTTCTTCTATTATTATCTATCTTAATTAGTGTAGAAATAGAATCTGGAATGATGCCCCCTTTTCAACTATAATCAATGATAATATAAATGAACGCATATATCATGTGAAGTGTGAAGGGACATAATTGTTACATAACTCTTTCTCTTCTTTTTCTTCCCTCTATCCAAATAGATAATTGATATTACATTTCTTTCACTTTCCATTCTTTCCAAATAAGAGAGGAAGAACAACCATTCATTTTCTTCTATTCCTTTTCTTCTTTTTACTCTCTTTTCCTTTTTCTTCAAAGATCCAAACAAAGCCTTGGCATCAATTAGCGACCCAGTATTTGGCATCGCTAATTAGCGACATTGATAAAAGGCATCGTTACTTAGTAACACACTTCGTTGCTAAAAGTCGTTGATTTTTTATAAGGTATTCCGATCGTCTTATATCATTGTGCATCACTATTTTGTCGGCATTTACAATACAACTTAGCTTATTTGCTCGTCGCTCAATTGCATTACTAAACTAAGATTTTTTTTATAGTGACTTATATGGTACTTCTCTCCTCTAGCGTCACTCACTATTTTGTCACTATTTTGCAATACAACTTAGCTTATTTGCTCATCGCTCAGTTGCATTGCTAAACTAAGATTTTTTTTTTTGGCAGTGACGTATATGCTACTTCTCTCCTCTAATTAAATAATGTCTACTTTCCTTTCATTTTTTTTTCTTAAAAAGAAAAGGTTTTTAGTCCGGCTTTTACCGGCCATGGGGATGACCTGGTGGTTTGGCCCCAAAATATTACTTTTGGAACGGTGGATGCTTGACTGAGCTCCTACCGTTGCCGTCCATCATCATCAAGCGCCATATTTCACTGTGTTGGGGGGGGGTGAGAAATGATCGGCTGATGATCTGAAGGGCGTGCTCATGCATGCAGCCTCTTCCCACTAAACTATTTGTTTATTGAGAGGACAAATTGACTGGCAAACTGAAGGACCAGGATGATTCGGTAAATGTTTACGTATTCACACGCATAGAAGCATTCTTTTGACATCTCAGAAACAAAATATGAAGAGAAACTAAAGGGCTCTCTAAATGAACATATTGACATGTAAGGTTAATTGTTTAATTTTAAAAGATAATTAATTAATATAAACTTAGATATGCTTTCGTTCATGTATTTAATTTTATTTTGTTGATCCAACATAAATAATCCTATTTTTTGAATATTTTTTATAAATTTTTTTTATAAAAACTAACAAATGGTATTAGATCCCCTTCATGTTGAACAATTGAGATTGAATTATAGAATAAATTATTTTTAAAAAAATAATTAAAAAATTAAATTTTTTTTTTTATAATCGAGTTTTGAACTCTTATTGGTGGTTTTCACCACCACCGGCATCAAGTTTTTCGAGTGCGGCGATCTGGCCACGGTGGTGAAAGAACCACGGCAATCAAGCCATGGCATCTGTGGGACAAGTGGCAGTCATGGCTATCGCGCATTAAAAATACCGCAGGCCACAATGGAGTCCGGCGCTGGTCTCTTAGATTTCACAGACTTTGATGTTTGTGTTAATTGTATAAAAAAAAACAAACTAATTGTTAGGGTCTCTTGAGTATGCATGCCTAAAAGTATAGTGGAAGCATGTGGATTTTATAAATTTCTTAATGAAATCTATTTACATGAAACCTTTAATAGCCAAGATCTCCTTAATGTTAACAATCAAATAAATAAATAGTAAATGTATGATAAGAAGAGTACCTATAATACTAAATCCATATGTTGAAATATCCATAAGGTACCCAAGTATTCACTCTCCAATGTTGATCCATATAGGAACTGGGTTCAAGTCCTATCTTCTTCAAAAAACTTTGATCCTTGATGCTTAATCCTTTTAAAGGATTTGACTTGTTTACTTTTTTCCAATTTTTTTTTCACTTACAAAAACCCTTCAAATCCTCTTGTCCTAAAGAAGACCTTTTGTTTTAATTTAGGATAAGACAACCTCTTATCCTAAAGAATATCTCTTTATCTTAGTTTAGGATAAGACAACCTCTTATCCTAAAGAAGAACTTCTTGTTTTGGTTTGGGACAAGACGTATAAGAGAAATAAGAGAGAAAAGAGAGTTGATTTCTCTTTGAATGAATTTCGTTAATACTGAACCTTGGGGCGCACTCCTATTTATAAGAGGCAGAGGGATGCATCACCAAGAGATGCATCCCATCCACATGCCTCATCATGATGAGGCGTATTCCAAGGGTAGCATTTCATCATGATGAAGCATTAAGAGGAGAGGTGCATCTAAGAGAGTGGAAAGACCTATTCGCTCAAAAAAACTTATCCCATAAGCTTTATCCATGCGCCATTAGCCTTCTCACACTCATAAACTCACCCAATACTTATTTCATGATAATCCAATTGTTTATATTAAGACACCATCCAATGGTTCAGATTAAAACATCATCACCAATGGTCCAAACTTTTCATCCAGGGAGCTATCCAATAGTCCAAATCGAGCCACTGACCAATAGTCCAGATCTATTATCTAATGTGTTATTCAATGGTTCAAATAAATTCAATTGAGTTCCAACTCTTAACCAACCCACTATAATCGACTAGAATGTGTCTTGATTTATACAATGACTAGATAAACATCAAGATAATTAATTTTCTTAGTCCATAGAAATTAAAATTTTGCATGGTAGAGAAAAGCAAGATCATGTCTCATCTATACATGTGAGACATCTTTGTGCACTATGATTAGTCTAAGGAAGCTGGAGTTAGGAAGTAGGTATTTGATGCTGGTGAAGTAAGACAATTATATTATTTTATGTTAATGATCTAGGCTTAAGCCGCGGAGTAAATAAGGAGAAAGAGAACCCAAGGAGTCTCAATCGCGTGGGAGGCTTGAAGAGGACCAAGAACCCTTTGCTCTGCTTCCCCACAGATCACCGAAAAAGAGAATGACTCAAAACGAAAGAGAAAAAAAAATTTTTGAGGGAAGGATCTTATAGTGTCTTTGATCTTTCTCTCAATCGCCCCCCCTTTCCTCTATTTGTTCCATCCCAAGGAGTCTCGATCGCGTGTGAGGCTTGGAGAGGTAAGACCAAACCTTGCTCTATTTCCCATGGCTCTGCTTCCCCATAGATCACTGAAAAATATAATCAAACAAAAGAAAAAGTAAAAAAAAAAAAAAAGATAGAAGGATCTTACAGTGATTTTTTCTAGTATTTTTTTTGCTATATTTTTTTTTTTTTTTTTTTTTTTTGGAGAACAAGGTGAAGAGACGAGGGAAGGTGAAGAGCCCTGATTGGTTCAGGTCGTTTGGGTTTTTGAGTTTTAAAAGGAAAGGTATTTGGATATTTTGCATGAGACGATCTTTGTGGGATCGCATGGTGCGGATCCACGTGAGCGTTGTTTTTTTTTTTTTTTTGCTGTCACGTCTTCACGGCTTCGTTCGTTGGCTTCCGTTGGAGGGGAGGGGCATTCTATGGTAGTTTGAACCTATGCTCAAAGGATTTAAAGGCTAGCCCCTTATCACTGTACCAATTTAAATTAGCAGTCATAGCAATAAAGGATATAAGTTCAGGATATTTCTTCAATGAAGAGATCCCACTGTTCACCGCAACAGTTATATGATAGAAGACGGAAAGAAAGCAATGGCCCAAGTCCATTTTTATTTTTTTAAATATTTTTTAATATTTTTTGTATTTTGTATTTTTTCTATATTTTTTAGTGACCCTATCTTTAGTGTATTCTTCTTGTATTTTTTTATATTTTTTAATGATAACTGAACCTAACATAGATTACTTAAACCACTGCAAGCAAGGTTGGATAGGGTCCAAGTAGGTTGCAAATATCGGGTTGACTCGTAATCCGACCCAACCTGACCCAACTTGAGCAAGTGATGATTGTGGAGGATGGAAAGATGATAACGCTGAGGAGCTCCGACGGGGAGGAGTTCGACGTTGAGAAGGCAACGGTGAAGCAGTCGGTAATGATCGAGAATATAATCAAGGATGGATGCTCCGAGGGTGGGATCTCCCTCTTAAACATCATCGATAAGGTCCTTACCAAAATCCTCGAGTACTGCAAGAAGCGTGCTGACTTCGTAGAGGCAAGCCCTCCGGCAACGATGGCAGGGCCACTACCAAGGAGGGCATGGCTGCATGGGACGCCGACTATATCAATAATGAGTAGGATGTCCTCTCTATATCGTGTAGGATATAGAGGTTTAATGATATGTAAAACAATAAATAAGTTTTTTTATCATTACTTCTAGAGAAAAGAGGTCTTGATATAAGATGAAGTTAATTTAACAAGAGACATAGAATATGATTGATTTGATGGCTACAATCCATGACTCAATCAGACCTGAACCGAATTCAAACCAAATCCATATTTTATGAATTGGGACTAGGTTATACATGGACCTGACTTGACCTGAATGGCCCATTAGGTCAAGAAATTTGATCATGGATCTAATCCAATTTTTTATTAGATTGGGTTTGGGTTCAATATCAAGACTCGAACAAGAAACTGGATCAAGTTGGGATCAAGCATAACCCGGTCTGACCCTACACATTTGCAACCCTAAGTCCAAGTGTAAGATTCACCACATCAGGATAGTTGTTAGGCCATCCAAAGATTTAGAGCTCCAATCCTTTCATTCTCTAAATATATATATATATATAATTGGGAGGCATTCGAGAGGTAGTTCCAAGCCTATGGTGAGCTCTATGCTTGTTAACGGTGCTCTATGGTATACTTTAGTGGCTAGTTAAATAGTTCTATTTATTGGTTCAATAATGCATGTGATATGCTATATGCTAGTTCGATGGAGCTCATCTATGCGAAATAAGTCATTCGTGAGCTGCTTACCTCTGCTCGTTCGTTGAAAGGATAGAGAGGTATTGTAGAGTGAAGGGAGAGGTGGAATGATTTATTTTAGTTAGAGAGAAAGAGTGGTGTTTTGATAAGATTTGAACGAGTTAGAGAGAGGGAGGGATGAAGGAATTTTTTTTGTTTAATTAATGGTATTAAAAATCTGTACATAATATTAATTTTACTTATAATTTTTATTTTATACTAGTAAGAAAATTTGTAAATGACATATGCTTGGTACAAGATTTTAAAATTATTAAGAGATTTCTAAGAAAAAATTCCTCTTTAATATTATTTTTTTATTTTTAAAAATATCTTACCAGCACCAAGGGATTTATCCCTTAGTAAATCTCTAAGGGACCAAACTTTTCTTACCAATTTTTTATTAAAAATTATTTAATAATCATTCACTGATCCCTTACAAATTACCAAAGGAAATTTAAGGAATTTATCAACAGAAATATATCCCTAGCAAATTCCTTAGAGATTCCTTACTGAAACTAGATTTTGAATGTAATTTAAAATACCTTGAAAATCCCTTTTTAATCTCTTGGTAATTTTCTGAGAGACTATCCCTTAATGATGTCCCTTGATGAAAGGCTAACTTCTGATAGTAACATTAGGTCATGATCTAATCATATTAGATTAACGGAATACAAGAATCAGATTTGCATCCAATTCGAGTAAGGAGCTAAGGTTAGCAACACTTGCAAGCATATCTATCCTGCAAACATGATCTAATCCAGTTAGACCCTTGATCAGTTTTTTTGTGTGTGACCCATTGGGTTCCACATCGAGCCAGTAGTAGGTATGGGTATAAGTTAACCTATCATGATTAGAATATTTTTAATCCTTAAAAATTAGAACTTGATAATTAAAACCCTTTCTAATTGTTGATTAATTAAAACTCTTTAATCCAATCAAACCTACAAGATAAGGTTGACGTCTAGCAACGTATCATGTCTACCCGAAAGATATAAATTGTAATGGACATACCAAATATACTCTTTAGTAGTAAGTTACCGTGCAATTCAATCATACTGCCTCCCGAATAAATATATGAGTATGGATCAATCTCAAACTCAATTACTTATTCATGTCTCTCTTAATCTTCTAATTATAATTCAATTAATGAAACATTAGAAATTCTTTCTAATTTTTCATTCTGCTTTGATAAAAAACTTTCTAAATCATCATAAGATTAGAGCAAGTAGGATGCAGTTTTCTTTACTAGAAGTGATTGATTCTTTATTGATCTACCCACAATCTTCGTACAAATTCACCATATCCAGAATACCTCGTGCACAACTTAATGTCATGAATGAGTATAAACCAAAACATGGATTTATGTGCATAACATACTATGATGATATTAGGTCTAAGGATCACTTGCACAACTCCTACTTAAAGAATTATCTTTTGACAAATAAGTAACTATCCATAAGATATTCTCTTAGTAGGTCAATTTAGTGAACTTATTCCTTTAATGAGCAACCAAATCTTTGTATTAGTGTCTCACACAAGTAATTATGAGATCAATCACCCTTTGCATTGAGTATACAAAAGATGTGCCAATCTTTTTGGTAACATTGATCCATGACTCAATGTACCAATGATTGGGAATGTTTTGTTGAGAAATTATTGAAACATAATTGCCCCAACTTTATTGATTTTGATGATTTTCAAAAGCCATGAGTACCTTAAAGAATACAATGTGTTTATTTATCAAAAACCTTGAGCTTATTCAAATTGAAAGGAATGGAATATCAATGGTTATATGTAATGAGTTTTTAAACCGTTAGAAAAAGGAGTTTCAAGCTCTATGCTTAAAAGATTTCAAAAAGGAATTTTTATACATTATAATTCAATCGATGAATTCTTGAAACACGTCTTGAATCCATGCTAAATGTCATATTTAATGTATTCAAGTCAAATTTATATTTTAAATTTATTTGGGACAAGTTTTAAAGTCTATCAGAATATTTTTCTGATTTTTGTATCGCTCCCGAGCCGACTCAAGGGTTTCCGAGTCGACTCCCCAAAATGACTGATTTTCTCGAGTCGACCCTTGGTTTTTCAAGAGTCGACCCCTGACTCCTTGCGAGCCGACTCCTGTCTGTGCGAGCCGACTCCGCTCAAACAACAGAACCCATTTTTTGAGCACTTCTCGAGTCGACTTCCCATTTTCCTCGAGTCGACTCCCGACTTTCAGGAGCCGACACTTTAGTTTTCGCGAGTCGATCCTTCAATGCTTAAAATGTTTCTATTTTTAGTAATCGATCTCGAGCTGACTCCCACAAGCTCGAGTCGACTCCGCGAATTCTGGGCGCGATTTTTAACGATGACACATCAGCCCCAACGGTAAGATTTTTGAATAACGGCTATTTTTCCTTGTCTCTAACGGATATATTTTTGCAGATTCTATAAATAGAGAAGCTCTTTTCAACTCAGAAGAATCGATTTTGAAAATCAAAGAGAGAAAAGAATATCTTTTGAAAAGAGGGAAAAACAGAGCATATTGAAAAATCATCTAGCTCAAAGGAGAGAGATTCAAAAGGACTGAAATCCAAGTGGAAGCTTCGTCTGCTCCTTCTCATCAATCCACAAGAGCCAAAAGAAAATCCACAAGCATTTCAAAGGTCAAATCGGAGGATTTTCAAAAGAGGAAAAAGCTTCATCTCAACTCCAAAGTCTTCAACGGTCAAGAATCTTACTGAGGCGTGATTCAACACCTCTAGAGGAGTTAAAGAGAAGAAGGAAGAAAGCCAAGCCTCTACCATCTGCAATACTATCAGGCTTTTCTAACCTTTATTATTTTGTACTTCATTTGTATATTTGCTCAAGGGGAGCATTTTCATTATCCAAACACTTCTATTCTATTTGTTTGCTGATTCAATCAATGGATTGAATCAGTGGAGGTTGGTATACCTCGCTGCAAGCCAGAGTGCTTGTGTTGGGTTAGTTGTGAGCCCGTGAAAAACAACGTGTAGGGTTTTGTGCTGGTAAGCCCGAGTTAAAACCAGCTGGGTTCGTTGTGCACCCGGTAAAACAACAAGTTTGAGTTGTGAGCTTGGAAAACAACTCGGCTGTAATCTAGAGAGATTATAGTGTGGACCCAAGTGAATCTTGGGAGTGGACGTAGGTGTTGGTTGCACCGAACCACTATAAAATTATCTTGTGTTTGCCGTGATATATTTTCTCTTTCTCTATCTCTCTTTATTAATTGCTTGTGCATTGCTTATTAGTTAATTTCACTCACTTGCACATCTTGAGCAAATCAGTTTAAATCTTCTAAAAAGTCTTAAATTTTTAAGAACCCAATTCACCCCCCCCCCTCTTGGGTTGCCATCTGGGCCAACAATTGGTATCAGAGCAAGTGCTCATTTAGAATTTGATCTCACGATCAAGGGCTAAAGATCCATATGGCAACACAAATTGGTTCAAGTTTTGCTGAAGGTCATTCTACGAATCGACCTCCTTTATTTAATGGAACCAACTATTCATATTGGAAAGCTAGAATGAGAATATTCATTCAAGCTTCGGACTATGAATTGTGGGGAGTAATAATAAACGGACCTAGTACACCCACACACCTTATTGATGGCACTATTGTTCCTAAACCCGAAAGGGATTGGAATGATAATGATAGGAGAATGGCACAACTAAATGCTAAGGCCATTAATATTTTATATTGTTCCTTAGACTCAAATGAATTCAACCGAATCTCAACTTGTAATTCCGCAAAAGAAATTTGGGATAGGTTGGAAATAACTCATGAAGGAACAAACCAAGTAAAGAATCAAAATAAATATTTTGGTTCATAAATATGAATTGTTTACAATGGAACAAACTGAAACCATCACATGCATGTTCACTAGATTCACTGATATTGTGAATGGTTTAAAAAGTCTTGGTAGAATTTATACTAATGCTGATCTTGTTGCGCAAAATTCTTAGGTCACTACCAAGATCGTGGGAAGCAAAGTCACTGCTATCCAAGAAGCAAAGGACCTCAATGCATTACCCTTAGAGGAGCTTCTAGGATCCTTAATGACCCACGAGTTAACAATGAAGCAGCATGTTGAGGAGGAACAAAAAGAAGAAAACACTTGCCCTCAAGACTGCAAATGGAAGAGAGCAGCAGTGAAAGTAATGATGAAGATGATGAGGAAACTGCTCTCTTGGCCAAAAAATTCAGAAAGTTTATGAGAAAAAGGCCCTTCCATAAAAAGAAATTTGGAGCAAGATTTGAAGGAGAAAAGGATAAGAAAAAGGACAAGGAGAAAGAAAAGAAAAAGAGCCCTTAGTATGTTATGAGTGCAAAAAGCCAGGGCACTTTAAGTATGATTGTCCTTTGCTGAAAAAGGCCTACAAGAAAAAGAAGAAAGCATACATGGCAACTTGGACTGATAGTGAAGAATCTTCTTCCGAAGAAGAAGAACAAAAAGAAGTTGCCAATATTTGCTTCATGGCCAACGACGACGACAACGACAATGAGGTAAGTTCTGAAAACTCAAATGATGAATTTACATTTGATGAAATGTTTGAGGCTTTCAATGAACTTATGATTGATTTTAAATCCTTGAAAAAGAAGTATAAGTTTTTGAAAAATGACAATATTAGTTTAGCTAAAAGTAAAAATGAATTAGCTTTAGAAGTTAAGAACTTAACTAATGAAAAAGAAGAACTTAGCAAAGAAAGAGATAATCTTAATCAAGAAATAGATTTGTTAAAATCTGAAACTAAAAACTCAACAAAGATTTAAAAGATCAATTAGAAACTTTAGCTTTAGAAAAGAACAGCAAGTTAAAGAAAATGACTCTCTTAAGAAAGATGTTAAAAAATATAAAGACATTGTTGAGAAATTCACTTTAAGTTCAACTAAACTTAACATGATCTTAGATAGTCAAAAAGCTGTTTTTGACAAAGCAGGTTTAGGATATAACACATTAAGGAAACAAAAATCTTAAAGAATATTTTTGTAAAAGCCAACCAAAGTAATATAACTTGTTTCAAATGTAATGAAAAAGGTCATAAATCATTTGAATGCAAAACGTTAAATAATAACAACAAGTTAAATGTTAAAGCAAAGAAAATATGGGTTCCGAAAGGAACAATTTTTGTTGCTGCTAACCATGAAGGACCCAAGAAAGCTTGGGTACCTAAGCATAAAGTTTGATTATGTTGCAGGAATGTCTTGTAGCCAAAAGATCAAAGAAAAAGTGGTACCTTGATAGTGGCTGCTCAAGACATATGACGGGTGACAAAGATGAATTCATCACCCTGAAGAAAAGAAAGGTGGAGTTGTGACGTTTGGCGATAACGGTAAAGGTCAAATTATGGGCCTTGGTAAAGTTCGCATAACTCCATCTATATTTATTGATAATGTACTTTATGTTGATGGTTTGAAGCATAATCTAATTAGTATAAGCCAATTATGTGATAAAAACTTTAATGTTTCATTTAAATCTTCTTATGCACTGTAACTAATTCTATTGATGATAGCATTGTATTTACTGGTTATAGACATGGCAATGTTTACTTAGTTGATCTAGAAAAATTATCTTTGAGTGATCATTGCTTAATTGCTGACAATGCTACATAAATGAAATTAGTTGGTTGTGGCATCGTAGATTAGGTCATGCAAGCACACACCTTATTTCAAAACTAATTAAAATGGATTTAGTTAAAGGATTACCTAAACTAGATTTTGAAAATAATAAAATATGTGATGCATGTCAATTTGGAAAACAAACTAGAAGTTCTTTCAAATCTAAAAACATTGTTTCAACTTCTAGGGCACTAGAGCTACTTCACATGGATCTTTTCGGACCAACTAGAACCACAAGTCTAGGAGGAAAGAAATATGGTCTAGTGATTGTAGATGATTATTCTAGATATACTTGGGTAATGTTTTTAGCTCACAAAGATGAGACTTTCTCGATATTCCTGAAATTCTTCAAGAAAGTCACAAATGAGAAAAACACTACTATAGTATCTCTAAGAAGTGATCATGGAACAGAATTTGAAAATCACTTATTTGAAAGTTTTGCACTGAAAATGGAATTAATCATAATTTTTCAGCCCCTAGGACTCCACAGCAAAATGGTGTAGTTGAAAGAAAAAATAGGACTCTAGAAGACATGGCCCGTACCATGCTATGCGAAAGTAACTTACCAAAGTATTTTTGGGCGGAAGCAATTAACACAGCATTACATCTTAAATAGAGCTTTAATAAGACCAATATTAAAGAAAACACCTTATGAATTATGGAATGAAAGAAAACCAAATATAAAATACTTTCATGCATTTGGATGTAAATGTTTCATTCATAATAATGGTAAAAACAATTTAGGAAAATTTGATGCTAAATCTGATGAAGGAATTTTTCTAGGATATTCAACAACTAGTAAGCATATAGAATCTTTAACAAGAAAACCTTAGTAGTTGAAGAATCCATTCATATAGTTTTTGATGAGTCTTTAGCAACTAGATCTGAAAAGCTTGATGATGAGGAAGATACAAACATAATTGAAAAAGATCTTGAAAAACTTAATATTGAAGTATCTTCTGATCATGAGCAAGAAGCTAAAGATGATGATTCACATAAGGACGATGATGTCAATATTGATCATAATGATATAGATCTTCCAAGAGACTGGAGATATGCTCATAGTCATCCTAAGGAATTGATTATAGGCGATCCATCTCAAGGAATAAGAACTAGATCATACATGAGAAATATTAGTAATCATCTTGCATTTGTATCACAAATT
>UESW01002006.1:147318-194120 GCA_900491605.1 Calamus simplicifolius | reverse complement strand
CAGCTCCTACTTCAGGTAGATCTTCTAGCCAGTAGGATTGTAACCACAGGAAGGAAAGTGGATTTCGAATTGTTTGAGAATGAAGGATTCATCATTGGTAGACAACTAATCGAGATGGGATTTGAGTATATTTGTTCATTGGATTGTCCAACCTACCCTGCTTTGGTCAAAGAGTTTTACAAGAATTTGACCAGAGGAGATGATGGCTTGTAGCAAGGTTAGAGGCATTGGTTGAACATTACATCCTCTATTCTTTCTAGATTATTGAAGTTACCCTTGTCTGGACCATCTACATTTGCCCCTGAAGATAGATCTCCAGCCCTCACTCGACTTTGAACCGAAATTTTGAGGGATTTGAGAAGTCTTTGCTAGTCAACTGCCATTGGAATTAAGGCTTCTCCACAATATTTGCAGCAGGATTTTATTTCCCAAGACAGGCCGATTTGACTATGTTTCTGAACGAGATATTTTTGTCATGGATGCAGTTGTATCTGGGAAACCCATCAATCTACCTAGGATGATAATTTGGTATATTGCAGATTGTGCGGGAAAAAGAAATCGAGTTTGCCCTATGGCATGGTTTTGACTAAATTATTTCTTAGCCAAGGGATTGTGTTCAGTGATTGTGAGCCAAAGAAGGAGTTAAGACATACAGATTATTATACTTTGGCTACATTCATCGCATGGGGTTTGTTAAGAAAAATGGAAGTTGGGAGAGAAAGACTGTTACTGAGGACAGAGACTTAGATGCAGAGGCACCCAGACCTTCCTTGAGACATTCATCACCGGAGCCTCCTCAGTGTCATCTGTTCCAGAGTCTGTTCCTGCTCCTGCTTCTGATTCTACCCCTGCTCCTACTGTTGCTCCTGCTCAGTCTTCCACATTTCATCTGGTAGTTTTTCTGATACACAGTTAGATCAACTTCGATCTTTATTCAAGTCTGAGTTAAGTGATCAAGAAAAGAGATTGAAAGAAGAATTTAATGAAAAGTATATGAACTTAAAAGAAGCATTATATTCTCTCAGTGATCGAGTTGCATTGATTGAGTCTACTCTCAGTTCATCTACCGGTTCCTTAAGTGAAAATTTAAAGAATATCTTTGGAGAACTTAAGGACATCTGCGGTGACTCGGAGACATACTCCCAATGCAACGCAGAGCTTCAAGAAAAAACATTCTGCTTGTACTTTTGTTGATGAAAAACTCAAAGACTATGTTAGACTTCAATGTGAAGGGATGAAGCAAATTGTAGATCATTGAATAGAATTACTAGAAGAAATTTTTAAGTTTTCATGTAATCTCTTTTTGATGTAATCAAGTTTACTTTCAATGCAATGTACAAGTTTACATTTCCATGTACTTTCATTTTGAAGTAATGAGAATGTTTGATGCTTCACTTTTGTCTATTTCAATTGTAAGTATCCTTGAATACTTTGAATGATTATCCTCAATTGATAAGTTAAATAGAAAAAGATAAAGAATGTTATTGATATTGAACTTCCTAACCTTTTTGTTGATTACAAAAAAGGGGGAGAGTTTTTATTCAATCGTATATGCCTTGCCTTCAATTCAATCAAAGTTTAATTTTGAAAGACATAAGGGGAAGAGATAAATTGAATTTCATAAAGAAAATGCTTAAGTTTTGATTTTGATTTTGAAAATTTTGAATGATTTATAAAATTAAGGTTCATAGGGGGAGCTACCTCATTGAGGGGGAGCCTTTCCATGAACACAAAGTTGATTTTGGAATCACAAATTTTTTCAATTTTATAATGCATATACTCAATGTTTTTGTCATCATCAAAAAGGGGGAGATTGTTGAGAAATTATTGAAACATAATTGCCCCAACTTTATTGATTTTGATGATTTCCAAAAGCCATGAGTACCTTAAAGAAACAATGTGTTTATTTATCAAAAACCTTGAGCTTATTCAAATTGAAAGGAATGAACTATCAATGGTTATATTAAATGAGTTTTGATTAGAAAAAGGAGTTTCAAGTCTATGCTTAAAAGATTTCAAAAAGGAATTTTTACACATTATAATTCAATCGATGAATTCTTGAAACATGTCTTGAATCCATGATAAATGTCATATTTAATGTATTCAAGTCAAATTTATATTTTAAATTTAATTGGGACAAGTTTTAAAGTCAATCAGAACATTTTTCTGATTTTTGTATCGGTCCCGAGCCGACTCAAGGGTTTCCGAGTCGACTCCCCAATTGCTGATTTTCTCGAGTCGACCCTTGGTTTTCAAGAGTCGACCCCTGACTTCTTGCGAGCCGACTCCTGTCTGTGCGAGCCGACTCCGCTCAAACAACAGAACCCATGTTTTTTGAGCACTTCTCGAGTCGACTCCCCATTTCCTCGAGTCGACTCCCGACTTTCAGGAGCCGACACTTTGTTTTCGCGAGTCGACCCTTCAATGCTTAAAATGTTTCTATTTTTGGTAATCGACTCGAGCCGACTCCCACAAAGCTCGAGTCGACTCCGCGAAATCTGGGCGCGATTTTTAACGATGACACATCAGCCCCAACGGTAAGATTTTTGAATAACGGCTATTTTTCCTTGTCTCTAACGGATATATTTTTGCAGATTCTATAAATAGAGGAGCTCTTTTCAAATCAAAACAACCAGAGAAAATCAAAAAGAGAGAAAAGAATATCATTTGAAAAGAGGGAAAAACAGAGCATATTGAAAAAATCATTTAGCTCAAAGAGAGTGATTCAAAAGGAGTGAAATCCAAGTGAAAGTTCGTCTACTCCTTCTCATCAATCCACAAGAGTCAAAAGAAAATCCAAAGCATTTCAAAGGTCAAATCGGAGGATTTTCAAAAGAGGAAAAAGCTTCATCTCAACTCCAAAGTCTTCAACGGTCAAGAATCTTGCTGAGGCGTGATTCAACACTTCTAGAGGAGTTAAAGAGAAGAAGGAAGAAAGCCCAAGCATCTACCATCTGCAATACATCAGGCTTTTCTAACCTTTATTATTTTGTACTTCATTTGTATATTTGCTCAAGGGGAGCATTTTATTGTTCAAACACTTCATTCTATTTGTTTGCTGATTCAATCAGTGGATTGAATCAGTGGAGGTTGGTATACCTCGTTGCAAGCCGGAGTGCTTGTGTTGGGTTAGTTGTGAGCCCGTGAAAAACAACGTGTAGGGTTTTGTGCTGGTAAGCCCGAGTTAAAACCAGCTGGGTTCGTTGTGCACCCGGTAAAACAACAAGTTTGAGTTGTGAGCTTGGAAAACAACTCGGCTGTAATCTAGAGAGATTATAGTGTGGACCCAAGTGAATCTTGGGAGTGGACGTAGGTGTTGGTTGCACCGAACCACTATAAAATTATCTTGTGTTTGCCGTGCCATATTTTCTCTATCTCTATCTCTCTTTATTGCTTGTGTTGCTTTTAGTTAGCTCACTTGCACATCTTGCTAACTAATCAATTAAAGTTTAAAAAGTCTTAAATTTTTAAGAACCCAATTCACCCCCCTCCTCTTGGGTTGCCATCTGGGCCAACATGTTTTAAATTACGATTTTTGGGTTTTAGGTTTCATTTGCATGATCTCATCATAACACTAAAACTGTTGCCCTAATCTATGGGGTTCATCATAATTATAAGAAGCAGTAAATGATGAAACATAATGCCTTTTTTATAACCAAAAAGTCATGTACATGATTTGGAAGAATAAAAAAAATCCTATCGCAATATAGATTGCGATTGGCTTTTAGGGCACAACTCTTTCACCAATAAAAGAAGATTTAAAGCCAATAGGACTCTAGACATTTTAAAACTTATACATACAAATATTTGTGGCCCATTCCCTACAATCGCTTGGAATGGCCAACAATACTATATAATGTTCAATTCATAGACAATTTTTTCAAATATGGCAATATATGTCTCATTCATGAAAGTCACAGCCATTAGACGTGTTCAAAAATTATAATTCTAAAGTTGAAAACTAACTCAGTAATAGGATCAAAAGTATCAGATCTGATCATAGTGAAGAGTATTATGATAGATATGATCATTCGGGTAAACAATATCTAGAACCATTTGCTAAGTTCTTAGAGGAATGCGGTATCGTCTCATAGTACACCATGTCAGGTTCGCCCACTATAAATGGTGTTGCTTAAAGACGAAATAACACATTTAAGAGCATAGAAAGAAGTATGATTAGTCATTCTAACTTATCAAAATTACTTTGGAAAGCACTTAAGACTGCAACATATATAACAGAGTTCCAACTAAAGCAACTGCCAAAACCCCTTACGAACTTTTGACAGGCAAGAAGCCTATTCTAAAGCACTTGTATGTTTGGGGATGTCCAGTTGAGACAAATTCTTATAGGCCTAATAAAAAGAAACTAGACTCAAGGACACTGAGTTGATATTTTATTGGATACTCTAAAAGATCCAAGGGATACAAGTTTTATGATCCTACAAGTAAGTTGATTTTTGAGTCAGGAAATGCATGGTTCTTTGAGAATGTTGAGATTGCAGGGAAAGATATAGCAGGGGACTTTGTCTTTGAAGAAGAATATGATGATATTCCCACACTCCCATTCCTGTACTTGTTCAACAGATAATTGATTAAGACCTGTCGAATAACCTCCTATTCAAGAATTATTCCAGAAGAATAAGCTTCAACACCTCAAGGACCTATGCCATTAAGGATATCCACTAGAGGGAGGAGAAGTACAATGCCATATGATTATATTATATTTCTCCAAGAGCATGAGGTAGACATTGGAATGATGGAAGGTGATCCAATCAACTTTTATCAAGCCATGGAAAGTTCTAGCTCTCACAAGTGGATTGATGCCATGAACAAGGAGTTTAAATCCCTGAAGGATAATGACATCTGAGATCTTGTCCCATTACCTAAAGGTGCAAAGCCTATTGGTTGCAAATGAATATTTAAGACTAAAAGGGATTCAAAAGGTGATATAGAAAGGAATAAGGCTCATCTTGTCGCAAAGGGCTTTACTCAAAAAGAAGGCATTGACTATAAAAGGACTTTTTCTTTAGTTTCTTCGAAAGACTCTTTTAGGATTATAATGGCATTGGTAGTGCATTTCAATTTTGAGTTACATCATATGGATGTGAAGACGACGTTTCTCAATGGTAATATTGATGAGACGATTTATATGGTACAACTAAAAAACTTTGTGTCAGAAGACCCAAAGAATATGGTTTGCAAACTTAAGAAATCCATTTATGGACTCAAACAAACATCTTGACAATGGTATTTCAAGTTTCAACAAGTGAACATATCATTCGGTTTTGAGATGAATTTGGTCGATGACTGTATATACCATAAGTTCTATGGGAGCAAACACATTTTTCTGATTTTATATGTTGATGACATCCTGCGTGCCTGTAATGATATAGGCTTATGCATGAAATCAAAAAATTTCTATCTAAGAATTTTGAGATGAAAGATCTTGGTGAGACCTCTTTTGTATTAGGCATACAACTGCATTGGGATCACTTTCGAGGTATTCTCGAATTATCAAAAAAGAGCTATATCAAAAAGGTTCTCAAAAGATATGGTACATAGGATTGCAAACCAAGTGATACCCCTATGGCTAAGGGAGATAAATTTAGTCTCAAACAATGCCCTAAGAATGATTTTGAGAAAAAGAAAATACTTAAGATTTCCTATACCTCAGCAGTAGGGAGTCTAATATATGCTCAGGTTCGTACGCGTTCAGATATTGCTTACGTTACTAGGATGTTGGACACATATTTAAGCAATTAGGAATAAACCATTGGAAAGCAGCTAAACGGGTCTTGCAGTACTTACAAAGAATAAATGATTGCATGCTCACGTATCGAAGGTCGGATAAGCTTGAGGTCATTGGGTATACTGGACTATGATTTTGCTGGATGCCAAGACAGTATGAAATCTATATCGGGTTATATCTATCTGTTGGCTGGATGTGCAGTCTCCTAGAAGAGTGCTAAATAGTCACTTATAGCATCTTCCACCATGGTAATAGAATTTATAGCATGTTATGAGGCAATCAATCACGGAGTATGGCAGCAGAATTCTGTCATGGGGCTGCGCATAGTGGATGATGTTAAAAAAACCACTTAAGTTTTTTTGTGATAATAAGTTAACAGTTCTATATTCCAACAACAACAAGAGCTCAACGAAGTCAAAGTACATCGACATCAAGTTTCTAGTTGTTAAAAAAAAAAGTTTAGAGTAGACAGTTATCTATATAGCACATCGGAACAAACTCCATAATTGCGGATCCGCTTACTAAGATATTGTTATCCAAAATATTTCAAGAGCACATTGCTTGTATGGGTGTCATGTCACTTAAAGATATTCAATTTTAGTGGGAGTTTATAATTTTAGATGCTTGTGTAGACATTTTTCAGCTATTTCAATTTATGAATATTTTGAGGTTATTTTTGAAGATATAAAGTTTTGGTTTGTTTCCACTCTAAATTTAGTATGGTTTGATCTCACTAAGGTTTGAGAGAGGATCAGTTGGAAATAAGTATGTTAAGATCATCATATTGCATGAAATTTTTATGCTACAATTCACATTATGATCCATATCATTTAATTGTATCGGCATATGTGACCATTAATGGATTGAGTTACAATAGATGTAATGAAAGCCACTTCGATTCTACATTGGTGCGATTGATGGACCAGATTGGTTACAGATGCATTTCCATAATGACATCAAATTTGAGCTCATTCAGTTATAATTATAAGGTTACACTATGGCCCATGGGAGATTGTTGGATCATTAATCCAACGTTGGGCTTATATATGAATAATTATGTATTATGGGCTGTTAATTAAAGTTAAACCCAATTAAAAATGATCCATTAAGTTTTCGATAATTTGGACTTTAATATATGTCATAGGGTATGAGTCTTTAATATGTAGAGACTTAAGATATTATTTCTATTTTATGATGAACTAAAATAAAAATAAAATTAGATGACTAAAAGGTTATATATATATATATATATATATATATATATATATATATATAATGGTTATGGTTTTCAAATAATACGTATAGAGACATTCTTTTTAATATCTCATCATCAGAGAGAAAATATCGAGGGAAATTAAAGGGCCCTCTAAGTGGACGTATTGATCTGAAAGGCCAATCGCTCAAATTTAAGGGATAATTAATTGATATGGGCTTAGGTATATTTTTGTCTGTATATTTAATTTTATCTTCTTGATTCTATCATTTTGGACAATGATTTTTATTAAAAAAATATAAAATTAAATAGGATGCTCACGTCAGTGAGTGATTTAAACGTGGAATCGAAGGACTTCCCGCTTGTACCCATTATGGCCATGTTTCACGTTTCACGTAGTCTCATTTCATTTTATTTTGCTGACTTGATTTGATTCAGTGTTTAAAAACTTCCGCTAAAGCTCACCCCTCTCCTCTTCATGCAATTTGAAGATGCCGATTAATACCGCTTCGAAACGGGCCATATAATATCTAAAATAATTTCATATTAAATTAAAAAAATAAATAATTTATAATTTAAATTTATATGCTATTAATTAATTTTACTAAATTTTTAAAGTTGCATGAATTCGATTGGCTAGCAAATTAATTAGGTTCGTAAACGGACTTAGTGCAACCTATGCTAGCACAGTTAACTAGTAGGCCTATCATAATCCAACGCAAATTAGACCAAAGCACATCATGCCTGATATGCAAGCCCAGCACAACATACATTGCAGCAACTGGCATGGCATGCCAACCCTAATTTTTTAAAATATTATTTAAATATAATTTAAAAAATAAATAAAAATAATTAATTAATACATATTTTTATTCATTGGCATTAAAGCTATGCTGTTGTTATTATGTATTTTGTTCATGACTGGGCAAATAGTTTACCACTATATACTCCATCATTTTCTTTATCAATAACTTACAAAATATTAGTTTTTATTTTTATTTTTTGAACTTATATTGCTGAGCCTAACAAACCAATCTATTAGACAATTATTATAATTATTATTTTAAAATTATTATAATTGGCACTTTGTTCGAGTTGAGTTTCTTCTCATTAAAATTACTGAACAACCGCAACACACGAATTTGGCTCTTAAGGCTTAGAATAAGGATAAAGTGGGTAACATCTTTATGAAGCTCGCTTTATTAGAAAGAGAAATTTGAAGAATTTCAATAGAAAGAGGATTGTGTGGTGCTTTAAATGTTGAAGATATGGTAGTGCGAAGACAAAAGATTCGAAAATATCATAAAATGCTGGAGTTAATGTATAAAGTTTTTTAGAAATAGAAATCTAAAGTTAAGTGGCTCACTCTAGGGATATAAATACAAATTTTTTCATAAGAGTATTGTTCTTAGGAGAAGGAGAACAAAATTTTGGGACTATTGGATTAGAATGGTAATATAGTTGAGTCTGATGTCGAAATTCAATATGTTTTCAAGGATTTCTTTCTAAGTTGGTGGGCTTCCTTATCTCCTTGTGATTCTCTTGATCTTTCACCAACAATTAATCCTCTTTCAAATGAGGACAGTAGGATCCTATAGTCTGATGTTACTAATGGTGAGTTTAGATAATTAGCTTTTAAGTCAATGGTGTTTGATAAGACTTCTGGTTTAGATGGCTTTTTTTTTTTTTTTTTAATAATTTAAGTACTATTGAAATATTATTGACAGTGATGTATGCCAGACAGTTGAGTATTTCTTTTATTTAGGCCATATGCATGGAGTATGAAAGTCCACTTTTGTTATTTTAGTGCCAAAATATCAAAATCCTACGACTCCAACTCACTATAAGGTCATTAGTTTGTATAATACTACCTATAGGTTAGTGGCTAAAATATTTCACTCAAAATACGAAAGTCTATTCCTAAGTAAATCTCTAACAAGCAAGGGGCTTTTCTTTCTGGAAGGAGCATTTGGGCTTCTTCGAAACAACCTCTTATCACTACTACAAAGTTAGATATGGAACGAGCTTACAATCAACTTGTCTGAAAGTATTGATTACTAAGTTAAAATAAGGCTAATTGCTTATTAGAATGCAGCACAAAGTAGAAACAGCACGGGCGAAAAACACAAAGAGGCACTCGAAATAACGCATCATGAAAAACGATGAAAACAAATAAAAATAAATAACACAGTGGATCACTCGTTGCCCATCTCTCACATCCTTCCACCCCTTTTGGTCTTCGAGGACCGCAGCTCGTCCACAAGGCAGCAGAGATCCAAGTAGGCCGAACCGCCCTCAGCAACCGCTGCCTTCGCCATGGCCGCGTACTCCCTGGCCCGCTGTCTCGCTCTCTCCCCCTCGCCGCCGGGCTCTGTAAATTCGGACACCGCCCTCCCGATCACCTCCCTGGGCACCACCACCCGCTCCTCCGCCATCGTGCTCCGAAAACCATTCCATACCTTCTTTCCTGCTCCAATGACCTCCACCACCAGCCGCTCGTTGATGAATTGCTCGAAGACCAGTGGCCACGTCAGCATCGGCACACCGGCGGCCAGCGCCTCGAGCACGGAGTTCCACCCGCAGTGGGTCAAGAACGCCCCAACCGCCTTGTGCTCCAATATCGCCACCTGCGGGGCCCATCCTCTCACCACGAGTCCCCTCTCTCCCACCCTTTCCTCCCATGCCTCCGGCATCCACTCGGTGGTTCCCCTTACCGCCCAGAGGAACGGTTTTCCCGACGCTTCCAGCCCCATCGCCATCTCCCGGAGCTGCTCCGCCGTGAAGTGGCTCCAGCTTCCAAAGCAACGAACACCACGGAACACTCTTCTTTGGTGTCGAGCCACTTCAGGCACCGGTTCCCATCCTCCGCCACCGTCTCCCCGCCACCCCTTTCCGCGGCGCCCTCCCCGTAGGACAGAGCGACAGGGCCACGAACCAGGCCCGCTTGCAGTCCACCTTCCGGAAGAGGTCACAGTACTCGGGCTCAAGCTCGTGGAAGGTGTTCGCCACCACGCCATAGCTCTCCGCCGCGACTCTTTCAGCTGGTCCCCCTTCTCTGTGAGGTCGTTCCGCGAGCGGAGGAACTCCGGCAGCTCCGACTTCGGGATGTTGATCGGTGGGCCTGGGAAGTCCGGGACCATGATCGTTTCGCTTCTGTTCTGGAGTTCTTGAATTTTGAATCGGATCTTGTAGAAGTTGCTCATGACTAGGCTGGGGAAGGCCCCGACGGCGTAGAAGGTGATGCGGGGAATGCCGAGGTCGGCGGCGATGGGCGTGGTCCACCAGAAGTGGATGTCGGCGACGACCGCGTCAGGGCGGTGAAGACGAAGCAGGCGGTCGTGGGCGTCTGGGCAAGGTCGGCGGCCTTGTCGATGCGCCAAGATTCGGAGGAGGGAGCGGTGGCGAGGTTTTCGACGCCAGGAGGGAGGCCAACGGAAGGGAAGGGATAAGGAGGAGGTGGACGGGATGACCGGCGGCGGCGGAGCGGTCGAGGGTTGGGCGGATAAGAGACGCGTTGGCGGGAGTGACCACCATCGTGGGCTCAACGTCGGGGTGGCTGGCGAAGAGGCGAGCGAGGTCAGTCACGGGGATCAAGTGACCCGAGGCGAAGAAGGGGATGAAGAAAACCCGAAGCTTGGGTGCTTCCTCTGTGTTAAATATGTCTTGAATTTTATATATTGGGTCCAGTTTTTTGACCCGACCCGATATTCTTGTTGAGACCGGACCAAACCGGTCCAATAGGGTTTATTTTATGGGAGTATTTTTTTGGGGCGTATATATATATATATATACGTGTGAAACTTCTGTAACCCTAATCTTCTCCTCTTTTTGATAATGGAATTTTGTTTGCCTTGCCCGTGGATGTAGATCACCATTATCGAACCACATAATTCTTGGTGTTCCTTTGTTTGTTTATTGTTAGATTTGTTCGTTGAATCTGATTTCCGTAACAAACTGGTATCAGAGCATTGGTTCGGAAATAATTTTTGTTGAAAAAAAAAGGGATAAACCAAAAAACCCTAATCCTTTTTTTTTTTTGGTTTTTCGTCTGGCTGCTTCTTCTTCATCTGGGCGGTGCGGCGACTTGGAGGGTGATGACGAAGGAGAAAACGGCTTCGTGGCTTTGGAAGCTCTCGCAAGAGAAAAGACGAGGAAATTTCGATCGAAGAAGGAGCGCGAGAGAGGAGGAGAAACCCAACGCGATCTTTGTCCGAATCCATAGCGTGCAGAGGGGGATCGATTGCTCGCTCTCTGCTTGGCCGTTTCGTTGTTCTGCTCTGATTGTGCCGGATCGGACTGGAGATCTCGGGAGGCGTCGGCTGGATCTCAGGCGGCTTCTTGCGCTTCATCAAGATGAATACGGATCGCTGCTTTGGTTCCTGATTCCTGAAAAGGCCGCGTCCCCACGCGGAGGCGGATGCCTTCCCGTACTGCCGTGTGGTTCTTCTCCGATACCAAACCTCGTTCGCACGAAATCACTGGGCCGCAGCCTTCGACGCGCTTCCATCCTGTCCTATAGGTATCTACTGCTGGATCGAAACCAAGAACCAGCCGAAAAGTTTGGGGTGCAAATATCTCCGGCTGATCGTGAAGTTTCCGTGGCGTTGTTGCAGTCAGTCATCACCGACCGTGAATCCCAAGGGCTAGGGCTTTTGCACTGGATTTTAGCCTCCTCTGTTTCGTCCGTGAAGCTGATCGTTTCGTTCTTAAGAATTCTTGGGATATCATCTTTGAAGTTTCAGATTGCACCATTTGATGGACAGAACAACTTCGGATTATGGAGAATAAAGATGAAGGCTTATTGAAGCGAGAGGGTTCTGTTAGGGCACTGGATAATAATTATACAAATGACATGACACGGCTGAGATTGAAGAGATGGATGAGAAGGCGCATAGTGCGATTCAGTTGTCTCTAGAAGATAATGTTTGCGAGAAGTTGCAGATGAGGAAACAGCGGCCGGTCTTTGGAAGAAACTGGAAAGTCTCTACATGAAGAAATCTTTAACATCGAGACTTTATTTGAAGCAGCGTCTTTATACCCTAAAGATGCGAGAAGGTACGCCTATTAAGGAACACTTGAATGAGTTTAATAAGATTGTTATGGATATGAAAAATCTAGATATTAAACTCGAGGAAGAAGATCAAGCTTTGATCGTGTTATACTCATTGCCTGCCTCATACGAAAATTTTGTGAACTCGATGCTTTATGGACGTGAATCCATAACTCTAGAGGATGTTAAAGCATCCTTGAATTCTGCAGAATTGAGAACAAAATTGAATGGAAATACTAGTGAAGACAGGGCAGATGGTTTATTTGTGAGAGGTAGGGCAAAGAATAAGGATAAAGCTTTTAGAAAGAAATCTGTTGGTCGTTCAAAATCTAGGCCACCTGGAGATACGACGAACGTTGAGTGCTACTATTGTCACAAGAAAGGACATTACAAGTCAGATTGTCCTGTGCTCAAGAGAAAGGATAAGCAACGTAGTCAACGTCAAGATGCGGCGAATATTGCTGAGAAAGATGAGTCTAGTGTGTCAGACAGAGTTCTTACGACATGCTCTGTTGTTAGTTTTTCAAACGATGTTTGGATAATGGATACAGGAGCATCATATCACATGTGCCCAAATAGGGAATGGTTCACCACATACGAACCATTGAATGGTGAATCAGTTTTTATGGGAAATGATGCAGTATGTAAAATTATGGGAATTGGTACTGTTCAGATTAAGTGCCATGACAAAGTTGTGAGAACCTTGACTGAAGTTAGGCACATACCAGACTTAAAGAGAAACCTTATTTCTTTGAGCTGTTTGGATTCCATTGGGTGTATGTACTCAGGTGGAGGTGGAGTTCTAAAAGTCACCAAAGGCAATCTAGTTGTGATGAGAGGAAACAAGGTGAATCACTTGTATCATCTACAGGGTAGCACAGTTATGGGTTCTTCGATTGGCACAGCAAATTCTGTTTCTGCTGATGATAGAACAAAATTGTGGCATATGCATTTGGGCCATATGAGTGAGCATAGCATGACAGTTTTGAGTAAACATGGTTTATTATGTGGTGAGCGGACATCCTCACTAGATTTCTGTGAGCACTGTGTTCTTGGCAAGCAGTGCAAGGTCAGTTTTAGTACAGGCACACATTCAACGAAAGGTACACTCAACTACATACATTCTGATTTATGGGGACCGGCACAGGTTCCATCTAAGGGTGGTGCTCTTTACTTTGTGACATTTATTGACGATTATTCCAGAAAAGTTTGGGTTTATTTTCTGAAAAGAAAAAGTGAAGTGTTTGAAACCTTTAAGAAGTAGAAAGCCCTTGTTGAGAATCAGACAGGGAAGAAGATCAAACGTCTGAGGACCGATAACAGTCTTGAGTTCTGTGGTGGTGATTTTAATGAATTCTGTGCAGATGCAGGTATCGTTCGACACCGTACAGTCAGGTACACTCCACAGCAAAATGGAGTGGCAGAAAGGATTAACAGAACTTTATTGGAGAGGGCAAGATGCATGCTCTCTAATGCTGGCATGGAAAAGGCTTTTTGGGATGAAGCAGTTAACACATCTTGCTATCTGGTTAATCATTCTCCTTCAATAGCAATTGAATGCAAGACTCCTTTTGAGATGTGTCAGGTAAGCCTTGTGATTATTCAAATCTAAAGGTTTTTGGATACCCTGCTTACTATCATGTTAAGGATGGTAAACTTGAACCTAGAGCAAAGAAGTGTATCTTTGTTGGTTATGCTGATGGCGTGAAGGGTTATCGTCTGTGGTGCATAGAACCTAATTCACCTAAATTCATTATTAGTAGGGATGTTACTTTTAATGAAAAGTTTATGCTAGATCAAAGGAATGTTGTTGATGAGTCTGCAGGAAACCATGAGAGTGATACAAATGAGGTGGAGGTTCAGGTCGAGCTTCGAAAAAAGGGCTCTCAAAATGATTTGAGCGAGCAAATTGTTACTATTGATTCTAGTTCAGATGAGGAAGCTCTAGATGAGGTGGAGCAACCATACTCTATTGCTACTGGCAGAGAAAGGAGGGAGATTCGAGCCCCTCAAAAATATGGGTTTTCTGATCTGGTGGCTTATGCTCTTACGACAGCAGAAGATATGGGTATTCAGGAACCATCTACTTATACTGAAGCTGTTACTTGTTCGGAATCAGAAAAGTGGACTGTTGCTATGGCTGAAGAACTGGAATCACTTCACAAGAACCAGACTTGGGACTTGGTGCCATTGCCTAAAGAAAAAAGAGCCATTGGGTGTAAATGGGTCTTTAAGAAAAAGGAAGGTATTCCAGGCGTTGAAATTGGTAGATGCAAGGCAAGACTTGTAGCTAAAGGTTACAATCAGAGGGAGGGAATTGATTATGATGAAGTATTCTCTCCTGTTGTGAAACACACTTCTATTCGTGTGTTGCTGGCTATAGTTGCTCAATTTGACTTAGAGCTTGAGCAACTCGATGTGAAGACAGCCTTTTTGCATGGTGAGCTGAGGAGACTATTTATATGGCCCAGCCTGAGGGCTATTATGTAGAAGGCAAGGAAGATCATGTATGTCGATTGAAGAAATCGTTGTATGGCTTGAAGCAGTCTCCAAGACAGTGGTATAAAAGATTCGACAGCTTTATGATACGGAGCGGTTATCATAGGAGCAGCTATGATAGTTGTGTGTACTTCAGGAAGGTTTCAGATAAATCCTTTGTCTATCTCCTTTTATACGTGGATGACATGCTTATTGCTGCAAAGAACATGACAGATGTGTTGATCTTGAAGAAATGTCTCAGTAAGGAGTTTGAAATGAAAGATCTGGGTCCTGCCAAGAAGATCTTAGGAATGGAGATTCAGAGAGACAGAAAAGCAGGTAAGTTATATCTCTCACAGAGGAGATATATTGAGAAGGTACTTGAGAAGTTTGGCATGCAAAACTCTAAGCCTGTCAGTACACCTTTAGCATCACATTTTAGACTCTCAGCTATACATTTACCTCAGTCAGAGGTCGAGGAGGCTGCAATGTCTCCTGTCCCATACTCCAGTGCAGTTGGTAGCTTGATGTACGCTATGGTATGCACTCGTCCCGACATTGCGCAGGCAGTTAGTGTGGTGAGCAGATATATGGCACATCCTGGAAAGGTCCATTGGCAGGCAGTGAAATGGATACTTAGGTATCTTAGAGGCTCCACAAAATTGGGCCTAATGTTTGATAGAAATAGTTCTAACTGTACTTCTGTTGTGGGATTTGTGGATTCTGATTATGCTGGGGATATTGATAAGAGAAGATCTTTGACTGGCTATCTTTTCACATTATCTGGCTCGGCTATAAGTTGGAGATCAACTTTATAGTCGACAGTTGCTTTGTTTACAACAGAGGCAGAGTATATGGCAGCAGCAGAAGCAGTAAAAGAAGCTATTTGGTTACGAAATCTTGTTCAAGAACTTGGGCTCAAGCAGGAAGACAATTCAGTTGTCTTTTGTGACAATCAGAGTGCTATTTGCTTGATTAAAAATCAAGCATATCATGAGAGGACTAAGCACATTGATATCAAGTATCATTTTATTCGAGAGGCATTTACTGAGAGAAATATTACAGTAAAGAAAGTAGATACTGCTGACAATCCTGCTGATATGCTGACCAAGATAGTTCCCGCCAACAAGTTTAAGCATTGCTTGGACTTGATTGGCATGCTTGTTTGAGGTCTGCTCCTTCTGGGGCTTGGTGGCGAGGTGAATGAAAGTTCTATTTTTGTTTTTCCTGAAGTGGATATGTTTTCGCTGCATCCTTTGTTTCCTACACCGAGTTAGCTCACGTAGGCTTAGGGATGCTGGGAGAATATGTTCAACTTCTAGTTTGTTAAATTCAAGCCAAGGTGGAGATTTGTTAAATATGTCTTGAATTTTATATATCGGGTCCGGTTTTTGACCCGACCCGATATTCTTGTTGAGACCGGACCAAACCGGTCCAATAGGGTTTATTTTATGGGAGTATTTTTTTGGGGCGTATATATATATATATACGTGTGAAACTTCTGTAACCTAATCTTCTTCTCTTTTTGATAATGGAATTTTGTTTTCCTTGCCCGTGGATGTAGATCACCATGATCGAACCACATAAATTCTTGGTGTTCCTTTGTTTGTTTATTGTTAGATTTGTTCATTGAATCTGATTTTCGTAACACTCTGCGCCATTGGAAGCCATGGAGAAATGATGGAGCGCTTGCGGTGGGAGAGACCTGCCGACGAGTCGTGGCAAAGAGATTATATCGCTTGCGGTGGGAGAGACCTGCCGACGATCGGATTTCAACGAGTCGTGGCAAAAATTGATGGAGGAACCGGCCATCAATTTTTGACACGGAATTGCTGACGGTCCTGCGGGAAGACAACACGTGCGTTCAGCCACAGCACGAGAACGAACGAGGACTCGATGATTAAACGATGAAGAAAATTCTGTATAAAGTATATATTATCTTGATTTATTTCATTAATACTAACTGGAGGATGGTAGAAAAAATAATCCAGTGACTGTAGTGCTTAGCCTTCGTGTTAGATGATAATAATAAAAAATTTATTTCCAATTCCGCTATTTATATTTACCGAGTTATCATCTCGTTTTAAAGAAAAATGCTTGTTCCTACCTATCAATGTTTTGAAACTGGACCGGACAATGAACCAGCTTAATATTTGGATCGTGGGTCAATCGGTTCAAACATATAACCGATTTAGTTGGATCAAGTAATATTATAATTAATTTTTAATTTAATAATATAAATAATAAAATATAAATATAATTTAAATGAAAAATTTTTAAAAAATCTAAAAACTGGGTTGGATCGATTCAAAACCCGGCCGGTTGAATGAGTTTTTCTAGTTTTAACCAATGTTTTAAAAATTGGACCGAACAACGAATCGGCTTATAACATTTGGGTCGCGGGTCAATCGGTTCGATTGGATGAACCGGTTTGATCGGACCAAATAATATTATAGTTAAATTTTAATTTAATAATATAAAATAATAAAAAAATAAAATCGAGTTGGACCGGTTGAAATCCGATCGGTTCAATGGATTTTTTCGATTTTTACCGAGTCATATAAAAATCAACTTTAATAATAAAATCGGACCGGACTGATGATCGGTTCCCGGTTGGACTGGTTGGACTGGTCGGTCCAATCTGGTTTTCAAAACATTGGTTTTAACCGGATCATATAAAAGTCAACTTTAATAATAAAATTGGACTGGACGGATGATCGATTTTTGATTGGACCAGCCGGTCTGGTCCGATTTTCAAAAACTGCTACCTATCCACTCTACGGAGTAGTGATGTAGTGTCTCATAGATCATAGTTGTCAGAACTGGACCAAACCGATCGGTTGGACTGTTTGAACTGGGACCCAGCGATCCGGTTCTAACATAAAACCAGATATACAAGTGATCCGAAATAATTCGGTCAACCCATCTGGTTCATCCATGAACCGATCAACCCAACCCAAACCGAATGGGATCATGGGTTTTGTTATCATGTTAACATTAATTTTTATTAAAAATTAATTTTTATTAATATAACTATTTTTATATTAAAATAAGTTCAAACTAATAATCCGATGGTTGAACCAATGACTCGATGACCCTAGCCTTTGATCAGATCGATGTGAGTCGGGTTTGACAACTATGCCATGGATGACTCTGCCAATATAAATAGTTATTTGCATTGCTAGTCTCTTGCAATTTGGGATGATCCATTGGAGCATTTGGTAACGCTAGTCTTGCAATTTGGAATGATCCATTGGAGCATTTGGTAACGCGCATGCATCTAGAAAGTCAGCTAACCTTAGACTGCCAGTAGGTGAAAACCTTTGTCTATTTTTTTTTCAATTATCTCTTAAAACAAATATTGTACATAAAAAGAAAAGACCAATTTAATATTATATATTGAATTAAAATTTTAGTTAATTCTTTTTATTACATATTAATATAAATAAAAAATATTATGTTTGATTATATATAATAGTAATTTATTTCAATATCATTATATATATATATATATATATATATATATATATATATATATATGTTGCTGCCAAAATATGTCCTCCGACTCGGGCGCGATCGAGCTCCTCCTGGACGGACATGCAAAACAGTCCTCACGCAAGAGGCGTTGGGGGTGGCCCTCTGCGGAAGACCCTCCGACGCTCAAGTCAGTGAAGATCAGCAACCAACAAAAATGGGGAGAAGGCTCTCGCTGAATAGTCTCTCCAGGATGGCCTCTCGAGGGCTCTGAGCAGAGTGCTAATGGCGGAAAGGGATGAGAAAGTGTGTAAAAAGATGGCCCGTACCTTAGAAGCAGGAAGACTGTTGTATTTATAGAGGGTCACTTGACTGTTGGAGGCATCGTGGGTCTGAAGGCCGTTGAGATCCGAATCGAGTTTGTTATGATACCAGCGGGATCCGTATCTTATCAGTTAGAGGATCGACGGCTGGGAGAGCTAGTTGATGCCATGAGGTTTAATGATCACATGGACCTAGGCCACTCTAGCAGGTCCTAGGCCACCTTTGGGCATGATTCGTCGCCTGGAATCTTATTCAGTTATAGTTCGAATTCTTACACGCCGGATTCCACAGAGGTATTTTGAACGCTGTGGTTCGGTCATCATGGTTAGACAGAGGCAGGTGCCAAGGGGCCAAAGTGGCAGCTATAAATGCCTTAATGATGGAAGGAGATAAGGCATTAAATGCCTTAAAGCAGGTGGATGCACGTGGCCTTTATGAGGCCATAAATGCCTTAACGCAAGAGACAGCGTGGTTGCGGAGGCCGAGGTATGCTGAAGCTGGCCGAGGCTGAGGCTGGCCGAGCTATGCTGAAGCTGGATGAGGATGAGGATGAGGCTGAGGCTGGCCGAGCTATGATGGCCGAGCTATGTTGAAGCTGGCTAAGGCTGAGGCTGGCCGAGCTATGATGGCCAAACTATGTTGGCCGAGCTATGCTGAAGCTGGCTGAGACCGAGGCTGGCCGAGCTATGATGGCCGAGCTATGTTGGCCGAGCTATGCTGAAGCTTGCTGAGGCTGAGGCTGGCCGAGCTATGATGGCCGAACTATGTTGGCCGAGCTATGCTGAAGCTGGCTGAGGCTGAGGCTGGCCGAGCTATGATGGCCGAGCTATGTTGGCCGAGCTATGCTGAAGCTGGCTGAGGCTGAGGCTGGCCGAGCTATGATGGCCGAGCTATGTTGAAGCTGGCTTGAATGAGAGCGCCAAGGCTTGGCTCGGCCCGAATGAGGCGGGGCTTGAGTGTCGAGGTATGCTTTCTCCTTTCTCTTATTCCATGCCAAGTCTTTATGACCATTTCTGCACCATTAAATGCGATTGCCGGATATTAATGAGGTGGCCGTTGGGAGAACCCACACATATAACGTGACCCTTTTTTCCCTCTTGTTTTCTTTTTCATTATGAGGAGATGCTTGTTGCTAGAATGTCTCGCCAGCTAGCCAGCGGCAAGCAGGACATTTGGATTGGGCGTGACCCCATCGCCAATGTGAGCGATCAACAATGTAATGACGATTTTACCCTTCAACACATGCCTCCCACTCCCTAGTCCGAAATGTAACTTCAGATATAGGGAGTAGAATTCTGGAGCAATTTTATTTGGGGATCATGTCATTCGATCCTCTATAAAGGAAGTGTTTATCTCTGTGTAGGTTAGAGAAAGGTCTGGAAGGCCCTATTGCTGAAGTAAATAAGGTGCTTTAGTTGCGCTAGAGTGTCCGAGAAATTATCCAGCTAGGACGAAGCTTTAGTGCTGTATCACTCGGATTGGCCGAGGCTTTTGATAGTAAGAGATGCACTCCGGCTCTGGCTGAGGCTTTTGATATGCACTTCGGCTCTGGCCGGGGCTTTTGATAGTAAGAGATGCACTCCTGCTCTGGCCGAGGCTTTTGATAGTAAGAGATGAACTCCGGCTCTGGCCGAGGCTTTTGATACGCACTTCGGCTCTGGCCGGGGCTTCGAATAATAAGATATGCACTCTGGCTCTGGCCGAGGCTTTTGATATGCACTTCGGCTCTGACCGGGGCTTTGGATAATAAGAGATGCACTTCGGCTCTGGCCGAGGCTTTTGATACGCACTTCGGCTCTGGCCTGGGCTTTGGATAATAAATCACTCGGTGCTGCCAAGCCTTCCCAAGATGCTACTCGGTTGTAACCGAGGCTTCCAAATAATAAATTACTGTTGCCGAGCCTTCAAATAATAAATTACTCGGTGTTGCCAAGCCTTCCCAAGATGCTACTCGGTTGTAACCGAGGCTTCCAAATAATAAATTACTCCATGTTGCCGAGCCTTCAAATAATAAATTACTCGGTATTGCCGAGCCTTCCCAAGATGCTACTCGGTTGTAACCGAGGCTTCCAAATAATAAATTACTCGGTGTTGCCGAGCCTTCAAATAATAAATTACTCGGTGTTGCCGAGCCTTCCCAAGATGCTACTCGGTTGTAACCAAGGCTTCCAAATAATAAATTACTCGGTGTTGCCGAGCCTTCAAATAATAAATTACTCGGTGTTGCCGAGCCTTCAACATTATATTTTACTTGGAGCTGCCAAGGTACGGAGATCGCTCGGCCCAGCTGAGGATTATAAAGATTATATTTTACTTGCGCTGCCAAGGTACGGAGATTGGTCGGCCCAGCCGAGGATTTACATGACCTGCTTCTCATTGTAGTTTTTTTTTCATAAGATTTATTACTCGGTTGTTGCCGAGTCTTCAAGAATTTATTACTCGGTTGTTGCCGAGCCTTCAAAAAATTTATTACTGGGTTGTTGCCGAGCCTTCCCAAGATGCTACTCGGTTGTAACCGAGGCTTCCAAATAATAAATTACTCGGTGTTACCGAGCCTTCAAATAATAAATTACTTGGTGTTGCTGAGCCTTCAACATTATATTTTACTTAGCGCTGTCAAGGTATGGAGATCGCTCAGCCCAGCTGAGGATTATAAAGATTATATTTTACTTGGCGCTGCCAAGGTACGGAGATCACTCGGCCCGGCCGAGGATTTATATGACCTGCTTCTCATTGTAGCTTTCAAAGAGAGTCATAAGAATTTTGCATTCCTTCAAAAGCTAAATCTAATTCAATGAACAAGAATGAGTTTAGTAAGGGCGTACTTTTTTTTTAGGAAATTTATTACTCGGTTGTTGCCGAGTCTTCAGGAATATATTACTCGGTTGTTGCCGAGTCTTCAAGAAATTTATTGCTCGGTTGTTGCCGAGTCTTCAAGAGATATATTACTCGGTTGTTGCCGAGTCTTCAAGAAATTTATTTTACATGGCGCTGCCAAGGTACGGAGACTGTTTGGAGATCATTCGGTTTGGCCGGGGCTTGCAAGCTGCCCGAATCCAACCGAAGTTTCTTTGTCCTTTGGTCCGGCCGGGGCTTGTAAGCTGCCCGAATCCGAACGAAGTTTTGGAGACCACTTGGTCCGGCCGGAGCTTATAAGCTGCCCGAATCTGAATGAAGTTTTGGAGACCACTTGGTCCGGCCGGGGCTTGTAAGCTGCCCGAATCCGAATGAAGTTTCTTGATATTTTACTTGGCCCTGCCAAGGTACGGAGATTTGATTCGAGGCTCGGCCCTGCCGAGGTTCGAAGATTTGATTCGAGAGATAGCTCGGTTGTGCCGAGAATGGATGTGTAAGCGACATATGTTTCTATACGACCTTTCAGAAAAAATGACTGTAGCGGTCGTGCCACGGAGAATAGAAACAAGATGCCAAAGCTATAAATGGGGCAAGTCTATAGAGAGCGTACTCTATTGGTGATATATGCGGAGGTTGTCTGAACTCCACGTCCGGGGGATTGATTTTCTGTTCAAATCCTGGAGTTTGTAGGTGCCAGATCCGATGACTTCCGCCACTTGATAGGAGCCTACCCAGTTTGGAGACAGCTTTCCTTGCTCTAGCGGTTTGGAGACGGATGCTTTCTGGAGGACACGATCGCCGGGCGAGAAAGATCTCCCTTTGACTTTGGAGGCATGATAGCATCTGCGGATAGGGAGGTCTATCTCCACGGGGATGACAGCTTCTGTGCCGAAGGCCATCCGGAACGGGGTCTCGCTTGTGGGAACTCTCTGGGTGGTGCGGTAGACCCACTGGTCGAAGCTGAAGCTGGACGTTGAACTTTTGTGAAGCATGGAGTCAAGAACTCCTTGTCTTGGCTTCATGATGCCATCCTTCCTCATGCAAAAGGTGCCAAGGGGTCCAACGTGGCAGCCATAAATTCCTTAATGCATGGAAGGAAAGCCATAAATTCCTTAATGGGAAAAAGGGCATTAAATGCCTTAAAGAAGGCAGATGCACATGGCCTTTATGAGGCCATAAATGCCTTGGTGCGCATAGTGTGGCTACGGAAGCCGAGCTATAGCGCCGAGGCGGGGAGAAGGCAGAGACTGCATCGAGTCATGGCAAGAGGACACCGGAGAGAGGGATCGGGCCCACCGAGATCTAGGAAGATCCTTGCTGCAGACCACTTGCAGGGCTGACCCAGCTCCCTTAGGACGACGAGGGGGGTCTGCGGCTCCCTCAGGAAGATGCAGAGCAGGAGCAGCTAGACGGGGAGCTTCATGGCGTCCCAGAATCAAATGGGTCAGTGCTTGGACCTGCTGGACCAATGTGACAAACTAGTCCTGGGTCACTGGGGCCGCTGGTGGCGATGGAGTCTCAACCGGTGGCGGCGGCGGCACACTGCTCACCAGATCAGGTCTTTGGGAGACGACCTGGTCCTGGGCTTCGAAAGTAGCCTTTCTTCGATTGGCCATTGGAGGGGTTCTCTTCAAGATCGAGACCCTTGTCTCCTGAATCATAAGTTTATGGGACGTGAGGCCCTTCCTCTAGCGCCATTTTGTTGCTGCCGAAATCTGTCCTCCAACTCGGGCGCGATCGAGCTCCTCCTAGGCGAACCTGCAAAACAGTCCTCACGCGAGAGGCATTAGGGGTGGCCCTCTGCGGAAGATCCTCCGACGCTCAAGTCAGTGGAGATCAGCAACCAATAAAAATGGGGAGAAGGCTCTCGCTGAAGAGTCTCTCAAGGGTGGCCTCTTGAGGGCTTTGAGCAGAGCGCTAATGGCAGAAAGGGGTGAGCAAGTGTGTAAAAAGATGGCCCATACCTTAGAAGCAGGAAGACGGTTGTATTTATAGAGGGTCACCTGACTGTTGGAGGCATCATGCGTCTGAAAGCCGTTGAGATCCGAATCGAGTTTGTTATGATGCCAGCGGGATCCGTATCTTATCAGTTAGAGGATCAACGACTGGGAGAGCTAGTTGATGCCATGAGGTTTAATGATCATATGGACCTAGGCCACTCTAGCAGGTCCTAGGCCACCTCTAGGCATGATTCGCCCTCTAGGCATGATTCGCCGCCTGTAATCTTATTCAGTTATAGTTGATTCGAATTCTTATGCGCCGGATTCCGTAGAGGTATTTTGAACGCTATGGTTCGGTCATCATGGTTCAGCAGAGGCAGGTGCCAAGGGACCAACGTGGCAGCTATAAATGCTTAATGATGGAAGGAGATAAGGCATTAAATGCCTTAAAGCAGGTGGATGCACGTGGCCTTTATGAGGCCATAAATGCCTTAACACAAGAGACATAACGTGGTTACATAGGCCGAGGTATGCTGAAGCTGGCAGAGGCTGAGGCTGGCCGAGCTATGCTGAGGCTGAGGCTGGTCGAGCTATGATGGCCGAGCTATGTTGGCCGAGCTATGCTGAAGCTGGCTGAGGCTGAGGCTGGCCGGGCAATGTTGAAGCTGGTTGAGGCTGAGGCTGGCCGAGCTATGTTGGCCAAGCTATGCTGAAGTTGGCTGAGGCTGAGGCTGGCTGAGCTATGATGGCCGAGCTATGTTGGTCGAGCTATGCTGAAGCTGGCTGAGGCTGAGGCTGGCCGAGCTATGATGGCCGAGCTATGTTAAAGCTGGCTTGAATGAGAGTGCCGAGGCATGGCTCGGCCTGAATGAGGCGGGGCTTGAGTGCCGAGGTATGCTTTCTCATTATGACCGTTTCTGCACCATTAAATGCCCGGCCTATTAACTTGACTACCGGATATTAATGAGGTGGCCCTTGAGAGAACCCACGCACATAACGTGGCCCTTTTTTTCCTCTTGTTCTCTTTCTTCATTATGAGGAGATGCTTGTTGCTAGAATGTCGCACCAGTTAGCCAACTGGCAAGCAGGGCATTTGGATTGGGCATGACCCCATCGCCAATGTAAGCTGTCAACAATGTAATGACGATTTTACTCTTCAACAATATATATATATATATATATATATATATATATATATATATATATATATATATTATCATTATTATTATAGGATTATTATATTAATATCTTAATAAAATTTATTATTATATAATATATGTATAATATTAAATTTATAATATAATTAATATAATTTAATAATATTAATAAATTATTATATATATATATTATCATTATTATTATAGGATTATTATATTAATATCTTAATAAAATTTATTATTATATAATATAGTATAATATTAAATTTATCATATAATTAATAATTTAATAATATTAATAAATTATTATTATTATTATTATTATTATTATTATTATTATTTTATTATTATTGTAATGGTGTTTACATTATTATTTTATTGTATTTATTTTATAATATAACAATAGTATGCATTAAGAATATAATATAATAGTACACATTATGCCATATCTGACACTTTCTTCATTATTATTGTAATGGTGTTTACATTATTATTTTATATCCGTCTCTAAAGCAATCACTGCAAGAAAGTGGAGTTTTTGTAGTGAACTTAATACGATGATATATTTTTATTGCTATAATTTCTTTATAACAGTAAAATCAAAATTAAAGTCATCGAAATAACTATTTATTAATGTTAATACGTTTCACCGTTAAAATCTATTATAACGATAAAATAAATTTTTATCATTACAATTAAAAGTTTTAAAAAAAATTTATTTTTTCATGATATTATAGTGAAAATAATTTTCACCGTAATAATTAGATTATTATGGTAAAATATAAATTTTGCCATAATAGGTTAAGATTTTATCTTTATTTTTATTTTTTTCATCCTATTATGGTAAAAAATAAATTTCACTAGGTTAAGATTTTATTTTCTTTTATTTTTTTGTGCTATTACGGTAAAAAATAAATTTCGCCATAATATGTTAAGATTTTATTTTTCTTTTTATTTTTTCTCGTGCTATTATGGTGAAAATTACTTTTTGCCATAATAATTAGATTTATTATGGCAAAAAATAAACTTCACCGTAATAGGTTAAGATTTTATTTTTATTTTTATTTTATTTTTATTTTTATTTTTATTTTTTGGAATATTACAATGAAAAATATTTTTCACCATAATTATTAGATTTTTATGGTAGAAATAAATTTTATCGTAATAGGTTAAGATTTTATTTTTATTTTTATTTTTATTTTTTTGAGATATTATGACAAAATTTATTTTTTGCCATAATAATTAGATTTATTATGGTGAAAAATAATTTTTACCATAATAGGTTAAGATTTTATTTTTTCTTTTATTTTTATTTTTATTTTTTTGGGATATAATGGCAAAAATTATTTTTTTCCATAATTATTATATTTATTACAGCAAAAATAAATTTCACCGTAATAGGTTAAGATTTTATTTTTATTTTTATTTTTTTGGGATATTACGACAAAAATTATTTTTTTCCAAAATAATTAGATTTATTACACCAAAAAATAAATTTCACTATAATAGGTTAAGATTTTATTTTTATTTTTATTTTTTTTTGTGCTATTACGGTGAAAAATAAATTTCACCATAATAGGTTTAAGATTTTATTTTTATTTTTTTTGGATATTATGATGAAAAATAAATTTTGTCGTATTAAACTAATTACGACAAAATTATTCATCGTAATAAGGTCACACCCGCATAAAAAGACTTTCCCCCCTTTTTCTCCTTCTTCTTAAACCCCTCCACGATTTTCTTCTTCTTGAAACCCTCACTCACATCCCGCAAATCTGATCCGAGACTCCGTCATGTTAGTGTGTGCCCTAAATTCAATCGGATTAAATGCTAGTTTGTATACATTTCATTATGAATGCAAATCAAATTTATTGATTTCTTTATCTATCCGGATATAATTTATATGTATATATATATTAGATATATTTTACCTGTAAGATAAAGTACAAAACAATGTGAACTATGCATATGAAATTTGTAATAAAGATTATAAATTGTGAGATCCAAAATTGCACATTATAGTTCGATTCTTTAAATTTTTTAGTCGATGCGTAGACAGGACTGGGCATTATCGAACACCGATGAGACTAATACACATTGCATATCTTCACCCTTATGGTGAGCAGCTGATCTCGCAAGCTAAAGTATGAAGATACTTGGATAGGTGCATGGATGTTCATTATTGTAACGATGCATTGGATGACCCGCACAGAGATCCCATATAGATATTCTATATAGTGTCGATGGTTGATCTCTAATGATGGTGACGCGAGTGATCCTTTAACTTGAGATCTTCATTGCACCTCATATGTGGAATGTCATGCTTTGACGATATACAAATGTTGCTCTAGCCACTGATGGCAAATATGATGTTGACATAAAGCACATGAAGGTGGTGTTTGATCAAGATAGAATTCATCTCCCTTGATAGAAAGGGTTAAATACCATGGCCACTTGACAAATTAAATTGACTGTTAAATCCTTGCAATGTTGAGTTAGAATTTAAAATAGTTTCAAAGTTCTAATTCATGTGAGTCAATTTTTCTAAGATCAAGTAAATAAAGATCAATTACATGATTGACACATTCTATACCACTTATTGATCTGGGATATGTGACGAAGGGATTGAATCGTACGTTAACCATTCATGGACAGATTTTGATGACCATGTCAACAAAACTCTTAACACTTGGATGGTCATGATGCTTTGCTAGAGGCCGCTCATGATCTATAATCATGGATTCTTTGACTTAATCAAGGAGCTGATTTGGTTAAAGAATTGACTTGGACAAGGTGTTGATCAAGTCATCCTTAGGGTCAATATTAGGAACATGATTATTGCCAACGTGTTAAGAGACCTAATGGATCACACGCATTAAGAAGATTTTGTATGAAGTTAAAATGGAAATTAAATTGGACTTAATTCATATTAGATGACCAATTAATTATGATTGGGTTTGACTCAATCATAATGAGAGAACATGAAATTGATGAATAGGATTCATCATAGAGGAAAGAATTTTGTGTTCAAGGGAGAGGCCTTTTGTACATGTGATGCATATATGAAATTCATTAATTAGATACTCAATTAGGCTTGATCCATATGATGGATGGCTTAATTAATTGAGATTAATAATATGGTATTCAATTGGATCCATATGATGGCATGATTTAATTCGTGGAAACCCAATTGAGCCAAGAGATGAGATCGTGCCACGTAGAGGATGGATCCATGTTCATGTGATGGACATGACCCATCTCCATATCATTGAGGAGGGAACACCCATGATTTGGGGCGTCATCATGAAGCCAAATTCAACGTTGGTTTCGTGATAACCAATTTCCTATTTTTTAGGAATATGGTTTGGTGGTTGTAATCATAACATTATCATGATAACAAATATCCAAAATTATTAGGATAATTTGTTATAATAAATATTCTAAATTTGTTAACCTTATAAAAAAAAGAGAGAGACACCCCCTTCGAAATGCATGCCTAACTCCTCCCTTCTCTCTCTATTGGATGCCTAACATTCACTTTCTCTCTCTAAAACATCCTTTCTCTCTCTAGGACATCCCTCTCTCTCTAGGACATCCCTCTCTTTTGATTGATCAAGATTTGATCTTGATCAAGAAATTTTTCTTGATTTGAACAATCAATTAAAAAGGAAAAAAGGTGCTAGCACCCCTTGCAAGAAGGTTATCATCCAATCCTGAGAGGACATCATCCAAATATCTTCGCGTGGATCATCGTTAGAGGCCGGATGCATGGACGGCTAGTGGTAAATCGTTTGGCTTCATCAGGCTTTATCCCTAATAAATGTATAATCTATTATTTAATCATATATTATTTTTTGTTAACTGAATCTGTTCCCTGCATGATATACGAATTTGATTCATATAAAATATACGTAATTCCCATCAGTGGTATCAGAACCACCTCATGCTTCAAATTCAATTAATTTGATAGATTACCTGAGTTCTATGTTTTATATACGTAGATCTAAATTTTATGTGCGATGTGAAATATAAATATTTTCATATGATAAAGATTAAATATTTAATAAGTTTATTATATGATAATAAACATGAATTATTTAGATTTGATCATGTTAAAAATTAAAAATTATAATTTATGTTTGACATAATCATAAAGGCTGAAATTTAACATAATATGTTTAGAATTTAATTTTGACATGATAAATAATATGATTAAAATCTGAAATAATTATATTGATGAAGATTAAATATTTAATAAGTTTATTATATGATAATAAACATAAATTATTTGGATTTGATCATGTTAAAAATTAAAAACTATGATTTATTTGTGACATAATCATAAAGGCTGAAATTTAACATATCATGTTTAGAATTTAATTTTGACATGATAAATAATATGATTAAAATCTAAAATAATTATATTGATGAAGATTAAATATTTAATAAGTTTATTATATGATAATAAACATGAATTATTTAGATTTGATCATGTTAAAAATTAAAAATTATGATTTATGTGTGACATAATCATAAAGGCTGAAATTTAACATATCATGTTTAGAATTTAATTTTGACATGATAAATAATATGATTAAAATCTAAAATAATTATATCATGATAACATAATAATCAAGATTAAAATTAAAATTTTAAATTTTGATGTGTTATCAAGATTATAGATGTTAGGGATGTTATGATAGAGACAATTAGGATTTTCATGTGATGAAAATAAATTTATCATAACAGATAATGATAAGACAAATATTTAAAATAAATTGTTATAAAATATTTGACACTTATCATAATCCCTAAAGATCACTATCTTATCTTATCATAATGTGTAATAGATGATAAGGTTTAGAAAAAATTAGACTTAACCATATCATTGTTTGATCCTATGATCCCATAATTGATCTAATCAATTGGGCTTAACTACATTGGTGTCTAAAAAGGTACGATCATGGTTTTTAATTGCTCCGTTCGCTGCCTGGAAAAACCCATTCAATGGGATCGAAGGGTATGCTAAATAGGACCCAATTGATCAGCTGATCTGGCCATTGTTAGGAAAGCTCTTAATTGATTAGATCAATTAAGGTTAATCAGGATGGTAGCAATTGATTTGGTCACATGATTAGGGTTCCTAAATTAGATAGTGATCAGGATCCTAATTTGATTAGGAGTCCCAATCATAAGATTGGATCTTATGAAATTTAGGTTAATTGAAATTAATCTAAAATTTACATATAGGATATGTAACCTAGCATGATACAAATGTTGTACATGCATGATGGGACCTAGATGCGCTAAATCCCTCCACGAATATTAAGTCATTAGCCTTCCATTGTTCACATGATACAAAATCATTAGGGCATGAGATTTGTTGTGCCATAGCCAAGATCAAGTGAACCTATGAGGAGTTGATTGGGAAACAATGGGTTGACTTAACTAGGTTAGCTGGCATAATTGGCCATAGTCAGGGTCAGTCTAATCTAGAGGCAATATTTAGGGTGATCACATCATATGTGATTGACAAGGCAATGTCCCCTAAATGATCTAGGAGTCACATTGATGTGATTGATAAAAATCTACCTAATTTGGCTTACTAAGATTTGTTGTGCCATAGCCAAGGTCAAGGTAATCAATTTGAGGATCCTAGCCCACTAGAAAATTATTTGATAATTTTTTGAGATTAATAGAGAGGGCTATTGAGCTTGATAAAATAGTGGGAGAAATCGATTTAATTAAAAATTTAAATTACCATATTAAATCGATGATTTGCATTCATAATAATTGACTCGTTCTATTTTTTCACAGTTGTAAGAGACACCATGAGTGTGAACATCAACCTTAGAGGTAACCTAGAATCCAACAAGCTGACCGGACCCAATTTTCCTGATTGGCTAAGGAATATAGCCAAGAAAAAATGTCACCGCTAACTGCAGGAATTATTTGGCAAGTCTAAAAGAAAAGAAGCTACTGATGCTTCTACATCAGGTGCATACATAATTGAAATGTTTTCTTCTATTACTTCTTATTCTACTTGGGTATTGGATACCAGTTGTGGGTCTCATATTTGTATTAATTTGGAGATGATAAAAAATAGTAAAAGATTGAGGAAAGATGAAGTGATCCTACGAATGGAAATGGAGCAAAGGTTGCTGCATTAGCCGTAGGAATTTGTTCTTTATCTTTGCCCATAGGGCTTGTAATTGAACTTAGTAATTGTTACTATGTTCGAACATAACAAAGAATATATATCTGTTTCATGTTTAGTAATGATGGGTATTCATTTGAAATTGGAAATAAAGGTATTTCTATTTTTTGAAATGAAATGTTCTTTGGTTCTGCTGAATTGTTCAACGGAATTTATGTTCTTAATCTTCAAGCCCCTATTCTCAATATTGAATCAAAAAGATTAAAATCAAATAATTCTAGGGACTCATACCTATGGCATTGTCGTTTAGGCCATGTAAATGAAACGTTTAACCAAGTTACATAAGGATGGATACTTGGGCTCATTCGATTGGGAATCGTTTGAGGAATGCAAGTCATGCTTACTTGGCAAGATGACCAAGTCATCCTTTTACCGGAAAAGGTGAGCGAGCAACTGAATGTTTGGGTTTAGTACATTCGGATGTATGTGGATCCATCAACATTCAAGCCATAGGAGGTTTTTCTTATTTCATCACATTCATAGATGACCATAGTAGATATGGTTATGTGTATCTGATGAAGCACAAATCTGAAGCCTTTGAAAAGTTCAAAGAATTCAGATGTGAAGTAGAAAAACAAACTGCAAGAGTATTAAGATACTTCGATCAGATCGAGGTGGTGAATACTTAAGCCATGAGTTCTAGATTATTTGAAGGAGAATGGGATTCTTTTCAATGGACTCCTCCTGGTACACCACAGCATAATGGTGTATCAGAAAGGAGAAATCGTACACTATTAGATATGGTACGTTCATGATGAGCCTTGCAGATCTTCAAAAATATTTTGGGGTTATGCGCTAGATGCCGAATATACCCTAAACCGAGTTCCATCTAAATCGGTCAACTCCACTCCCTATGAGATATGGTGTGGAAAGAAACCATCCCTTAATCATTTAAGGTTTGGGGTTGTTACGCTTATGTGAAGCAGACAAGCTTGAAGCTAGATCTGATAAATGCAATTTTGTGGGATATCCAAAACAAACAAAAGGATATTACTTCTACCACCCTCTTGAGCAAAAGGTGTTTGTCTCAAGAAATGCCATATTTTAGAGAATGAGATTTTCAGAGGATGGTGGAGTAAGATTGAACTTAGTGAAGCTCAAGAACCACAAATTAATAAAGACCCATTAGATGGAATGGAGCAATGCCGAATACAGTGGGAGTTGAGCAGGAGACTCAACCCACATTCAGGCAGTCGTTGCATGAAAAGCAACAGGTAGCTCCAAGTACACACCAGCTACGTAGATCTAGTAGGACAATTCACATCCCTAAGAGATATGCATTTCTTATAGAGGATGATGAGCCTACCAACTACATGGAGGCAATGTCTAACATTGACTCTGAGAGATGGCTTGAGGCCATGAAATCTGAAATGGACTCCATGTATGACAACCAAGTATGGACCTTGGTTGATCCACCTGAAGGGGTAAAACCCATTGGGTGCAAATGGGTTTTCAAGAAGAAGACCGACATGGATGGTAATGTGATTACCTATAAGGCAAGGCTAGTTGCAAAAGGTTACAAGCAAAGACAAGGTGTTGACTTTGATGAAACCTTTTCACCTGTAGCCATGCATAAGTCCATAAGGATTTTGCTTGCAATAGCAGCATATTTTGACTATGAGATCTGGCAGATGGATGTCAAGACTGCCTTCCTAAATGAAAATTTAGAGGAGGATGTGTATATGACACAACCAGAGGGTTTTGAATCCATAGATCCTAAGAAAGTGTGCAAGCTACAAAGGTCTATTTATGGACTTAAGCAAGCCTCTAGAAGTTGGAACATCCGATTTGATGTGACAATCAAAGAGTTTGATTTTATCAAAAATGAGGATGATCCATGTGTGTACAAGAAGGTTAGTGGGAGTGATATTGTTTTCTTGATATTATATGTGGATGACATATTATTAGGAAACAATGTATCCTTCCTTAAAGAAGTGAAGGATTGGTTGTCAGGTAAATTCTCCATGAAGGATTTGGGAGAAGCAGCCTATATACTTGGTATAAAGATCTATAGAGATAGATCTAGAAGGTTGCTTGGATTGACCCAATCCACGTACATAGATAAGATGCTAAAGCGGTTTAGCATGGAGGAATCCAAGAAGGATTCCTGCCAATGTCGCATGGGGTACATCTCTCCAAGGACATGAGTCCTAAGACCCAAGAAGAAAGAGAGTACATGGATAGGATACCATATGCATCAGCAATTGGATCCATTATGTATGCGATGCTATGTACGAGGCCTGATGTTTCTTATGCCTTGAGTATCACGAGTAGATATCAAGCAAACCCTGGTGAGAAACATTGGATGGCAGTCAAGAATATCCTTAAGTACTTACGAAGAACTAAGGATATGTTCTTGGTTTATGGAGGACCCGATCTTATAGTTCGGGTTACACGGATTCTAGTTTTCAGTCTGATAAGATGATTATAAATCACAATCAGGCTATGTGTTCACTCAATGGTGGTGCAGTCAGCTGGAAGAGTTCCAAGCAGGAGATGACGCCGACTCTACAACTGAAGCCGAGTACATTGCAGCATCAGATGCAGCTAAAGAAGCAGTTTGGATCAAAAAGTTTATCACTGAACTTGGAGTGGTTCCAAGCATTGTTAATCCAGTATTCTTGTATTGTGATAACAATGGAGCTATTGCGCAAGCAAGGAGCCAAGGTCTCATCAGAGGTCCAAACATGTACTCAGAAGATATCATGTAATTAGAGAAATCATTGGACGAAATGATATAAAAATAGAACGAGTCCCACAGAGATAATATTGCCGATCCGTTCACTAAAGTCCTGCCGCAGCAGAAGCATGATAGTCATGCTGAGTCACTTGGTATTAGATACATGGGTGATTGGCTCTAGTGCAAGTGGGAGATTGTTAGTATGTGCCCTAGATCCAATTGGATTAGATGCTAGTTTATACACATTTCTTATGAATGCAAATCAAATTTATTGGTTTCTTTATCTATCCGGGTATTTTATATATATATTAGATATATTCCTGTGAGATAAAGTCCAAAAGAATGTGAACTGTGCATATGGAATTTGTAATAGAGATTACAAATTGTGAGATCAAAATTGCACATTATGGTTCGATTCTTTAAACTTTCCTAGTCGATGTATAGACAGGATTGGGCACTAACAAACGTCGATGAGACTAGCATACATTGCATATCTTGGGAAGTATCATAGACAATCATTTCCAAAAGGAGTTGCATGGAGAGCTAAGGAGCCATTGGAGCTTGTTCACACAGATGTTTGTGGTCCAATAAGAATTCTATCTCATGCCCAAAATCGGTACTTTATTCTCTTCATTGATGACTTTACAAGAATGACATGGATTTATTTCTTGAGTGAAAGGTCTGAAGTTTTTTCAATATTCAAGAAGTTTAAGAATCTTGTTGAGAAACAAAGTGGATACCTTATCAAAATTTTGAGAAGTGATATATAGAGGCAAGGGGTACAACTCTCTAAAGAGTTTTTATCAATTTTGTGAAAATAAAGGTGTTGAAAGGCAACTTATAATTTGTTATAATCCTCAACAAAGTGGAGTATCTGAGAGGAAGAATCAAATAGTGATGAAAATGGCCAAGTGTATATTGCATGAAAAAGATCTTCCTAAAAGTTTTTGGGCTGAAGCTGTATATACGGCTATTTACTTGTCGAATAGAAGTCCAACAAAGGCCATATGGAATGAAACTCCAATTGAAGCATGGAGTAGAAGAAAGCCTTCAGTGAATCACTACAAAGTGTTTGGGTGTATTTGCTATGCTCAAATTTTGAAAGAAAGAAGAACAAAGCTAGATGAGACAAGTGAAAAATGCATATTTATTGGCTATAGCTCAAAGTCCAAAAGCTACCGGTTGTACAACTTGAAGAAGAACTCAATCATCATTGGCCGAGATGTCATGTTTGATGAGAATGCTTCTTGAAATTGAAAGCAAGAAAGAGTTGAAAAAAATTCTGTTATTATTAAAGAAGAAGAAGAAAATTCAGCAAGTAAAGATCCAAGTTCATCACAATCAAGTCCAAGTTCAAGTACACCAACATCTCCAAGGCCTTCACCAAATTCAAGTGTAAGTGCAAGCTTATCTTCACCAAGTTCAAGCTCTAATTGGAGGAAGACAAAAAGTTTGAGTGATGTTTATGCAAGATGCAACTTTTGTGTCTTAGAACCTCAAAATTTTAATGAAGCTATCAAGGAAAAAGATTGGAAGAAAGCAATGGAAGAGGAGATCAAAGTTACTGAGAAGAACAATACATGGGAGCTAGTTGAAAGACCACAAGAGAAGAAGGTTATTGGTGTAAAATGGGTTTACAAAGTGAAGTTAATTCGGATGGTTCACTTAACAAGAAGAAAGCAAGATTGGTGACAAAAGTATATACATAGCAACATGAAATCGACTTCAATGAAACATTTGCACCAGTTGCTCATTTAGACACCATTAGAATGCTTATTGCCCTAGCAGCTCAAAAAGGTTGGTTGTTGCACCAACTTGATGTCAAAGTTGCATTCTTGAATGAAGAATTAAAGGAAGAAGTTTATATTAAACAACCTCAAGGCTTTGTCCTAAAAGGTGAAGAAGACAAGGTGTATAGATTGAAGAAAGCTCTTTAAGGGCTAAAGCAAGGACCTCGGGCATGGTATAGTGAGATTAACAACTATTTTTTAAAGCAAGGTTTCAAGAAGAGCAAGAGTGAATCAACCTTGTATGTCAAGACACAAGGTAACTCCAAATTCTCATTATTGCTTTATGTTGCTGCCAAATCACTTGCGATGAGCGCCGGGTGAGCTGAGATCTCTGCAGGCCTTCGAGAGTGTAGATATGTCACCGTCTTCCTTCTGGGGCCTGCAAGGAAAGTCCCGGACCGATGGTTCCGGTGGGGACCCTCCGACGCTCAAGTCAGCGATCTGGAGAACAGAGATTTTTTAATGAAAGAGTAGAGATTGAGTCCTCACCCCTCCCCTTTTTTTCATTGTGAGTCGAGGTCTCTATATACCTGTTTGGGGGTCCCTCTTACCCTTTGTTCGCAACAGTTGAATCCTCCCAAATGGTTGGCAGTTTTCGGTCCTTTGACGTGCCGCAAAGGACGGGTAGTGGGGCCGAACGTGGGGGGTCATGCCTGCCGTTAGTGGCGTCAGGGGGGAGCACATCCACCGCGCGCGTAGCCGGGCGTGCTCGTGGTGACGTGGTCCGCCATTCTCGATGGAAGTGGACCACGTAGCTTGAACGTGGGTGATTATAGTCGGGAGCTGACGCCGAGATCGGGATGGGCCATGGACGACACGGATGTCGAGATGGGCCATGGCTGACGCCAAGGTCGGATGGGCCCTGGCCGATACAGATGTCGAGATGGGCCATGGCCGATGCCGAGGTCGGGATTGGCCCTGGCCGACATGGATGTCAAGATGGGGCCTGGCCGATGTCGAGGTTGGGATGGGCCTGGCCGACACGGATGTCGAGATGGGCCATGGCCGACGCCGAGGTCGGGACCAAGGCTTAAACTGACTGCAGCCGATGCGGAGGTCGAGACAGGCCACAACCGACATGGAAGTCGTGGCAAGCCATGTCAAGCCCAATTGCCAAGGAATTGGCTCGCGTGTTCTTTGACCCGATGGAGCTGTCGGCCTTGGAGGTGTCGGCCTTGGAGCTGTCGGCCTTAGAGGTGTCAGCGTTGGAGCTCTCGGCCATGAAGCTATCGATCTTGGAGCTCTCGACCTTGGAGCTGTCGGCCTTGGAGCAATTGGGTGCGCGTGGCTTTGAGGCCATAAACGCTACCGTGGCCGAAGGGCCCTTTGGAGGACAAAGGGGGGCTCCGTCGGTTTCCTTCCTTCATGGTTTTCTAACGGCGTTGGATCAGCCACATCAGATGCCCCTTGCCCTAAGACAAAGCGGGCCCACCCCAGCAAGGCGAAAGGGGCGTTACCTTCCAAGTGGCTGATCCCCACCTGACTTTGGGTCTTCAACTTTTGACATGATGTTTGGATGTGGGTCCCCGTCCACATGCCATGGAGGCAGAGAGCCAGTGAGGCCGCAATGATGCTCCTGAGGCAGAGGGAGCCGTTGAGCCTTTTTCATAGATGTTTGCCTTTGCATCGTATTTGATATCGACGCCGATTACAGGCTTGAGAGCTTGGGAGCGGATGCCCGTTAACTATGAGCTGGGGAGTTGGCTTCTCCCAGCTGGAGTTGTCTTGAGGCTTTTGATGGCTGAAAGTAATCAGTTATATGTTGCAAGTGTGTAATTTAAACAAAGGTATTACCCGATTAGCCGTTGGCCGGTGATACAGAGTTGAGGCGTTGAGGCTGAAATGAAGCCGTTGGGCTGTAACGAAGCCGCTGAGGCAAAGTTGAGGCCGTCGAGAGCCTTTTGAACCCCGGAGGATGACCCGGGAGTCACTGGGATTCGACCATGCTCAGGAGCCTTTAACCCGGAGGGTGGCCAGAGAGTTGAGAGTCGTCAGGTGCCTTTTTCTTTAAAGAAATTGGTCTCCTTCTGCAGAGTTGATGATCTGCCCCCCAGGGAACCGTGATGATCGAAGGCGGGGGGGGACCAGTGCTGAAATCTAAGGGTAGCTGGAATGGAATCCGCAGGAGGTCCTGGGCTTGGATTGCCGACGCGGAGCCAGGCTTGAGAGGGGAGACTCGAGCTTGAGTGTGCCGACGCGGAGCGGGGCTTGAAGGTGCCGACGTGGAGCAGGACTTGAGTGTGCCGATGCGGAGCCGGGCTTGAAGGTGCTGACGCGGAGCCGGACTTGAAGGTGCCGACACGGAGCCGAGCTTGGAGGTGCCGACGCGGAGCCGGGCTTTAAGTGCCGACGCGGAGCTGGTCTTTAAGTGCCGACGCGAGGCCGGTCTTTAAGTGCCGATGCGGGGCCAGTCTTTAAGTTGCCGATGTGGAACCAGTCTTTTTGTGCCGACGCGAAGCCGATCTTTGGTGCCGACGCGGAGCCGGTCTTTAGTTGCCGGTGCGGAACCGGTCTTAAGTTGCCGATGCGGAACCGGTCTTTTTGCCGACGCGGAGCTGGTCTTTAAGTGTCGATGCGAGGCCGGTCTTTAAGTACCGACGCAGGGCCGGTCTTTAAGTGCCGACGTGAGGCCGGTCTTTAAGTGCTGACGCGGGCCGTCTTTAAGTTGCCGGTGCGGAACCAGTTTTTTTATACCGATGCGGAGCCGGTCTTTGGTGCCGACGTGGAGCCGGTCTTTAGTTATCGGTGCGGAACCGGTCTTTTCGTGCTGACGCGGAGCTGGTCTTAAGTTGCCGGTACAGAACCGATCTTTTTGCCGACACGGAGCCGGTCTTTAAGTGCCGACGCGGAGCCAGTCTTTAAGTGCCGATGCGAGGCCGGTCTTTAGTGCTGACGCGGGGCCGGTCTTTAAGTTGCCGGTGCGGAACCAATCTTTTGTGCCGATGCGGAGCCGGTCTTTGGTGCCGACGCGGAGCCAGTCTTTAGTTGCCGGTGCGGAATCGGTCTTTTCGTGCCGATGCGGAGCCGGTCTTAAGTTACCAGCTCGGAACCGGTCTTTTTTGCTGATGCGGAGCCGGTCTTAAGTGCCGACGCGGGGCCGGTCTTTAGTTGCCAGTGCGGAACCGGTCTTTTTGTGCCGACGCAGAGCCGGTCTTAAGTGCTGGTGCGGAACCGGTCTTTTTGTGCCAACGCGGAGTCGGTCTTTGGTGCCGACGCGGAGCCGGTCTTTAGTGCCGATGCGGAGCCGGTCTTTAGTTGCCGGTGCGGAACCAGTTTTTTGTGCCGACATGGAGCCAGTCTTAAGTTGCCGGTGCGGAACCGGTCTTTTTTGCCGACGCGGAGCCGGTCTTTAAGTGTCGACGCGGAGCCGGTCTTTAGTTGCCGATGCGGAACCGATCATTTCGTGCCAACGCGGAGCCGGTCTTAAGTTGCCGGTGCGGAACCGATCTTTTTGCCGATGCGGAGCCGGTCTTTAAGTGCCGATGCGGGGCTGGTCTTTAGTTGCCGGTGCGGAACCGGTCTCTTTCTAAGAAATATACTCATCCCAAGAGCATGATAAAACAAATATTCTGAATAATACTTTATTAAAAAAAAAACTTAAGATAATAAAATCTGCAAGCTACTGATAATACCGTTGTAAGTTGTCCACGTTCCATGTGCGGGGGAGAAGCTTCCCATCTATCCCTTCCACTTTGTACGCTCCGTGATGGAGCACTTCCATGACGCGATAAGGTCCTTCCCATTCTGGTGCCAGCTTGCCTCCTTCGTTGACTTTTTGAGCTGCTGCTCGCCCCCATGAGATTACGCTATTGTTTTTTCCGTTGGAGCATTGTCGATGCTAGTCTGAGGCACTGGAGGTGCCGACGTACCCGGGGCAGTGGGATTTCTTCAAACGAACTTGCCCAAGTGACCCTGTTGGACAAGCTCTTCAATGGCCATCTTCAAATGGCGGCAGTCTTCAGTGTCATGTCCATAGTCTCGGTGATACCGGCAGTAAAGCTCTTTGTTGCAGGGGTTTACTGACTTTAGGGGATGTGGGCATTGAAAGTAAGGCTCCTCCTCAATCTCTAGTAGGATGTGGGAGATCGGAGCCATGAGAGGAGTAAACTGCTCCTTAGGAACCAGCACCTGGGGCCGATGGTCAAAGCGACGGGGTGGTTCGGGCTGCCTGGATCGTCCCACAGCTGGTTCCGTGGGTGTTGGCTTCTTATTGGAACTCTTGTCGGCTTCCCTTCTGGACGAGTCAGCCTCATCGGCACGGATGTACTTCTGTGCCCGACTTAGCAACTCGGTATAGGAGCCGGGAGGCTTTTTGTCCATAGAATATGCAAATCTGGAGGGACGGAGTCCTCGCTTCAATGCTAGGGTAGCGACAGAATCTTCCAAGTTATAGACTTCGAGCGCGGCCTCCTTAAATCGAGCTACAAAGTCCTTCAAGGTCTCGCCACTCCTTTGTTGGACGGCAAACAAGCTATTGGCGACTCGAGGGATCTTCCGGCATGCATCAAAGTGAGCCAGGAAAGAAGGCTCAAGTTGCCTAAATGAATTGATACTGCGGAGCGGTAGACGAGAATACCATGCACGCGTTGCTTTCTATAGTGTGGCTGGAAAAGCAACACACAGAAGAGAGTTTGCCCCTTGGACCTGCATGAGGACCTTATAGCTCTCCAAGTGGTCCAGAGGGTCCGTCGTACCGTCGTAGGGGTCCAGCTGGGGAAGACAGAACCGAGGCGAAACCGGCTCCTCCATGATGCAGCGGGAGAGCGGAGGACGATGGTCGTATATCACCTCGTGAGGATTGGCGATTTGACGACTGAGCTCTTCCAACCGCCGATGATATTCATCAAGCCGCCGCTCAGCCCGACGAGTGGCTCTCCTGTTGATGTCGTCTTTAGAAGAGTCAGAGGATGAATAGGGGGAGGCACGGCGATGTGCAGAGTGCACTTGCCGTGGCTCTTTCTCATCGTGTTGCCGGTGAAGATAGTTAGAATGACGAGAGCGGGATCATCGTCATTTTGAGGTTTCTCGACAGCGCGGCCTCTGGGATGAGTGGTGGGAGGCTTCCGGGGGAGTTCTACCCTGATGAGGCCGGCTAGCATCATGGCCTTCCTCACGGAACGAAGGGGGTTGTGGTGGTTTAGGTACGACAGCAAAGCAGTGCTCTTGTAACCTTTGCACCACGATTACCATATCTTGTACTTGATGGGCCAGGGCATCGAGTCGATCGACCTGGCTAACCGGAGGTGGTGCAGGCGGAACATGGAGGTTATCCTCCGATTGTTCAGCTTGTGGGACATGCTCCGCAGCATGGCTGGTGGAAACTTCCTGAGCTCGCATTGTCACCATCGTCTTCCTTGCAGAATTAATGGAATCGCAGGGAGAGTGCATTGCCTGCCCCTCTACCTGGCGCGCCAATCTGTTGCTGCCAAATCACTTGCGATGAGCGCCGGGTGAGCTGAGATCTCTGCAGGCCTTCGAGAGTGTAGAGATGTCACCATCTTCCTTCTGGGGCCTGCAAGGAAAGTCCGGACCGTGGTTCTGGCGGGGACCCTCCGACGCTCAAGTCAGCGATCTAGAGAACAGGGATTTTCTAATGAAAGAGTAGAGATTGAGTCCTCACCCTCCCCTTTTTTTCATTGTGAGTCGGGGTCTCTATATACCTGTTTGGGGGTCCCTCTTACCCTTTGTTCGCAATAGTTGAATCCTCCCGGATGGTTGGCAGTTTTCGGTCCTTTGACGTGCCGCAAAGGACGGATAGTGGGGCCGAACGTGGGGGGTCATGCCTGCCGTTAGTGGCGTCAGGGGGGAGCACATCCACCGCGCGTGTAGCCGGGCGTGCTCATGGTGACGTGGTCCACCATTCTCGATGGAAGTGGACCACGTAGCTTGAACGTGGGTGATTATTGCCGGGAGCCGACGCCGAGATTGGGATGGGCCATGGATGACACGGATGTCGAGATGGGCCATGGCCGACGCTGAGGTCGGGATGGGCCCTGGCCGACACAGATGTTGAGATGGGGCATGGCTGACCCCGAGGTCGGGATGGGCCCTAGCCGACACTGATGTCGAGATGGGGCCTGGCCAACGCCGAGGTTGGGATGGGCCCTGGCCGATACGGATGTCGAGATGGGCCATAGCCGATTCTGAGGTCGGGACCAAGGCTTAAACTGACTGCGGCCGATGCGGAGGTCGAGATGGGCCGCAACCGACACGGAAGTCGGGGCAAGCCATGTCAAGCCCAATTGCCAAGGAATTGGCTCATGTGTTCTTTGACCCGATGGAGCTGTCGGCCTTGGAGGTGTCGACCTTGGAGCTATCGGCCTTAGAGGTGTCGGCCTTGGAGCTCTCGGCCATGGAGCTGTCGGCCTTGGAGCTGTCGGCCTTGGAGGTGTCGGCCTTGGAGCTATCGACCTTGGAGCTCTCGGCCTTGGAGCTATCGGCCTTGGAGCAATTGGGTGCGCGTGGCTTTGAGGCCATAAATGCTACCATGGCCGAAGGGCCCTTTGGAGGCCAAAGGGGGGCTCCGTCAGTTTTCTTCCTTCATGGTTTTCTAACGGCGTTGGATCAGCCACATCACTTTATATGCTAATGATTTGATATTTGCAAGAAATGGTGAGAAAATGATTCAAGAATTCAAGAAAGAAATGAAGAAGAAATATGAAATGAGTAACATAGGGCTGCTACATTATTTTCTTGGCATAAAAATCTATCAAGATGAGGATGGTGTGTTTATTTGTAAAAAAAAATATGCTAAAAATATTTTGGTAAAATTTGATATGCAATATTGCAAACCAATGGAGACTCCTCTTGTTGTTAATGAGAAGCTAATGAAGGAAGATGGTAACAAGAAAGTTGATGCTACTTTATATAGAAGCTTGATTAGAAATTTTCTTTACTTGACAGCCACAAGACCCGATATTATGTTTGCTACTTCATTATTATCAAGGTTTTTGTCTAGTCCAACTCAAACCATCTTGGGACAACAAGAGAGTGTTGAGATATTTAAAGGGCATAATCAATTTTGGATTGAAGTTTGGAAGAAATGTTGAGCCAAAATTGCAAAGCTTTTTGTGATAGTGATTGAGTTGGCTGCATTGATGATATAAAGATTACTTCGGATTATGTTTTTTCTTTGGTTCAGGTGCATTTAGTTGGTCATCTAAAAAACAACAATCAGTTATTCAATCATCTGCTAAAGCTAAATGTGTTTCAGCTGCATTGGCCATATCACAAACTATTTGGTTGAGAAGAATTCTAGAAGAAGTTAGAGAGAAACAGGAAGAAGAAACTAAATTGTTTTATGACAACAAATCAACTGTTGCTATGGCAAAGAATCCAATTTATCACAGCCGCACTCGACACATTGCTATCAAACATCATTTTATTAGAGAAGCCATTAAAGAAGGTAAAATTCAATTCATATTTTATAGGTCTGAAGAATAAGTTGCAGATATCTTCACAAAGACACTTTCAAAAAATAAGTTTCAGCATTTTAGAAAGCTACTTAGAGTTCAAGAATAGCACATTAAGAGGAAGAATGTTGATATGCAATGTGCTTTTGCAGTACTTTTTTATTAGTTTAATACTATGTTTAATTATGCATTTGTGTTAATTAAGAGACATTAAAGAGTCCTTTATAGTCCCAAGTAAATGGCTATAGTTAAGTTATATTGGAAATGCACTCTATCAATGTACTATATCAAGAAAAATAAAATAAAAATTTAAAAGTGACCTCTTCATTTTCTTTTCTTCCATAGAAAATTTTTTGTTAAAATTTTTTTGAATGTTGATGCCTAGCATCCAAAATTTTCCAACATAAATCATCCCAAATCTTCTTTCCAGCTCCAATGACCTCCACCAGCAGATGCTAGTTGATCAACTGCTCAAAGACTAGAGGCCACGTTAGCATCGGCCAGCACCGAGTTCCACCTGCAGTGGGTCAGGAATGCCCCCCACCGCCTTGTGCTCTAATATCTCCACCTGTGGTGCCCACCCTCTCTCCACCAGAACCCTCTCTCCTACCCCTCCGGCATCCACTCTTCCTTCGTGGCGGCATCCTCGGTGGTTCCCCTTACTGCCCAGAGGAACGCTTGTCCCGACGCTTCGAGCCCCGCCGCCGTCTCCCGGAGTTGCTCTGCCGTAAAATGGCACCAGCTCTCAAAGAAAACGAACACAACGGACCCCTCTTCTTAAGAGGTGTTGAACCAGTTTAGTCATCGGTTCCAGTCCTCCCCCCCTCCGTGGACCCACGAGCCAGGCTCTCTTGTAGTCCATCTTTCGGAAGAGGTCGCAGTACCGGGGCTCAAGCTCATAGAAGGTGTTCACCACCATGCCATAGCTCCCCAGCTGTGACTCCTTCACCGGCCCGTCCCACCCCTCCGTTAGGTAGTCCGGTGAGCGGAGGAACCCCAGCAGCTCCGACTTCGGGATGTTGATCGGTGGGCCTGGTAAGTCCAGGACCATGATCGGTTCGCTTCCGTTCTTAAGTTCTAGAATTTTGAATCGGATCTTAAGTAAGTTGTTCATGACTAGCTGGGAGAAGACCCCGACGGCGTGGAAGGATGCAGGGGATGCCGAGGTCCGCGGCGATGGCCATGGCCCACCAGAAGGGGATGTCGGCGATGACTACGTTCGGGCAGGAAGGCGAAGTATTGAGATAATGTAGAATTGAGATGTCCGATGTTCTCTTACTTTGTAGTTGGATAACGCAGAGTCCCACATTCTTCTACTTTGTAGTTGTTGAAAAACCAAGTTATTCTACGTGTCCCATGTTTTATTTTTAGTTATATGTACATAGGTTTTATCTATTTGTGGATTTTATTTTTTCAGTTTATCTATACGTGGGCTAGTTAGTTTTACACGTTATTAGATAGTGGGTAATGTGCATCTAATTTCTTGCTGCACGATATTTTATCTCTATTTAAATCTTTGTAAATGACATCATTCTAGATAATACAGAGAGCAAGTTTATCCTTTCATTTTTGCCTTCTCCCAAATTTATCCTTAACAATTTTATTTTTCTTCTCAACTTTTTAACCATTATTGAAGAAGCCTCTAGCTACTTTAAAAATCTTTAGTCCCATTTTTTATCAAGTGGTATCGAGCCAATGGCATTCAATGGCAATACCATCAACCAGGTGAATCGGTGATCCCAATATTCAAAGGAGAAGGCTATGATTTCTAGAGCAAGAAGATGAACTCTTTTTATCTCACAAGATGTATGGGAATTGGTGGAGAAAGGCCTACCAGAGGAAGGAGCATTAAAGCCAGAGAACATAAAAAAAGATGTCAAAGCTCTCTTCTTCATTCAACTGGCCAATGGTGATGCAATTTTTCTCGAATTTCAGCAGCTACAACCTCCAAAGATACTTGAGATTTGTTGCAAGAAGAATATCAAGGTAATGTTAAGGTATTAACTGTCAAACTCCAAACTCTTTGTCAAAAATTGAGACATTGAGCATGAAAGATGATGATTCTTTAGATCAGTTTTTTTTTTAGTTTTAAAAATTGTTAATTAAATAAAATTTATGGTGAAGATTTATCTGATCAAAGAGTTGTTAAAAAAATATTACAAAGTTTGTTGGTTAAATATGATCATATTGTAGCTGCTATAGAAGAATCCAAGGATCTAACCAAACTTTCAGTTAGTGCATTACTTGGCTCTCTTCAGTCACATGATGATAGATTGAAAAGGTCCAATGAAAGTACAATGGAAAAAACCTTTCATTCAAGGTGAATGATCCAAAGGAAAGCATTAATCAGCATTATACACCAAGAAATAGAGGATGTTCTTTTCGAGGCATAAGAGGTGGAGGACGTCTTGGTAAAGTTTATCAGAATCGCAATGAAAGTAATGGCTAAGGTGAAAATTTTAAACCTTTTAAGTGTAATTATTGCAAAAGATATGGTCATATTGAAAGGTTTTGTCAGATAAAGGAAAGTAATGAAAAGAATGAAATCTCGAAGCCCCTTCTTTGTCATTTTTGTAAAAGTATGGCCACATTAAGCGTTTTTGTAGATTAAAAGAAAAAAATGTAAATTTTGCATAAGAACATGAAATGGGTCAAATGAAAATTTATTTTTTGCTTGCTTTACTGCAAAAGAATGTCCTAAAAAAGTTTGGTACATTGATAGTGGATGCAGCAATCATATGATAGCTCGTGCAGAGATCTTTTCTTATTTGGACAAATATGTTACTACAAAGGTAAAAATGGATGATGGTAATGTTCGAGAAGCTCATGGGAAAGGTACTATGAAACTTGATTTTATGGCTTGAAATTAATTGAAAATGTTTTATATGTTCCTGACTTGAAGTCTAATTTATTGAGTGTTGGGCAATTTTTGATTTAAGGTTATTCACTTGTTTTTGAAGATTTAAGATGTCATGTTTATGATAATACTAAGAGATCACTTATTATTGAGATACCTATGATTAAAAATAAACTTTTCTCTCTAAGTCTTGATCATGCCTTAAATGTCTCATTAGCAAATGATAATGTGTTATAGCATCATAGATATGGACATTTAGGTTATCACAATTTGGAGCTTTTATCAAAAGGAATATGGTGTATGGATTGCCTAGAATTATGAAGAATGATAATATATGTGAGAGTTGTGTACTTGGAAAGCATTATAGGGATGTTTTTCCAAAAGGAAAGGCTTGGTGGGCCTCAAAACCACTTGAACGGGTACATACAGATTTATGTGGACCAATGCAATCTCCATCCTTAGACAATAGCAAGTATTTTATGTTTTTGTTGATGATTTTAGCAGATTCACATGGGTATATTTTGTTAAAGAAAAGTAAGATAGCTTTTCTGTATTCAAAAGGTTTAAATGCTTTGTTAAAAAGAATAGTGGCCGTGCATTAAAGGTATTGCAAACCGATAGGGGTAAAAAAATTTCTCTCAAAAGAATTCATTCTTTTATGTGAAGATAATGACATTCACAGGCAATTGACTGCAAGCTTCACACCACAACAAAATGGAGTAGCAGAACGAAAAAATAGGAGTCTTGTTGAGATGGCAAAAAGCATGATTAAAGCAAAAGGGCTTCCTAACAATTTCTGGGCCGAAGCAGTTCATACAGCTGCTTATATTCTCAATCGTAACCCCACATCTGCACTTCAAGGCATAACACCATTTGAAGCTTGGCATGGATGGAGACCAAAGGTAACTCATTTTAGAGTATTTGGATGTCTTGCTTATGTTAACATTCCATCTCAGAAAAGAAAAAAATTAGATGATAATAGCATGAAATGCATCTTTATTGATTATAGCATTGAAAGCAAGGCATATCGTTTTTATAATCCTATAACTCAAAGGCTTGTTGTTAGCCGGGATACCATATTTGATGAGCAGAATGCATGGAATTAGAATGAATTAAAGAATACAGCAATAGGTGGAGTTCAAGATGAAGAGACATCAATGGCCCTTGATGATGAAAGTGAAGATAAATTGATCCAAATCAATCTTCACCAAGGACTACACCTGTGCAGTCTACACCTGTGAGTTCTCCTTATTCATTATCTTCTGAATCTCCTCCAAGAAAGATAAAATCCTTGATTGATATATATGAAAGATGTCAGTTTACTTCTGTTGATGAACCAAGCTATTTTGAAGAAGCAATAAAGCACAAAGAATGGTGCAAAGATATGGATGATGAAATTTCATCATTAATAAAAAATGGTACTTGGGAGCTCATAGATCTACCACCTAACCATCAAGCTATTGGTTTAAAATGGATATACAAAGTCAAATACAAAGCAGATGGATCAATCCAAAATTTAAAGCAAGGATTGTTTGCAAAGGGCTATATGCAGCGAGAAGGTATTGATTTTGCAGAAACTTATGCTCCGGTAGCTAGATTTGATAC
>UESW01002006.1:96752-146390 GCA_900491605.1 Calamus simplicifolius | reverse complement strand
AGGGCTATGAAGTTGTTAATGAAGAAAGAAGGTGTATCAATTATGAAAGGCACTTTATGGACTTAAGCAGGCACCTAGAGCATGGTATGAAGGATTGATCAGCACTTTGTACAGAATGGTTTTCAGAGGAGCAAAAGTGAGCCCACCTTATATCAAGTCAAAAGGTACAAATATTCTTATGGTTTGTTTATATGTTGATGGCTTGATATATACGGCAGTAGTGATGAACTGATTGCAAAATTTAAAAATAGTATGATTAGAAACTTTGAGATGTCAGATTTTGGCTTGATGAATTACTTCTTGGTTTGGAAGTGAAACATTTGGTGATGAAATTTTTGTCTCCCAAGAGAAGTATGTAAAAGTCTTCTTTAGAAATTTGCAATATCCGATTGCAAGCCAATGAAGACTCCAATGAACACTGGTGAGAAATTTAGCCAAATGATGGAGAAGAACAGATTGATGCACATATGTACAAGAGTTTAATTGAAGTTTGCTATATCTCACAAATACCGTCCAGACATTATGTATGCACAAGTTTGCTATCAAGGTTCATGCAAAGTCCAAGCAAAATCCATTTTGTGGCAGCGAAAAGAGTGTTGAGATACTAAAAGAAACTATTACCTATGGTATTTCATACACTAATGCTAACAAATTAACTTTGTGTGGTTTTTCTGATAGTGATTGGGCAGGTTCAGTTGATGATCAAAAAGCACTTTTGGTTACATCTTCACCCTTGGATCTGGAGCAATATCTTGGAGTTCAAAGAAATAAAGTACTATAGCACTATCATCATCTGAAGCTGAGTACATAGCCGTTACTTCTACAGCTTGTCACACTATCTGGTTGCAAAGAGTATTGGAGGATTTAAAACTATCATAAAAGGGCCCAACTACTATCTACTGTGATAATCAATCAACAATTGCAATGACAAAGAATCCGGTATTTCATCAGCGAACAAAGCACATTGAACTTTGCCATCATTTTGTTCATGAACTAGTGACTAATGGAAGTATTGAATTGGAATCTTGCAACACCAAAGAACAATTAGCAAATATCTTCATAAAAGCATTACTATTGGAAAGCTTTTATATTTAAGAGAAAAATTGGGAGTATCTGCATTAAGGGGAGTGTTGAGATAATGCAGAATTGAGGTGTCCCATGTTCTCGTACTTTGTAGTTGGATAACGCAGAGTTTCATGTTCTCCTATTTTGTAGTTGTTGAAAGACCAAGTCACTCTACGTGTCCAATGTTTTATTTTTAGTTATCTATATATGGGCTTTATCTGTTCGTGGGTTTTATATTATTAGATAGTGGTAATGTGCCTCTAATTTCTTGGTGCACGATGTTTCCTTTCATCTCTATTTAAATCTTTGTAAATGATATTATTCTAGATAATACTAGAGCAAGTTTATCCTTTTATTTTTGTCTTCTCTCAAATTTATTCTTAATAATTTTATTTTATTTTTAACTTTTTAATCATCATTGAAGAAGCTCCTAGCTACCTTAAAAATTTTAGTCCCATTTTTTTATCAGTTGGCGATCATGGGCATCTTGGGTAAGGTCGGTGGCCTTGTAGATGCGCTAGGATTCGGAGGAGGCCGAGCGAAGGCGAGAACTGAAGACAAATCGTGGCAAATGAGTGAGTGCTAGCATACCTATGTATAAGATAAAAGAGAGGATGTCGCCATACCTAAATGATGAGCTAAGCTAGAAGTCGCCATACCTCCTCCTCCTCTTTTTATTTTATTTTATTTTATTTTAAAAAGCTCATGACCTATATAAATTTTAAAATAAAAATCTATCTCTAAAATAATATCATATGATATATACTATATCTTATTGTGATACATCATCATAATATATATAATATATATCTATTTATTTACGCTTTTCTATCACGCTCGATGGTAGGTAGTTGGTGACGTAGAGAAAGAGTAGTTAAAGATACAATGATATATAGGAGAGCTGAAGGCAATAAGTGCAACTGCTGAAATTAAATTAAGATTCGATTTTTATCCAAAAATAATTAAATTCATCTATTTATTTATTATTTATTTCTCCCTATATATATATAATGGACTCGCATGCAACGTGATGTATTGACTAAGATGGAATTTAAGCGGTGCCTTAGCTACGTGCCTTTATATTACATTTTTTTTTATCACCGCTTGCATAACGTTGAGATGACACTCAAAAAGAAGACAAAGATCACCCACATAATGTACCATACCTATCTTTTTCCAATCACGATCGAAACAGTCATGATTGAAACTTCTTCAGTAACTTGCGTTCAAAAACTTAAACCAAAAACTCTTCAAACAAAATTTGTAGTTCAACTGGATGCAAGAAAATTAACAGGGAATCTACCTTTGGGAAGAACTCGGTTGGAGGCGGGTTTTAGCTAGCTAAAAGGGGGCTCGGCCGGCTGAGAGAACGATGAAGCGAATGAGGGCGTCCGAACGAGAGTTTTCGGTGGCTGGGGTCCTAAACGAGTGAGAAAAGAGAGTTTTCGGCCGTTGAATTATAATCCAACGGCTGATATGTTGGCGGACTAGGGGTTGGGTTCGCTAATTTGATTTAATTAGTGATTCTAACTAGCGACACCAATTTAGGTTGCTAATTAGTGATGCTAAAACTGAGATCGATGTAACTCTATTGTCTTTTATTACCTCTTCTTCTTCTCTCTTTCATTTTACTGTCTTCTTCTCTTCTTTTAGCAATAAGGATTAGTTATTTATTCTAACAAACTTTATGATTTATTATCTCTTTTAACTTACTATTATTTTAATAAATATTATTTTTTTTCTTTTCAATATTTTCTTCTATTATTATCTATCTTAATTAGTGTAGAAATAGAATCTGGATTGATGCCCCCTTTTCAACTATAATCAATGATAATATACATGAACGCATATATTATGTGAAGTGTAAAGGGACATAATTGTTACATAACTCTTTCTCTTCTTCTTTCTTTCCTTCTATCCAAATAGATAATTGATATTACATTTCTTTCACTTTTCATTCTTTCCAAATAAGAGAAGAAGAACAACTATTCATTTTTCTTCTATTTCTTTTCTTTTTTTTACTCTCTTTTCCTTTTTCTTCAAAGATCCAAACAAAGCCTTGGCATCAATTAGCGACCCTAGTATTTGGCATCGCTAATTAGAGACGTTGACAAAAGGCATCGTTACTTAGTGACACACTTCATTGCTAAATAGTCGTTGATTTTTTATAAGGTATTCCGATCGTCTTGTATCGTTATGCATCACTATTTTGTCGCTATTTTACAATACAACTTAGCTTATTTGCTCGTCGCTCAATTGCATTACTAAACTAAGATTTCTTTTATAGTAACTTATATGGTACTTCTCTCCTCTAGCGTCACTATTTTGTCACTATTTTGCAATACAACTTAGCTTATTTGCTCATCGCTCAGTTGCATTGCTAAACCAAGATTTTTTTTTTTTTGCAGTGACGTATATGCTACTTCTCTCCTCTAATTAAATAATGTCTACTTTCCTTTCATTTTTTTTCTTAAAAAGAAAAGGTTTTTAGTCCGGCTTTTACCGGCCATGGGGATGACCTGGTGGTTTGGCCCCAAAATATTACTTTTGGAACGGTGGATGCTTGACTGAGCTCCTACCGTTGCCGTCCATCATCATCAAGCGCCATATTTCACTGTGTTGGGGGGTGAGAAAATGATCGGCTGATGATCTGAAGGGCGTGCTCATGCATGCAGCCTCTTCCCACTAAACTATTTGTTTATTGAGAGGACAAATTGACTGGCAAACTGAAGGACCAGGATGACCTCAGTAAATATTTACGTATTCACACGCATAGAAGCATTCTTTTTGCCATCTCAGAAAGAAAATATGAAGACAAACTAAAGGGCTGTCTGAATGAACATATTGATATGTAAGATTAATTGTTTAATTTTAAAAGATAATTAATTAATATAAACTTAGATATGCTTTCGTTCATGTATTTAATTTTATTTTGTTGATCCAACATAAATAATCCTATTTTTGAATGATGATTTTTATAAAAAAAAATTTATAAAAACTAACAAATGGTATTAGAACCCTTCATGTTGAACCATTGAGATTGAATTATAGAATAAATTATTTTTAAAAAAATAATTAAAAATAATTTTTCTTTATATTATAATCGAGTTTTGAACTCTTATAGGTGGTTTTCACAACCGGCATCAAGTTTTTGAGTGCGGCGATCTGGCCACGGTGGTGAAAGAACCACGGCCATCAAGCTATGGCATCGTGGGACAAGTGGCAGTCATGGCTATCGCGCATTAAAATACCGTAGGCTGTATGGAGTCCGGCGCTGATCTCTTAGATTTCATAGACTTTGATGTTTGTGTTAATTGTATAAAGGAAAAATAAACTAATTGTTAGGGTCTCTTGAGTATGCCTAAAAGTATAGTAGATGCATGTGGATTTTATAAATTTCTTAATGAAATTTATTTACATGAAACCTTTAATAGCCAAGATCTCCTTAATGTTAACAATCAAATAAATAAATAGTAAATATAGGATAAGAAGAGTACCTATAATACTAAATCCAATATGTTGGAATATCCATAAGGTACCCAAGTATTCACTCTCCAATGTTGATCCATATAGGAACTGGGTTCAAGACTCTATATTCTTCAAAAAACTTTGATCCTTGATGCTTAATCCTTCTAAAGGATTTGATTGGCTTGTTTGCTTTTTTTCTAATTTTTTTTTTCACTTACAAAAAACCCTTCAAATCCTCTTATCCTAAAGAAGACCTTTTTGTTTTAATTTAGGATAAGACAGCCTCTTATCCTAAAGAATATCTCTTTATCTTAGTTTAGGATAAGACAACCTCTTATCCTGAAGAAGAACTTCTTGTTTTGGTTTGGGACAAGACGTATAAGAGAAATAAGAGAGAAAAGAGAGTTGATTTTTCTTTGAATGGATTTCGTTACTACTGTACCTTGGGGCGCACTCCTATTTATAAGAGGTAGAGGGATGCATCACCAAGAGATGCATCCCATCCACATGCCTCATCATGATGAGGCGTATTCCAAGGGTAGCATTTCATCATGATGAAGCATTAAGAGGAGAGGTGCATCTAAGAGAGTGGAAAGACCTATTCACTCAAAAAAACTTATTCCATAAGCCTTATCCATGCTCCATTAGCCTTCTCACACTCATAAACTCACCCAATACTTATTTCATGATAATCCAATTGTTTATATTAAGACACCATCCAATGGTTCAGATTAAGACACCATCACCAATGGTCCAAACTTTTCATCTAGGGAGCCATCCAATAGTCCAAATCGAACCACTGACCAATAGTCCAGATCTATTATCTAAAGTGTTATTCAATGGTTCAAATAAATCCAATTGAGTTCCAACTCTTAACCAACCCACTATAATCGACTGGAATGTGTCTTGATTTATACAATGACTAGATAAACATCAAGATAATTTATTTTTCTTAGTCCATAGAAATTAAAATTTTGCATAGTAGAGAAAAGCAAGATCATGTCTCATCTATACATGTGAGACATCTTTGTGCACTATGATTAGTCTAAGGAAGCTGGAGTTAGGAAGTAGGTATTTGATGCTGGTGAAGTAAGACAATTATATTATTTTATGTTAATGATCTAGGCTTAAGCCGCGGAGTAAATAAGGAGAAAGAGAACCCAAGGAGTCTCAATCGCGTGGGAGGCTTGAAGAGGACCAAGAACCCTTTGCTCTGCTTCCCCACAGATCACCGAAAAAGAGAATGACTCAAACGAAAAGAAAAAAAAATTTGAGGGAAGGATCTTATAGTGTCTTTGATCTTTCTCTCTGATATGGTTGGTAAATAATATGGTTAGTAAATGATGTGGTTGGAAAACAAAAAATCAAGACCCTAGTCCTGGGCGGCCCTCAGGATCTGGGCGGCCCCTAGTCCTAGGCGGCCCCCAGGTCCTGAGCGGCCTCCTGGTCCTAGGCGGCCCCCAGAGTCTGGGCAGCCCCTAGTCCTAGACGGCCCCCAGGTCCTGGGCGGCCTTCTGGTCCTAGGCGGCCCCAAGGGTCTGGGCGGCCCCTAGTCCTGAGCGGCCCTCAGGGTCTGGGCAGCCCCTAGTTCTGGGCGGCCCCCAGGTCCTAAGCGGCCTCCTGGTCCTAGACGGCCCCCAAAGTCTGGGCGGCCCCTAGTCCTAGACGGCCCCCAAGTCCTAGGCGGCCCCTAGCCTTAGGCGGCCCCCAGGTCCTGAGCGGCCTCCTGGCCTCAGATGGCCCCCAGGGTCTGGGCGGCCCCTAGTCCTAGGCGGCCCCCAGGTCCTGGGTGGCCTCCTGATCCTAGGCGGCCCCCAGAGTCTGGGTGGCCCCTGGTCCTAGGCGGCCCCCAGGTCATGGGCGACCTCCTGGTCCTAGGCGGCCCCCAGGGTCTGGGCGGCCCCTAGTCCTAGACGGCCTCCAGGTCCTGGGTGACCTCCTGGTTCTAGGTGGCCCCTAGGGTTTGGACGGCCCCTAGTCCTGGGCGGCCCCCAAGTCCTAGGCGGTCCCTAGCCTTAGGCGGCCCCCAGGTCCTGAGCGGCCTCCTGGCCACAGACGGCCCCCAGGGTCTGGGCGGCCCCTAGTCCTAGGCGGCCCCCAGGTCCTGGGCGGCCTCCTGGTCCTAGGCGGCCCCCAGAGTCTGGGTCGGCCCTGATCCTAGGCGGCCCCCAGGTCCTGGGCAACCTCCTGGTCCTAGGCGACCCCCAGGGTCTGGGCGGCCCCTAGTCCTGGGCGGCCCCTAGGGTCTGGGCGGCCCCTAGTCCTGGGCGGCCCCTAATCTTGGAATCGTTCTCGTATCAGAAGCGCTAAACACGATGAGCTGTCGTGTCCAGAACAGAAATTGAGAATCATTAAGCATCATGACGCTTTAAATGGTTCGAATAAGACAAACACTGGAACATCACCATTCATCTAGAAAAAGAAGATACTGAGCTCCTATTTTAGGGCCAGATACCTTTTCTCTGACTCTGACACTCCACTAACCCTGACATTCCCTTGGGATAACCAAGGCCATCATGAAGATCCTTATCTTCATGAGCAAGTTTCTTAATACCTTTATTATTAATTACCGATGAATGACCACGTAGCAGGTGCTGGGCTAGGGCGAACGTTTATCTTACACGTGGACCTTCTGACCTAAAAAAAATAATAAAAAAGGAAGAAGCTCGAGAAGGGATAAGAGGAAGGGGCGAGGGTGCTTGAAGGGGGCTCTCTCTTCCTTCAGTAAAAGATCTCATACCAAAAAAAAAAAGAAAAAAAACTGGTGATTCAGCATCAACAGATTGGCGCGCCAGGAAGGGGCATATCGTCGTAGTAGTGAGTAATACCTGTTCTATGAACATGAGCTCTAGATCTCTGGAAGAGGATCCCTCTGATTGGTCTGGGGGGCATCTCTCGCCTCCCAACCATGATCTCAAGACTCTTGGCTCTTCTGAGCCAGTGAAGTCGAACCCTCCGGTTCCTTCCTCCGCTGCCGGCTCCAGCTATTCCTCAAGACCCGCTGCTGATCCTTACCCAGCAAGTTCAAACTCTTGTTGGGATGGTTCAACAGATGCAGGAACAGCATTCTAGAGGAGCCCGGCAACGGCTCGAGCCACCTCTGTTGCCCAGATCGGCTACTCCTGTCAGCCGACAATTAGCTCGAGGGAGATCCCCTCCGACAAAGCCTCTCCGCCCCTATTCCCAGGAGGACGGCACTCTCAAAGTTCCCGGGATGGTTCGCACTCTCTCACCCATTCCCCGAGCAGCCCACCTGCCGGGCGGCGGCGGGGGAAGGAGCCTTATATGGAGCACCGCCGGTGGCGTCGTCAGTCTACATCTTGTTCCCCTGAGCCAGCCGGAGGACGTATGACTGATCAGATGGAAAGGCGTCTTGAGGAGCAAGATCGAAGCCTGGAGGAACTTAGTCAAAGGATCAACAATCAGCCGGGGTCATTACGACACCCGCCCTCCTCTTACTCGGCGGGTTATGGAGGAGCCCATTCCAAGGAGATTCCGATTCCCCCAACTGGACCCCTATGACGGCACCACTGATCTCCTAGATCATTTGGAGAGCTATAAAGCTATTATGCAGGTCCAAGGAGCGACTGATGCCCTCCTGTGCATTGCCTTCCCGGCCACCCTCCGTAAGGCGGCCCGTGTTTGGTACTCTCGTCTGCCCTCGCGAAGTATTGACTCTTTTCAACAACTGGAGAGGTCTTTCTTGGCTCATTTCGACGCTTGTCGAAGATTCCTCGAGTAGCAGACAGCTTGTTCTCCGTGCAGCAGCAAGAAGGAGAACCTCTGAAAGACTTTATAACCCGTTTCAAGGTGGCGGCCCTAGAAGTCTATCATCTTGAGGATGCTGTAGCCACGCTAGCTTTAAAACGGGGGCTCCGTCCCTCCCGTTTTACCTACTCTCTGGACAAGAAACCTCCTTGCTCTTATGCTGATCTCTTGAGCCATGCGCAGAAGTACATCCGCGCCGACGAAGCTGATTCATCAAGGAGAGGTGCGCAGGAGAGGACCGGCAAGAGACCCGCTCGCCCAGAGTTGAGCGGGCCCCCTCCCAAGAAGTCCGAACCCTCGCACCGACCGACTGACCGCCGCAAGAGCCTGGCTCCCAGAGAAGACCATCTTACACCCCTCCTAGCGCCCCGGGCTCATATCCTTATGGAGATAAAAAGCCTTATTTACGGCGTCGCCCCCGTTGAAGAAGGGCTGCCCGTGACAGGAGCCGTTATTGCCGTTTCCACAGGGATTACGGCCACGACACTGAAGAATGTCGAAATTTAAAGCAAGCCATCGAAGAACTCATCCAGAGGGGGTATCTTGGGCAGTACATCCAGAAGAAAGAGGCTCCTCCCGTACCAGCTTTGATGGGACCGCCCCCCGCTCAAGCCAACATCGATAACACCCCGACAGAGCGGATGGTGGGCATGATTTCCCGTGGAAGAGCCTCATCTTCTAAGAGGCCAAGGGGAGGGGGAGAACTAGATGATGTAATCCCTTTTAAAGGAGATATAGCGGGAGCAGTGTTGTAAAAGATGATAGCGTCGTTGCTTCAATGACGGTCGCTAAACATCCTGTAAAGAGGATCTTAATCGACAGTGGAAGCTCCGCTAATGTGCTTACTTATGATGCATTCCTTCGGATGAATTTACCTCCTGACTCTCTTCGACCTGTAGCCGTCCCTCTAGTCGGTTTCACTGGAGACTCTATACGAGTGGAGGGCGAGATTACTTTACCGGCGACGGCAGGATCGCCGCCATGTCAGAGCACGGTAATGCTGGATTTTCTGGTGGTTCGGGTCCCCCTGGCCTACAACGTCATTCTCGGCCGCCCCGGGTTGAATATGTTAGATGCAGTTATATCTACTAAGCGCCTATTGGTGCAATTCCCTACCGACCAAGGAGTTGGTGAGATGCATGGAGAAGTAAACCCGGTCAGACCCTGCTATCATCTAGCCCCTAGTCCCCAGGTGGCTAGAATCCCTCCGGTCGCCGAGTCGTTTGACCCCAGAGAAGTTGAGCGGAGGGGGAGAGCCAGCGGAGCTTCTGATATCTTGCCCCCTGGGGGGTGATCCCACCAAGACCGTGCAAATTGGTGAGCTCCTCTCCCCGAAGCCCGGGATCAGCTCCTAGCCTTCTTATCGGCAAATGCGGATGTCTTCGCCTGGAAAATGATGGACATGGTCGGGATTCCTCCGGAGGTGATTATTCATCAACTTAATATCAACCCAAGCTGCCGCCCTGTCCGCCAGAAGAAAAGGAGTTTCGCCTCTGAGCGGCAGAGGATCATTGACGAAGAGGTGGATAAATTGCTTATGGCCGGTCATATTCGGGAGGCACAATATCCTGATTGGCTAGCCAATGTGGTCATGGTCCGGAAGGCCAACGGAGGATGGAGGATATGCATCGATTACACCGATCTTAACAAAGCTTGTCCTAAGGATAGCTTTTCGTTGCCACGAATTGACCAGTTAGTAGATTCAACTTCTCGTTATGAACTTCTTAGCTTTATGGATGCTTTCTTGGGGTACAATCAGATAAAATCGAACCCCTTAGATGAAGAGCATACTTCTTTTATCACCGAGAAGGGCATTTATTGTTATAAAGTAATGCCCTTCGGATTGAAGAATGCAGGAGCTACCTATCAGAGGCTGATGAACAAAGTTTTTAAAGACCAGCTCGGCCGCAACATGAAAGTATACGTAGATGATATGTTGACAAAAAGCACCTGTGCCACCGGCCATGTCGCCGACCTGCAGGAGACTTTCCACAACCTCCGGCTCCATAGAATAAAGCTCAACCATGCAAATGTGCATTTGGAGTTACTGCAGGAAAATTCTTGGGTTTCCTAGTGACCCGGCGAGGGATTGAGGCAAACCCCGAGAAAATTCAAGCCATTCTTGATATGAGGCGGCCTGTATGTAAGAAAGAGGTGCAACAACTCACCGGAGGATAGCAGCATTAAGCCGATTTTTGTCAAGATCAGCGAAGAGGTGTTTACCCTTTTTCAAGGTCTTACGTAAAGCGAACGGTTTTGAGTGGACGGAAGACTGTCAGTGAGCTTTTGAAGAACTTAAGGAGTTCTTGTCCACACCGCCCCTGTTGTCTAAACCAGAGGAAGGAGAAAAGCTCTTCCTCTCTTGCGGCTTCCTCAGAAGCCGTCAGTTTCCGTTCTGGTGCGTGTCGGCGACCACGCCACTCAAAGACCTGTGTATTATACCAGCAAAGTACTTCATGGTGCAGAAGAGAGGTATTCCAAAACGGAGAAAGTCATTTTTGCTTTATTCATCTCCGCCCGATGACTCAGACCCTACTTTCAGGCCCATCCTATAGTCGTCCTCACTGATCAGCCTCTCAGAGCCATTTTGTCCCGCCCAGACACCTCTGGCCGGTTGGCCAAGTGGGCCATTAAACTAGGGGAATTCGACTTGTCATTTCAGCCAGAGTAGCTCTGAAATCCCAGGTCTTGGCCGACTTCCTAGTAGAATGCACTTGGTCTGAAGAACATCAAGAGGAGTTCCCCCGGATTTTTTAGATGTTGACGAGGGGAATGATAAGGCATGGGTCCTCCACGTCGATGGAGCCTCCAACTCCCAGGGGAGCAGAGCTGGTCTTATTCTCGCCAACCCAGAGGGTGTGGTATTGGAGTATGCTCTTCGTTTCCTCTTTGAAGCCACTAACAATCAAGCTGAATATGAAGCCTTGTTAGCCGGGATTAAACTAGCACATGGGATGGGAATCAAGCATCTCCGAGCCTTCACTGACTCGCAGCTTATTTCTGCCCAAGTGGCGGGAGAATATGAGGCTCGGGACCCCATCATGTCCCAATATCTGAGCAAGGTTAAACTGTTAATTCCCTTGTTAGATCACTTCACCATCAGCTATATCCCCAGAGGTGAGAATGCTAGAGCTGATATGTTGGCCCGGCTTGCTACGTCTGTAGATAGCGCCATGGGAAAAACCTACATCGAGTACCTGGAGACACCTAGCATCGAAGCTGTGGAAGAAGCTTTGCCCGTTACCCAAGAGGAAACCTGGATGGAATCCTATATCGATATTTGAAGGACGGCGTTCTCCCAGTTGATCATGAGGAAGCTAAGCTGCTCAGGCGGAGGGCTTCTAAATTTGTACTGCTGGATGGCCGACTCTACAAGAGATCCTTCTCTCAGCCTCTCCTCAAATGTGTTAGCTCGGTAGATGCGGATTATGTCCTTAGGGAAATTCATGAAGGCATCTGTGGGAATCACTCGGGAGGCCGATCTCTGGCACGCAAGGCCCTCCGACAAGGATATTATTGGCTGACTATGCAAGAAGATGCAACTGAACTAGTGAAAAGATGTGACCAATGCCAACGGTACGCCTGCATTCAGCGACAACGGTCTTCTCAGTTAAACCCTCTTTCTGCTCCCTGGCCTTTCGCTCAGTGGGGCATGGACATCCTTGGCCCTTTCCCTCCGGCGTCAGGACAGCGAAAATTCCTGCTAGTCGCCGTCGATTATTTTACTAAATGGGTCGAAGCCGAAGCACTCGCTAGGATCACTGAAGCCAAAGTCAAAGCCTTTTTCTGGAAAGCCATTATTTGTCGATACGGCCTACCACATACTCTTATCACTGACAATGGCCGACAGTTCGACAACGTTACCTTCGGACTTTTTGTGCTGATCTCGGCATCACACAACGATTCGCCTCCGTCGGCCATCCACAATCTAATGGAGAGGCCGAGGTTACGAATCGTATGATATTACGGGGACTGAGGACCAGACTGGATACGTCCAAAGGAAGGTGGGTGGAAGAGCTCCCGAGTGTACTCTGGCATACCACACAACTCCCAGGACACCAACGGGAGAGACGCCGTTCAATCTAGTTTTCGGTTCTGAAGCTGTTATTCCCGTCGAAATTGGCCTGCCGGGTATTCGAGTAGAATCATATGATGAAGCGGACAACCTCCCTAATTTAAGAGCCAATCTTGACCTCATTGATGAAGCAAGAGATCGAGCTCGAATTAAAATGGCGGCCTACCAGCAACGGGTGGCGAGGTATTATAATACCCGCGTCCGCTCAAGAAGCTTCCGTCAGGAAGATTTGGTTCTAAGAAAGGCTTTGGTGTCTAAACCAACGGAAGGGGGCAAATTGTCTCCAAACTGGGAAGGGCCCTACCAGATAGCGGAGGTCCTTCACCGTGGAGCATATCGACTTGAAGATCTGAATGGGCGACTAATCCCCCGAACGTGGAACGCAGATAATCTCCGGCAATACCACCAGTAATGTAATGTACTTACCCTAAAATTAATAAACGTGCATGTTTGGAGATTTCCTGTAGACGATCCTTCAAAATGGCTCGACGGCCCCACGGTCCTAAGGACACCCCCAGGCTGGTATAACCTACCCCTGAGGAGGTTCAAGTCCATGACTTAAGCGGCCTCGAGTCATGCTCTTAGGCGGGCACCCGGCTGCCCCTGAGAGACGATCCTTCAAAATGGCTCAGCGGCCCCACGGTCCTAAGGACACCCCCAGGCTGGTATAACCTACCCCTGAGGAGGTTCAAGTCCATGACTTAAGCGGCCTCGAGTCACGCTCTTAGGCGGGCACCCGGCTGCCCCCGAGAGACGATCCTTCAAAATGGCTCGGCGGCCCCACGGTCCTAAGGACACCCCCAGGCTGGTATAACCTACCCCTGAGGAGGTTCAAGTCCATGACTTAAGCGGCCTCGAGTCACGCTCTTAGGAGGGCACCCGGCTGCCCCCGAGAGACGATCCTTCAAAATGGCTCGGCGGCCCCACGGTCCTAAGGACACCCCCAGGCTGGTATAACCTACCCCTGAGGAGGTTCAAGTCCATGACTTAAGCAGCCTCGACTCACGCTCTTAGGCGGGCACCCGACTGCCCCCGAGAGATGATCCTTCAAAATGGCTCGGCGGCCCCACGGTCCTAAGGACACCCCCAGGCTGGTATAACCTACCCCTGAGGAGGTTCAAGTCCATGACTTAAGCGGCCTCGAGTCACGCTCTTAGGCGGGCACCCGACTGCCCCCAAGAGACGATCCTTCAAAATAGCTCGGTGGCCCCACGGTCCTAAGGACACCCCCAGGCTGGTATAACCTACCTCTGAGGAGGTTCAAGTCCATGACTTAGGCGGCCTCGAGTCACGCTCTTAGGCGGGTACCCGGCTGCCCTCGAGAGACAATTCTGCAAAAGGGCCAGACGGCCCCACAGTCCTAAGGACATCACGCTTCCTCGAACCCAGGATAAACTCCCCTACGGAGGTCCCTAAACTGCCCTATCAGAGTTCCAGGACTTGCATCCTGAGACAACATACCAGAAAAACGACCCTGAGATTCGGACTTAACATCAAACTCGCAGGTGGATCTCCTAAGCAATGGGTAGAAATCAGGATTCGAACGGTTGAAGCATCGAGTAATGTCAAGTAAGTAAAAAGTGGCATCTACTCATTCAAGGTCAATTCACTGTAAAACTTTATCAAGTATTGTCTGTGAGCTGATATCAACTGACTTACAAAAAGAGGTCCTTTAAAGGACCACGTCAAGAACAAAAAGTTAAGACCAAGATAAACCTAGACACCTTCTATTGATCTTCGGGACGCTCCTTCTCAGTAATTGGACCAGAGACCAGCTCCTCAGTAGTGGGCGCTTCTGTGACAGGGTCTTTGGTCATCACCGCTCCACCCGCCGCATCTTCAACCTCCATATCAGATGTTTCTTCGTCGTCCGCGGATTGAAAACATTCAAGGTTTTCTAATTTAAAGTGTCGGGCTAGTCTCCGTCTGCACCTCTCGAAACCCTGAATGAAAGCATCCATGGCATCCTCGTGGAGCTCCGATGCAAAGTCCAGAGAATCCTTGTACTCTTTGATGGCCTCCTGGACCCTAGCTTCGGCCGCAGTCATCTTTTCCTGAGCTTTAGCCTCCGCTGCGGTTATCCTCTCCCGAGCCTCCGTCTCCACTGCTGTGACCCTGTCCAGAGCTTCCTTAGCATCCCTCTCAGCTAGAGCCAGTTTTTCCACAGCATTGCGAGCCGCGGCCTCCGCGTTGTCGGCTCGATTCTCAGTATGCTCTAGCCTGAGAGCGGTTTCCTTCAATCTTTCTTCTGTTGGCAGCAATTTTGCTTGGACTTTGGATAATTGGGCGTCTAGGCTCCGCAGCTCCTTCTCCGCCCTCCCCCGCCATGTTCGATAATCCTCCTGAATGGCCCAAAGGTCATGTAGTGCTTTCGACTCCCGGGCCTTAGTCTCTACCAATTCTTTATCCAAGCTCTCACTACGAGACTTGGCCTTGGTCAGGTCCTTGCGCAGCACGAAGAGGCCGTTAGACATCTGCAATATACACTCGGTAAATATCAGAACTCAGTAATCACGAAAGGAGGAGAGAGGAGAGGATCGTAGCTCTACCTGAAGCGCGGCTGTGAACATAGTGTCAAAAGACTCCTCCTGTGATAGGTTCCTCATTTTATCCTGAAACCTGGGCAGGATCGAAAGTTTGAGGACTGTTTCTGATAAATAACTTTTATATGCGGTGCCCAGGCTAGACGTTTGGGAAGACGGGGACGGACTTCTCAAGGCATCCGAGGGAGCGGGGGCGAGGGCGCCTGCTTCCTTTGACGATGACGGGCCTGACGGATCAGTCTCAATGGCCTCCGCGCTCCCGACCGACCCCCCGGCGCCCTTAGCAGGAGATGGGGCGACCGCCGGAAGGCTCCCCTCGGCAGAATCTCCTATCGGCTGTCTTCTATCAGTGTTGCTTCGGGAAGTGCCGCTAGAGGCTGGGCACGATGATCCGTTTCTGACCGGTGGGGCCTTTTAGGTTTGGTTCCTGCCGTGCCACGGTCGCTTCCTCCTCTCTTTCGGAGGCCCGATATCAGCGAGTCTTGAGAAAACTTCATTGCTACAATTTAGAAAGCACGCGGTTAGCTAAAAGGAGGACACAAAATATACTAGCTACGAAAATAATATGTACACTAAAAGACATCTATTCAAATACCAGATGTATAAACAAGCAATAAAATTATAATGATAATAAAAGAAAAACTCCTCGAGGCTCACCGAGTGCTGCAGCCAGCGACACCGGCATGAATGCAATCTCCCGAAGATTATCCTCCGATAGCAATCCTTATTGGGAGGTATGATAGTGGAAATCAAGGTGTTGAAAAGTTCACGGTCTCTCTCATCAACACTCGAGTTCTGGTTAGAGCTGGTATCCGGAATACCCCAGTCTACGCCCAGCCCCTCCAAGTGTGCATAGAAGAACCGAGACTTCCACCCTTTAATTTTGGAAGGAAGGTTATGCCTAAGGACCCTCTTAGGCCTCGACGCGAAGCTCCACCACCCATCCCTAACAGGATGTCGAATCCTATACAGTGCCCTAAATAAAGAAAGTCGGGCGGAAGCTCCATGAAAGGAACAAAGCACCAGAAATGAGAAAATGACACGAATGGAATTGAGGGTAAGTTGTGCGGGAATAAGGAGATACATGTTCAATAAGTTTACAAAGAAAGGATGTAGGGGCAATCGTAAACCGCCCCTAAAAAACTCTTCATACAATGCAACCTTTCCTGGTTGCACTAGGATGACCCTATCCTCGGGGAGGGGAACAGAAAGCCGAATATTGCTAGGGATCCCAAACTGAGCCCTAAGGTTCCTAAGATCTTGGGAAGTTGTAACTGAGGCGACATCCGCCGGGCTGACCGATTTAGAAGCAATCGCAAGGAGCCCTACCTCACGGCTGGTAGATAAAGAGGAAGCCCTAGGAGACTGGGTTAACGACCTAGACACAGGCTGCGTAGGCCGAGCGACAGGTTGATCCCCGCGGATGGCCACCCCTCCGAGGGCCTGGCGACGCGCCTAAAGAATCTCCTCACGGGAGGGCTCGATCAAAGGGCCTTTACCTTTCCTATCTTGGGAGGGATCCATGGGAAAAGAAAAGGAGAAGAAGAAGTCGACTAACCTGGACTTGGAGAAGTAAAATCGCAGAAGGATATACAAAATAAAAGACTAAGGGATGGAGGGGACGGCCCTCCTTTTTTATATTTCGGACGCAATGCCTCGAGCGCCGCAAAGCCACATGGCAATCCCCCAGTGGGACCGGACAAGCGAAAAGACACTATCTTCCTTGAGATATGCACCTCCCCTCTTTCTTTTCTCGAAACGACACTTATCGTGTGCTAGAATTTGAAATTCAAATTTTTCCGCCCTTCTCCCTTGCGCGTGTGCAACGCACATGAATGCAAGGGACATGGGCGAGGGGGCATATGATATGGTTGGTAAATAATATGGTTAGTAAATGATGTGGTTGGAAAACAAAAAATCAAGACCCTAGTCCTGGCGGCCCCCAGGGTCTGGGTGGCCCCTAGTCCTAGGCGGCCCCCAGGTCCTGAGCGGCCTCCTGGTCCTAGGCGGCCTCCAGAGTTTGGGCGGCCCCTAGTTGTTGGCCCAGATGGCAACCCAAGAGGGGGGGGGTGAATTGGGTTCTTAAAAAATTTAAGACTTTTAAGCAATTTAAACTGAATGTGCAAGTGAAAGGATTAACTAATAAGCAAAGCACAAACACAAGTATATGAGAGATAGAGAAGAGACAATTAGACACGGCAAACACAAGATATTTTTATAGTGGTTCGGTGCAACCAACACCTACGTCCACTCCCAAGACTCACTTGGGTCCACACTATAATCTCTCTAGATTACAGCCGAGTTGTTTTCCAAGTTCACAACTCAAACTTGTTGTTTTTCCGGGATCACAACGAACCCAGCCGATTTTACACGGGCTCACCGGCACCAAACCCTAACACAAGCTAAACCTAGCTTGTACCGAGGTTTAACAACCTCCTCTAGTTTAATCCCTCAGATTAAACTAGATTCAACCAAATAAAATGAGTTTTAATTACAAGCAGCTCCTTTTTGAGCAGATATTTCAAAATAAAAATTGAGTTTAGAAAAGCCTGAATATATAAAGCTTGAGAGCTGGCTTGGCTTCTTTGGATTCCTTCCTTCAACTCCTCTTGATGTTGAATCAGGCCTCGGCACCGATTCTCCACAGATTTGAGCTTTGGAGTTGGGTTGAAGCTTTTTCTCCCTTTTCTTTGAATGTGGAAGATCTTTGATTTGCTCTTGAAAGTGTTGGGATCTCCTCTTGAATCTTTTGTAGAAGGTGCTCTGGAGTGCACGAATCTTACTTTTGGATTTCACTCCTTTTGAATCTTTCTTCTTAAACAAACGATTTTTCTAATAACACTCTGTTTTTCCCTCTTTTGAATTTCTTACTGAATGATTCTCAATATAGATCTTCTCTCTTCTTTCTTTGTTGAATGGCTCCTCTATTTATAGATTCTGAAACAATATAGCCGTTAGAAACAAAGAAAAATAGCCGTTATTCAAAAATATATCCGTTGGAGCTGATGTGTCAACTCAAAAAATTTCCGCCCAGAATTCGGGGAGTCGGCTCGGGACTGTGCGAGTCGGCTCGAGCAGTCGAATCCAGAACGCACCAAAAAATGAGTTTTCAGGGGTCGACTCGTGAAAATCTGGGAGTCGACTCTTGACTTCCAGGAGTCGACTCGCGAAAAGCTGGGAGTCGACTCGAGAAGCACTCAAAAATGAGTCTTTCTGCCGTCTGAGTCGAGTCGGCTCGCTCAGTCACGAGTCGGCTCGAGAAAGTTCAGGAGTCGACTCGGAAACTCTCGAGTCGGCTCGGGACTGATACAAAAATCAGAAAACATTCTGATTTGCTTTGAAAATCATCCCAACCAACTTTGAAATATAAATTTGACTTAGATAATGTTGTTTTAACAGTAAAGCTCAATTTCAAAGCATTCTCATTAAGTCATTGATCTTTAAAAGATTGATATAAAATCATTTTTGAATTCATAAGTATAGCTCACTGAAACATATATTCAATTGATTCAAGAAACTCATTACATTTTTAATAGTTCATAGTTTTCAATTTGAAATTGCTCATAGCAAGAATAATTCATTGATTGACTTATCATGTTCATAGCCTTTTAGAAACTAAAGCAATGTCTTTTGGAAATCATCAAAATCAATAAGTTGGGGCAATTAAGTTTCAATAATTTCTCAACAATCTCCCCCTTTTTGATGATGACAAAAATATTGAGTTTGTTCATGATTGATTAGTGAATTAACTTTGTTTTCATAGTTAAGTTTAGGCTCCCCCTCAATGAGGTAGCTCCCCCTATGAAACTTAATTAACTAACCCATTGTTTATCACAATCATAGACAATCATAAAACTATAAAATTCTCCCCCTTTTTTGTTATCAACAAAAAGATAGATAACATTCATTTATATTTCATTGACATAAGGAAATAGAGAATTCATTTCATTCAAAGAGTCTAGTACATCAAATTATATCAAAATGTAATACAAGCTTATGGAGTCAAATTTAAACTAACTTAGATTCATCAAAGTTCAAAAACATTCATATTAGAGCAAAATTTCCTAGGTACAATCTAGGAAGGAAATTTAGAGATGCAACTAAGATAAGTATTAAGATCATTTGACACGCTTGAATATCAAACTTTTTAAGTGTCCAATCATCTCCATGATATCATCCTTTTGAGATTTGCTAAAATCATTCATGGTTACTTGAATTTGATCAACTGCTGCATCAATGTCTCTTCGTAACTGATTGGTTCTATCAAGATATACATTGGATCCATCGGCTATCCCTTGAAGTCTTTCAAAGATATTCTTAAGCTCGGCATTTAGAGAATCCACATGAGTACCAATAGAGAATGAAAATGAGTCAAGCCTTGAAATGATGTTTTCCTTTAATTCTTTAAAGTCTTCTCTTAATTGACCAATCTCTTCTTTTCTTTGATCATCAAACTCAGCAAACATAGATCTAAGTTGACATAGCTGCTCATCTGAAAATCTCACAGAAGTAGATGAAGCTTGAGGTGGAGGAGAATAATGCATGCTAGGTCCAGCCTCAGATGGTCCAGCAACAGAAGGTCCAGCCTCGACCTCAGCTCCAATGTCCTCAACTCTGTCCTCAGCAGCTCTAATATCATCTTGACCTTTTCTTATCCAATTTCCATTAACTTTCTTGAAGCCCATACGGTGAATAGTGGCCAGTGAATAGTAGTCTGTATGTCTCAAATTTTTCTTGGGCTCACTATCACTAAATTCAATTCCTTGGCTTCTGAATAACTGAGTTAAGATCATGCCATAGGGAAGACAAGATTTCCTCTTGCTTCCACAGTCAGCCATGTACCATAAAATCATGATGGGTAAGTTGATGGGCCTGCCTGAAACTACAGCATCCATGACAAATATATCCCTCTCAGATAAGTAGTCAAACCGGCCTGTCTTAGGGAATAGAATTCTGCTGCAGATGTTGTGTAGCAATCTTAAGTCCAATGGCAGCTGACTGGCGAAAACTTCTTCAAATCCCTCAAAGTTTCTATTCAATAATCTGGTGAGGGCAGGAGATCTATCCTCTGGTTCAAAGGTGGAGGGTCCTGATAGGGGTAAGTCCAATAGCTTAGAAAGAATGATGGCAGAGACATTCAAACAAACTCCTCTGACAGTACTGACCAATCCATTGTCTCCTCTAGATAAATTTCTATAAAACTCTTTCACCAGTGCAGGGTATGTAGGACAGTCTAGGGAGCATATTTTCTCAAATCCCATTTCTCTCAACTGTGAACCTACAAGTAATCCTTCTCTCTCAAACAAATCGAAATCAAACTTCCTTCCAGTGGTAATGATTCTACTTGCAAACAGGTCTACCTGAGGAGTAGAGGCAGTAGGAGCAGGTGCATCATCCGAAGAAGAAGCAGTCGAAGACTCCGGAGTCGGCTCGCGAACGGGTCGACGCACGGTTCTTTTCCTCTTCATCCCGGCGCGGCTACTGCTCGCTCCACGGGTTTGGGGGCCATAGATTCAAGGTGGAATGATTGTTCAAGGTTTTTGGAAGATTTTGGAAAGTTTGAAAGGTTTTGGAGGGTTTTGAGAAAGGTTTGGAAAAATTAGAAACGAACGATGGGTCGGCTCGTGCCCTAAATAAGCGATTTGGGACCACGTCGAGTCGACTCGCGCATTTCCTCGAGTCGGCTCGCCTAATCACAGAGAAAAATCTCGAACTCGAGTCGACTCGCTCATACCAGGAGTCGGCTCCCGAGTTTCAGAAAAACTCGAGTCGACTCCGGTACACACCGAGTCGGCTCGGAGACCATTTCAGAACAAAAAAATTGAAAATTTTCTGAAAGTTTGAAATGATTCCGGATTTGATTTTGTGTATGATTCATAATCATTGAGTCTTGATAAATCATTTTGATATGAATTCTAGACACTATTTCCTTAAGATTTTGAGGAATTGAAAGAATTCTAGATGCATTTCCTTAAGTATTTCAAAATTTATTCAAAGGATTACAAATTCCTAATTCTCCTCTAAGATATTCAAATCTTTCTTCACTTAGGGGTTTTGTTAAGATGTCAGCTAATTGTTCTTCAGTGTTTACATAATCTAAACAAATTTCATCATTAGCTACATGTTCTCTTATAAAATGATATCTAATTTCTATGTGTTTTGTTCTTGAGTGTTGAATTGGATTTTTTGTTAAATTGATTGCACTAGTATTATCACATTTTATGGGTGTCTTATTAGGTTTGATACCATAGTCCTCAAGTTGTCGCTTAATCCATAGGATTTGCGCACAGCAACTTCCAGCTGCTACATATTCAGCTTCAGTAGTTGATAATGCAACTGAATTTTGCTTTTTGCTAAACCATGTGATTAAGTTACTGCCTAAGAAATGGCATGCACCACTTGTGCTTTTTCTATCAATTTTACATCCGGCATAATCAGAATCTGAATATGCAATTAGGTTTAATGTGGAGTCTCTAGAATACCATAAACCTACATTTTTGTTCCATTTAGATATCTTAATATTCTCTTAACAGCTATTAAGTGTGATTCTTTAGGTTCAGCTTGAAATCTAGCACACAAACATACTGCAAACATTATATCAGGTCTACTTGCTGTTAAATAGAGAAGGGATCCAATAATACCTCGATAATACTTTTGATCAACCTTCTTACCTTCTTCGTCTTTGTCTAACTTGCATGAAGGACTCATTGGTGTTCCAAGGGGTTTCATTGTTTCCATACCAAACTTTTTGAGTAGTTCTCTTGTGTACTTGGTTTGGTTGATAAAAATTCCCTCCTTGCATTGTTTGATCTGGAGTCCAAGGAAGAAGTTGAGTTCTCCCATCATGCTCATCTCGAATTCTCCCTGCATTAACTTTGCAAATTCTTGACAGAGAGATTCGTTAGTAGCACCAAAAATAATGTCATCTACGTATATTTGTACTACTAGTAAATCTTTACTTTTTCTTTTTAAAAACAAGGTTTTATCAACATTTCCTCTTGTAAAATCATTTTCTATTAGAAATTTGCTTAACCTATCATACCAAGCTCTAGGTGCTTGTTTCAAACCATATAAAGCTTTGTGCAATTTAAAAACGTGATTTGAAAACTCGTGATCTTCAAAACCTGGTGGTTGTTCTACATAGACTTCTTCATTAATAAGTCCATTTAAAAATGCGCTTTTTACATCCATTTGAAATAGGTTAATGTTCATATGACATGCAAATGCAAGTAAAAGTCTAATGGCTTCTAGTCTAGCTACAGGTGCAAAGGTTTCATCAAAATCAATACCCTCTTCTTGACTATATCCTTTAGCAACCAGTCTAGCTTTGTTTCTAATTACTATACCATTTTCATCTAACTTATTTCTAAAAACCCATTTAGTTCCTATAGAATGGTTTTTAGGTCTTTCAACTAAGGTCCAAACATTATTTCTAGTAAATTGATTCAGTTCTTCTTGCATTGCTAACATCCAATTATTATCTTTTTCAGCTTCTTCTATAGTTTTAGGTTCAATTTGTGATACAAATGCAAGATGATTACTAATATTTCTCATGTATGATCTAGTCCTTATTCCTTGAGATGGATCGCCTATAATCAATTCCTTAGGATGACTATGTGCATATTTCCAGTCTCTTGGAAGATCTACATCATTATGATCATTATTAACATCATCATCCTTATGTGAATCATTATCTTTAGCTTCTATTTCATGATTAGAAGATACTTCAATATTAAGTTTTTCAAGATCTTTTTCAATTAGGTTTGTATCTTCCTCATCATCAATCTTTTCAGATCTAGTTGCTAAAGATTCATTAAAAACTACATGAATGGATTCTTCAACTACTAAGGTTCTCTTGTTAAAGATTCTATATGCCTTACTAGTTGTTGAATAACCTAGAAAAATTCCTTCATCAGATTTAGCATCAAATTTTCCTAAGTTGTTTTTACCATTATTATGAATGAAACATTTACATCCAAATGCATGAAAGTATTTTATAGTTGGTTTTCTTTCATTCCATAATTCATAAGGTGTTTTCTTTAATATTGGTCTTATTAAAGCTCTGTTTAAGATGTAACATGCTGTGTTAATTGCTTCCGCCCAAAAATACTTTGGTAAGTTGCTTTCACATAGCATGGTACGGGCCATGTCTTCTAAAGTTCTATTCTTTCTTTCAACTACACCGTTTTGTTGTGGAGTCCTAGGGGCTGAAAAATTATGATTAATTCCATTTTCAGTGCAGAAATTTTCAAATAAGTGGTTTTCAAATTCTGTTCCATGATCACTTCTTAGAGATACTATAGTAGTGTTTTTCTCATTTGTGACTTTCTTGAAAAATTTCAGGAACATCGAGAAAGTCTCATCTTTGTGAGCTAAAAACATTACCCAAGTATATCTAGAGTAATCATCTACAATCACTAGGCCATATTTCTTTCCTCCTAGACTTGTAGTTCTAGTTGGTCCAAATAGGTCCATGTGAAGTAGCTCTAGTCCCCTAGAAGTTGAAACAATATTTTTAGATTTAAATGAACTTCTAGTTTGTTTTCCAAGTTGACATGCATCACATATTTTATTATCTTCAAACTTTAATTTAGGTAAATCTTTAACTAAATCCATTTTAATTAGTTTTGAAATAAGGTGTGTGCTTGCATGACCTAATCTACGATGCCACAACCAACTAATATCATTAATGTTAGCATTATCAGAAATTAGGCAATGACTACTCTTAGAAGTTTTGTCTGTGTCAACTAAGTATATATTGCCAAATCTATATCCAGTAAAAACAATGCTATCATCAATAGAATTAGTTACAGTGCATAAAGAAGATTTAAATGAAACATTAAAGTTTTTATCACATAATTGACTTATGCTAATTAGATTATGCTTCAAACCATTAACATAAAGTACATCTTCAATAGTTATGGATGGAGTTATGCGAACTTTACCAAGGCCCAAGATTTGACCTTTACCGTTATCGCCAAATGTCACAACTCCACCTACATTTGCTTCTAGGGTGATGAATTCATCTTTGTCACCCGTCATATGTCTTGAGCAGCCGCTATCAAGATACCACTTCTTGTTTGATCTTTTGGCTACAAGACATTCCTGCAATATCATCAAACTTTATGTTTAGGTACCCAAGCTTTCTTGGGTCCTTCATGGTTAGTAGACACAAAAATTGTTCCTTTCGGAACCCATATTTTCTTAGCTTTAAATTTTAGCTTGTTGTTTTTTAATGTTTTGCATTCAAAGGATTTGTGACCTTTTTCATTACATTTAAAACATGTTATATTACCTTGGTTGGCTTTTACAAAAATATTCTTTAGTGATTTCTGTTTTCTTAGTGTGTTATATCCTAGCCCAGCTTTATCAAAAACAGCTTTTTGACTATCTAGGATCATGTTAAGTTTAGTTGAACTTAATGTGAATTTCTCAACAATGTCCTTATATTTTTTAACATCTTTCTTAAGAGAGTCAATTTCTTTAGCTTGCTGTTCTTTATCTAAAGCTAGAGTTTCTATTTCATCTTTTAAGTCTTTAGTTAAGTTTGTAGTTTCAGATTTTAATGAATCTAATTCTTGATTAAGATTATCTCTTTCTTTCTTAAGGTCTTCTTTTTCATTAGTCAATTTCTTAACTTCTAAAGCTAATTCATTTTTACTTTTAGCTAAACTAACATTATCATTTTTCACAGATTTAAATTTCTTTTTCAACAATTTAAAATCTATCATTAGTTCATTAAAAGCTTCAAACATTTCATCAAATGTAAACTCATTGTCGGAGGTTTCGGAACTTACCTCGTCATTGTCGTCGTCGTTGGCCATGAAACAAATATTTGCAACCTCTTTTTGTTCTTCTTCTTCGGAAGAAGATTCATTGCTGTCAGTCCATGTTGCAACATATGCCTTCTTCTTTTTCTTGAAGGTCTTTTTCAATTGTGGACAATCATATCGATAATGCCCCGGTTTCTTACACTCATAACATATCAAGGGGTCTTTCTCTTTGTCCTTGTCCTTATCTTTCTTTTCCTTTTCTCCTTCCATTTTGTTTCCAAATTTATGTTTTTGGAAGGGTTTCTTTTTCCTCAAAAATCTTCTAAACTTCTTGGCCAAGAGAGCAGTTTCATCATTATCTTCATCACTATCATCACTGCTGCTCTCTTCCAATTCTGCAGTCTTGAGGGCAAAAGTTTTCCTTCTTTTCGTTTCCTCCTCAACATGCTGCCTCATTGTCAATTCGTGGGTCATGAGAGATCCTAGAAGCTCCTCTAAGGGTAGTGCATTGAGGTCTTTGGCTTCTTGGATTGCTGTGACTTTTGCCTCCCACGATCTTGGCAATGACCTGAGTATTTTGCGAACAAGATCAGCATTAGTATAAACTTTTCCTAAACTTTTCAAACCATTCACTATATCGGTGAATCTAGTGAACATGCATGTGATGGTTTCAGCTTGTTCCATTGTGAACAATTCATATTTATGAACCAAGATATTTATCTTTGATTCTTTTACTTGGTTTGTTCCTTCATGTGTGACTTCCAACCTATCCCATATTTCTTTAGCGGAATTACAAGTAGAGATGCGGTTGAATTCATTTGAATCTAAGGAACAATATAAGATATTAATGGCTTTGGCATTAAGTTGAGCCATTCTCCTATCATTATCATTCCAATCCCTTTCGGGCTTTGGAACAATAGTGCCATCAATAAGGTGTGTGGGTGTACTAGGTCCATTTAATATAACACCCCAAAGCTCATAATCAGAAGCTTGAATGAATATCCTCATTCTAGCTTTCCAATAAGAATAGTTTGAGCCATTAAAGAGTGGAGGTCTATTTGTAGAATGACCTTCAGCAAAACTAGAACCACTTTGTGTTGCCATAATGACCTTTAGCTCTTGATCGTGAGATCAAACTCTAAATGAGCACTATGCTCTGATACCAATTGTTGGCCCAGATGGCAACCCAAGAGGGGGGGGGTGAATTGGGTTCTTAAAAAATTTAAGACTTTTAAGCAATTTAAACTGAGATGTGCAAGTGAAAGGATTAACTAATAAGCAAAGCACAAACACAAGTATATGAGAGATAGAGAAGAGACAATTAGACACGGCAAACACAAGATATTTTTATAGTGGTTCGGTGCAACCAACACCTACGTCCACTCCCAAGACTCACTTGGGTCCACACTATAATCTCTCTAGATTACAGCCGAGTTGTTTTCCAAGTTCACAACTCAAACTTGTTGTTTTTCCGGGATCACAACGAACCCAGCCGATTTTACACGGGCTCACCGGCACCAAACCCTAACACAAGCTAAACCTAGCTTGTACCGAGGTTTAACAACCTCCTCTAGTTTAATCCCTCAGATTAAACTAGATTCAACCAAATAAAATGAGTTTTAATTACAAGCAGCTCCTTTTTGAGCAGATATTTCAAAATAAAAATTGAGTTTAGAAAAGCCTGAATATAAAGCTTGAGAGCTGGCTTGGCTTCTTTGGATTCCTTCCTTCAACTCCTCTTGATGTTGAATCAGGCCTCGGCACCGATTCTCCACAGATTTGAGCTTTGGAGTTGGGTTGAAGCTTTTTCTCCCTTTTCTTTGAATGTGGAAGATCTTTGATTTGCTCTTGAAAGTGTTGGGATCTCCTCTTGAATCTTTTGTAGAAGGTGGCTCTGGAGTGCACGAATCTTACTTTTGGATTTCACTCCTTTTGAATCTTTCTTCTTAAACAAAACGATTTTTCTAATAACACTCTGTTTTTCCCTCTTTTGAATTTCTTACTGAATGATTCTCAATATAGATCTTCTCTCTTCTTTCTTTGTTGAATGGCTCCTCTATTTATAGATTCTGAAACAATATAGCCGTTAGAAACAAAGAAAAATAGCCGTTATTCAAAAATATATCCGTTGGAGCTGATGTGTCAACTCAAAAAATTTCCGCCCAGAATTCGGGGAGTCGGCTCGGGACTGTGCGAGTCGGCTCGAGCAGTCGAATCCAGAACGCACCAAAAAATGAGTTTTCAGGGGTCGACTCGTGAAAATCTGGGAGTCGACTCTTGACTTCCAGGAGTCGACTCGCGAAAAGCTGGGAGTCGACTCGAGAAGCACTCAAAAATGAGTCTTTCTGCCGTCTGAGTCGAGTCGGCTCGCTCAGTCACGAGTCGGCTCGAGAAAGTTCAGGAGTCGACTCGGAAACTCTCGAGTCGGCTCGGGACTGATACAAAAATCAGAAAACATTCTGATTTGCTTTGAAAATCATCCCAACCAACTTTGAAATATAAATTTGACTTAGATAATGTTGTTTTAACAGTAAAGCTCAATTTCAAAGCATTCTCATTAAGTCATTGATCTTTTAAAAGATTGATATATAAAATCATTTTTGAATTCATAAGTATAGCTCACTGAAACATATATTCAATTGATTCAAGAAACTCATTACATTTTTAATAGTTCATAGTTTTCAATTTGAAATTGCTCATAGCAAGAATAATTCATTGATTGACTTATCATGTTCATAGCCTTTTAGAAACTAAAGCAATGTCTTTTGGAAATCATCAAAATCAATAAGTTGGGGCAATTAAGTTTCAATAATTTCTCAACACTAGTCCTAGACGGCCCCCAGGTCCTGGGTGGCCTCCTGATCCTAGGCGGACCCAGGGTCTGGGCGGCCCTAGTCCTGAGCGGCCCCCAGAGTCTGGGCGGTCCCTACTCCTAGACGGCCCCCAAGTCCTAGGCGGCCCCTAGCCTTAGGCGGCCCCCAGGTCCTGAGCGGCCTCCTAGCCTCAGACGGCCCCCAGGGTCTGGGCGGCCCCTATTCCTAGGTGGCCCCCAGGTCCTGGGCGGCCTCCTGATCCTAGGCGGCCCTCAGAGTCTGGGTGGCCCCTGGTCCTAGGCGGCCCCCAGGTCCTGGGCGACCTCCTGGTCCTAGGCGGCCCCCAGGGTCTGGGCGGCCCCTAGTCCTGGGCGGCCCTCAGGGTCTGGGCGGCCCCTGGTCCTAAGCGGCCCCCAGGTCCTGAGCGGCCTCCTGGTCCTAGGCGGCCCCCAGAGTCTGGGCGGCCCCTAATCCTAGACGGCCCCCAGGTCCTGGGCGACCTCCTGGTTCTAGGTGGCCCCCAGGGTCTGGACGGGCCCCTAGTCCTGGGCGGCCCCCAAGTCCTAGGCGGTCCCTAGCCTTAGGCGGCCCCCAGGTCCTGAACGGCCTTCTGGCCTCAGACGGCCCCCAGGGTCTGGGCGGCCCCTAGTCCTAGGCGGCCCCCAGGTCCTGGGCGGTCTCCTGGTCCTAGGCGGCCCTCAGAGTCTGGGTCGCCCCTGGTCCTAGGCGGCCCCCAAGTCCTTGGCAACCTCCTGGTCCTATGCGACCCCCAGGGTCTGGGCGGCCCCTAGTCCTGGACGGACCCCAGGGTCTGGGCGGCACCTAGTCCTGGGCGGCCCCTAATCTTGGAATCGTTCTCGTATCTGAAGCGCTAAACACGATGAGCTGTCGTGTCCGAACAGAAATCGAGAATCATTAAGCATCATGACGCTTTAAATGGTTCGAATAAGACAAACACTGAAACATCACCATTCATCTAGAAAAAGAAGATACTAAGCTCCTGTTTTAGGGCCAGATACCTTTTCTCTGACTCTGACACTCCTACTAACCCTGACATTCCCTTGGGATAACCAAGGCCATCATGAAGATCCTTATCTTCATGAGCAAGTTTCTTAATACCTTTATTATTAATTACCGATGAATGACCACGTAGCAGGTGCTGGGCTAGGGCGAACGTTTATCTTACACGTGGACCTTCTGACCTAAAAAAATAATAAAAAAGGAAGAAGCTCGAGAAGGGATAAGAGGAAGGGGGGAGGGTGCTTGAAGGGGGCTCTCTCTTCCTCAGTAAGAGATCTAATACCAAAAAAAAAAAAAAAAACAAAACTGGTGATTCAGCATCAACACTCTCAATCGCCCCCACTTTCCTCTATTTGTTCCATCCCAATTAGTCTTGATCGCGTGTGAGGCTTGGAGAGGTAAGACCAAACCTTGCTCTACTTCCCATGGCTATGCTTCCCCATAGATCACTGAAAATAGAATCAAACAAAAGAAAAAGCAAAAAGAAAAAAAAGAAAAAAAAGATAGAAGGATCTTACAGTGATTTTTTCTAGTATTTTTTTTGCTATTTTTTGGAGAACAAGGTGAAGAGACGGGGGAAGGTGAAGAGCCCTGATCGGTTCAGGTCGTTTGGGTTTTTGAGTTTTAAAAGGAAAGGTATTTGGATATTTTGCATGAGACGATCTTTGTGGGATCGCATGGTGCGGATCGACGTGAGCGTTGTTTTTTCTCTATCACGTCTTCACGGCTTCGTTCGTTGGCTTCCGTTGGAGGGGAGGGGCATTCTATGGTGGTTTGAACCTATGATCAAAGGACTTAAAGGCTAGCCCCTTATCGCTGTGCCAATCTAATCATTGGCAATAAAGGATGTAAGTCCAGGATATTTCTTCAATGAAGAGATCCCATTGTTCAGCCGCAACAGTTATATGATAGGAGACGGAAAGAAAGCAATGGGCCAAGTCCATTTTTTATTTTTTTTTAATATTTTTTTAATATTTTGTATTTTGTATTTTTTCTATATTTTTTAGTGACCCTATCTTTAGTGTATTTCTTCTTGTATTTTTTTTATATTTTTTAATGATAACTGAACCTAACATAGATTACTTAAACCACTGCAAGCAACGTTGGATAGGGTCTAAGTAGGTTGCAAATATCGGGTTGACTCGTGATCCGACCCAACCTGATCCAACTTGAGCAAGTGATGATTGCGGAGGATGGAAAGATGATAACGCTGAGGAGCTTCGACGGGGAGGAGTTCGACGTTGAGAAGGCAACGGTGAAGCAATCAGTAATGATCGAGAATATAATCAAGGATGGATGCTCCGAGGGTGGGATCTCCCTCTTAAACATCATCAATAAGGTCCTTACCAAAATCCTCGAGTACTGCAAGAAGCATGCTGACTTCGCAGAGGCAAGCCCTCCGGCCACGATGGCAGTGCCACTACCAAGGAGGGCATGGTTGCATGGACGCCGACTATATCAATAATGAGTAGGATGTCCTCTATATCTTGTAGGATATAGAGGTTTAATGATATGTAAAAAAATAAATAAGTTTTTTTATCGGTACTTCTAGAGAAAAGAGGTCTGAATATGAGATGAAGTTAATTTAACAAGAGACATAGAATAGGATTGATTTGATGGTTACAATCCGTGACTCAATTAGACCTGAACTGGATTCAAACTGAATCCATATTTTATGGATTGGGATTAGGTTATACATGGACCTGTCTTGACCTGAATGGCCCATTAGGTCAAGAAATTTGATCATGGATCTAAAGCAATTTTTTATTAGATTGGGTTTGGGTTCAATATCAAGACTCGATCAAGAAATCGGATCAGGTTGGGATCAAGCATAACCCGGTCTGACCCTACACATTTGCAACCCTAAGTCCAAGTGTGAGATTCGCCACATCAGGATAGTTGTTAGGTCATCCAAAGATTTAGAGCTCAAATCCTTTCGTTCTCTAATTATTTATTTATGTATATATACATACATACATACATACAAACATACATACATATATATATATATATATATATATATATATATATATATATATATATATATATATATATATATATATATACACATACATACATACATATATACATACATACATACACACACACACATATATATATATATAAATAATTGGGAGGCATTCGAGAGGCAGTTCCAAGCCTATGGTGAGCTCTATGCTTGTTAAACGATGCTCTATGGTATACTTTTAGTGGCTAGTTAAATAGTTCTATTTATTGGTTCAATAATGCAGGTGATATGCTATATGCTAGTTCGATGGATCTCATCTATGCGAGGTAAGTCATTTGTGAGCTACTCACCTCTGCTCGTTCGTTGAATGGATAGGGAGGTATTGTAGAGTGAAGGGAGAGGTGGAATGGTTTATTTTTAGTTAGAGAGAAAGAGTGGTGTTTTGATAAGATTTGAACGAGTTAGAGAGAGAGAGAGGGAGGGATGATTTTTTTTTGTTTAATTAATGGTATTAAAAATATGTACATAATATTAATTTTACTTATAATTTTTATTTTTGCTAGTAAGAAAATTTGTAAATGACATATGCTTGGTACAAGATTTTAAAATTATTAAGAGATTTCTAAGAAAAAATTCCTCTTTGATATTATTTTTTTATTTTTAAAATATCTTACCAGCACCAAGGGATTTATCCCTTAGTAAATCTCTAAGGGACCAAACTTTTCTTACAAAATTTTTATTAAAAATTATTTAAATAATCACTCACTGATCCCTTACAAATTACCAAAGGATTTTTAAGGAATTTATCAACGAAAATATATCCCTAGCAAATTCCTTAGAGATTCCTTACTGAAACTAGATTTTGAATGTAATTTAAAATACCTTGAAAATCCCTTTCTAATCTCTTGGTAATTTTCTGAGAGACATATCCCTTAATGATGTCCCTTGATGAAAGGCTAACTTCTGATAGTAACATTAGGCCATGATCTAATCATATTAGATTAACCGAATACAAGAATCAGATTTGAATCCAATTCAAGTTAGGAGCTAAGGTTAGCAACACTTGCAAGCATATCTATCCTGCAAATATGATCTAATCCAGTTAGACCCTTGATCAGTTTTTGTGTGTGTGACCCATTGGGTTTCACATCTAGCCAGTAGTAGGTATGGGTATAAGTTAACCTATCATGATTAGAACATTTTTAATCCTTAAAAATTAGAACTTGATAATTAAAACCCTTTCTAATTATTGATTAATTAAAACTCTTTAATCCAATCAAACCTACAAGATAAGGTTGATGTCTAGCAACGAAGATATAAATTGTAATGGACATACCAAATATATTTTTTAGTGGTAAGTTACCGTGCAATTCAATGATACTGCCTCCCGAATAAATATATGAGTATGGATCAATCTCAAACTCAATTACTTATTCATGTCTCTCTTAATCTTCTAATGATAATTCAATTAATGAAACATTAGAAATTCTTTCTAATTTTTTATTCTGCTTTGATATAAAACTTTCTAAATCATCATAAGATTAGAGCAAGTAGGATGCAGTCTTCTTTTACTAGAAGTGATTGATTCCTTGTTGATCTACCCATAATCTTCGTACAAATTCACCATATCCAGAATACCTCGTGCACAACTTAATGTCATGAATGAGTATAAACCAAAACATGGATTTATGTGCATAACATACTATGATGATATTAGGTCTAAGGATCACTTGCACAACTCCTACTTAAAGAATTATCTTTTGACAAATAAGTAACTTTCCATAAGATATTCTCTTAGTAGGTCAATTTAGTGAACTTATTCCTCTAATGAGCAACCAAATCTTTGTATTAGTGTCTCACACAAGTAATTATGAGATCAATCACCCTTTGCATCGAGTATACATAAGATGTGCCAATCTTTTTGGTAACATTGATCCATGACTCAAAGTACCAATGATTAGGAATGTTTTAAATTACGATTTTTGGGTTTTAGGTTTCATTGGCATGATCTCATCATAGCACTAAAACCATTGCCCTAATCTATGGGGTTCATCATAATAATAAGAAGCAGTAAATGATGAAACATAATGCCTTTTTATAACCAAAAAGTCATATACATGATTTGGAAGAACAAAAAAAATCCTATCGCAATATAGATTGCGATTGGCTTTTAGGGCACAACTCTTTCACCAATAAAAGAAGATTTAAAGCCAATAGGACTCTAGACGTCTTAAAACTTATACATACAGATATTTGTGGCCCATTCCCTACAATCGCTTGGAATAGCCAACAATACTTTATAATGTTCAATTCATAGGCAATTTTTCCAAATATGGCAATATATGTCTCATTCATGAAAAGTCACAGCCATTAGACGTGTTCAAAAATTACAATTCTAAAGTTGAAAACTAACTCAGTAATAGGATCAAAAGTATCAGATCTGATCATAGTGAAGAGTACTATGATAGATATGATCATTTGGGTGAACAATATCCAGAACCATTTGCTAAGTTCTTAGAGGAATGTGGTATCATCTCATAGTACACCATGTCAGGTTCGCCCACTATAAATGGTGTTGCTTAAAGACGAAATAACACATTTAAGAGATAGAAAGAAGTATGATTAGTCATTCTAACTTATCAAAATTACTTTGGAAAGCACTTAAGACTGCAACATATATAACAGAGTTCCAACTAAAGCAACTGCCAAAACCCCTTACGAACTTTTGACAGGCAAGAAGCCTATTCTAAAGCACTTGTATGTTTGGGGATGTCCAGTTGAGACAAATTCTTATAGGCCTAATAAAAAGAAACTAGACTCAATGACACTGAGTTGCTATTTTATTGGATACTCTAAAAGATCCAAGGGATACAAGTTTTATGATCCTACTAGTAAGTTGATTTTTGAGTCAGGAAATGCATGGTTCTTTGAGAATGTTGAGATTGCAGGGAAAGATACAGCTGGGGACTTTGTCTTTGAAGAAGAATATGATGATATTCCCACACTCCCATTCATGTACTTGTTCAACAGATAATTGATTAAGACCCTGTCGAATAACCTCCTATTCAAGAATTATTCCAGAAGAACAAGCTTCAACACCTCAAGGACCTATGCCATTAAGGAGATCCACTAGAGGGAGGAGAAGTACAATGCCATATGATTATATTATATTTCTCCAAGAGCATGAGGTAGACATTGGAATGATGGAAGGTGATCCAATCAACTTTTATCAAGCCATGGAAAGTTCTAGCTCTCACAAGTGGATTGATGCCATGAACGAGGAGATTAAATCACTGAAGGATAATGACATCTGAGATCTTGTCCCATTACCTGAAGGTGCAAATCCTATTGGTTGCAAATGAATATTTAAGACTAAAAGGGATTCAAAAGGTGATATGGAAAGGAATAAGGCTCATCTTGTCGCAAAGGGCTTTACTCAAAAAGAAGGCATTGACTATAAAAGGACTTTTTCTTTAGTTTCTTCGAAAGACTCTTTTATGATTATAATGGCATTGGTAGCGCATTTTAATTTTGAGTTACATCATATGAATATGAAGATGACGTTTCTCAATGGTAATATTGATGAGATGATTTATATGGTACAACTAAAAAACTTTGTGTCAGGAGACCCAAAGAATATGGTTTGCAAACTTAAGAAATCCATTTATGGACTCAAACAAACATCTTGACAATGGTATTTCAAGTTTCAACAAGTGAACATATCATTCGGTTTCGAGATGAATTTGGTCGATGACTGTATATACCATAAGTTCTATGGGAGCAAACACATTTTTCTGATTTTATATGTTGATGACATCCTGCTTGCCTGTAATGATATAGGCTTATTGCATGAAATCAAAAGATTTTTATCTAAGAATTTTGAGATGAAAGATCTTGGTGAGACCTCTTTTGTATTAGGCATACAACTGCATCGGGATCACTTTCGAGGTATTCTCGAATTATCACAAAAGAGCTATATCAAAAAGGTTCTCAAAAGATATGGTACATAGGATTGCAAACCAAGTGATACTCCTATGGCTAAGGGAGATAAATTTAGTCTGAAACAATGCCCTAAGAATGATTTTGAGAAAAAGAAAATACTTAAGATTTCCTATACCTCAGCAGTAGGGAGTCTAATATATGCTCAGGTTCATATGCATTCAGATATTGCTTACGTTACTAGGATGTTGGACACATATTTAAGCAATGTAGGAATAAACCATTGGAAAGCAGCTAAACGGGTCTTGCAGTACTTACAAAGAATAAATGATTGCATGCTCGCGTATCGAAGGTCGGATAAGCTTGAGGTCATTGGGTATACTGACTACGATTTTGCTGGATGCCAAGATAGTATGAAATCTATATCGGGTTATATCTATCTATTGGCTAGATGTGCAGTCTCCTAGAAGAGTGCTAAATAGTTACTTATAGCATCTTCCACCATGGTAATAAAATTTATAGCATGTTATAAGGCAACCAATCACGGAGTATGGCTGCATAATTCTCTCATGGGGCTGCGCATAGTGGATGATGTTAAAAAACCACTTAATTTTTTTTGTGATAATAAGTTAGCAGTTCTATATTCCAACAACAACAAGAGCTCAACGAAGTCAAAGTACATCGACATCAAGTTTCTAGTTGTAAAAAAAAAGTTTAGAGTAGACAGTTATCTATAGAGTATATCGGAACAAACTCCATAATTACGGATCCGCTTACTAAGATATTGTTACCCAAAATATTTCATGAGCACTTTGCTTGTATGGGTGTCATGTCACTTCAAGATATTCAATTTTAGTGGGAGTTTATAATTTTAGATGCTTGTGTAGACATTTTTCAGCTATTTCAATTTATGAATATTTTGAGGTTATTTTTGAAGAAATAAAGTTTTGGTTTGTTTCCACTCTGAATTTAGTATGGTTTGAGAGAGGATCAGTTGGAAATAAGTATGTTAAGATCATCATATTGCATGAAATTTTTATGCTACACATTCACATTATGATCCATATCATTTAATTGTATCGGCATATGTGACCATTAATGGATTGAGTTACAATAGATGTAATGAAAGCCACTTCGATTCTACATTGGTGCGATTGATGGACCAGATTGGTTGCATATGCATTTCCATAATGACATCAAATTTGAGCTCATTCAGTTATAATTATAAGGTTACACTATGGCCCATGGGAGATTGTTGGATCATTAATCCAACGTTGGGCTTATATGTGAATAATTATGTATTATGGGCTATCAATTAAGGTTAAACCCAATTAAAAATGATCCATTAAGTTTTCGATAATTTGGACTTTAATATATGTCATAGGGTGTGGGTCTTTAATATGTAGAGGCTTAAGATATTATTTCTATTTTTATGATGAACTAAAATAAAAATAAAATTAGATGACTAAAAGGTTATATATATATATATATATATATATATATATATATATATATATATATATATATATATAATGGTTATGGTTTTCAAATCATACGCATAGAGACATTCTTTCTAATATCTCATCATCAGAGAGAAAATATCGAGGAAATTAACGGGCCCTCTAAGTGGACGTATTGATCTGAAAGGCCAATCACTCAATTTTAAGGGATAATTAATTGATATGGGCTTAGGTATATTTTTGTCTGTATATTTAATTTTATCTTCTTGATTCTATCATTTTGGACAATGATTTTTATAAAAAAAATATAAAATTAAATAGGATGCTCACGTTAGTGAGTGATTTAAACGTGGAATCGAAGGACTTCCCGCTTGTACCCTTATTGGCCATGTTTCACGTTTCACGTAGTCTCATTTCATTTTATTTTGCTGACTTGATTTGATTCAGTGTTTAAAAACTTCCGCTAAAGCTCACCCCTCTCCTCTTCATGCAATTTGAAGATGCCGATTAATACCGCTTCGAAACGGGCCATATAATATCTAAAATAATTTCATATTAAATTAAAAAAATAATTTAAAATTTAAAATTATATGCTATTAATTAATTTTTACTAAATTTTTAAAGTTGCATGAATTCGATTAGCTAGCAAATTAATTAGGTTCGTAAACGGACTTAGTGCAACCTATGCTAGCACAGTTAACTATTAGGCCTATCATAATCCAACGCAAATTAGACCAAAGCACATCATGCCTGATATGCAAGCCGAGCACAACATACATTGGAGCAACTGGCATGGCATGCCAACCCTGATTTTTTAAAATATTATTTAAATATAATTTTAAAAAATAAATAAAAACAATTAATTAATTATACGTATTTTTATTCATTGGCATTAAAGCTATGCTGTTGTTATTATTGTATTTTTGTTCATGACTGGGCAAATAGTTTGCCATTGCAATCGAAGCATCCTACCACTATATTACGCCATCATTTTCTTTATCAATAACTTACAAAATATTTAGTTTTTATTTTTATTTTTTGAACTTATATTGCTGAGCCTAACAAACCAATCTATTAGACAATTATTATAATTATTATTTTAAAATTAATAAAATAAATTAGATATGTTTATTTTTTTAAAACTTATTAATTATTACCGAAATCTATCGTAATCACTTCTTTCATTAGATTAATTGTGCCACCCTTAAACTTTAATTTTTTATTTAAAAATTATATTTTTTATAATACAATACTTGGATGTAATCTTCTAGTTTATGAACCAAGCATCCTCTAAAATAAGGAAAAGACTTTGTACACCGCCCCCGATGCAGCAAGGCTTACGTGGGCTGCACCGCCTCTTCTGATTGGTCCACGTGGCTCCTACGTGGATGACCTGCCGGGCGGTATGGCTCTACTTTGATGTTACGTTCTAAACGTGACGGCCATTTAAAGCAGTTCGCTTTTTTTTAAAATTAGCGTGCGGACAAAAATGCCCTTTCCCTCCATCCTAGTGCTATTTTACGTTGTATTTCATCTGTGCAAGAAGAACTCTCTTTCTTCCCCGGTCGAAAGAAAATATTTCAGCTTCGAGGCTGGAAAACCTGGCTACTGGAGTCTGTGTACAAAAACTTCTGAAGGAAATGTCATCCGCAGCACAAAGTAAAAAGTCTTTCCTCCAACTTCTTTCTAAAGCTCTTTATTACACCAACAGTTTTTTCTGGTTAGAGTTAGTTAATGCGTGACCAAACCGTTTAATGCGCGGGTAACTTCCTTAGAACAAAATAGTTATGACATTCTGGGAGTCATAACTATTTTGTAAGCACGAATGTCATACTCTTTTAACTAGGATGTTATACCTCATGAACTGGGGTGTCGTCAGAGTGGTTCGGCCTATATTCCCCGTTATTTCCTGTCCATATAGCTCTAGTGTCGTCGTTAAAGCTATGACACCCCTGATATACTGTTAAGACACCGTAGTTACAAGCCTAGGACACCCGTGCTCCAAACGAAAGCTCCTACGAGACACCCGTGCTTAGAACTACCGCGCGGAGAATCCCCGCGACACCCCAGGGAGAATTGGATTTCGGCCGAAACTCCTACGAGACACCCCTGTTGAAAGCTCACGACACCCTAGCTTTAAGGCGATGACACCCGTGCTTAGAACTGATCACGGTGAGAATACCCGCGACACCCCTTGTCGAATTCAGCCTAAACACCTTCGCGACACCCCAGTTGAAATCTAATGACACCCTAGCACCAATGCTACGACACCCGTGCATAGAAATGACCGCGCGGAGAATCCCCGCGACACCCCAGGGAGAATTGGATTTCGGCCGAAACTCCTTAGAGACACCCCTGTTGAAAGCTCACGACACCCTAGCTTTAAGGCGACGACACCCGTGCTTAGAACTGACCACGGTGAGAAGGCCCTCGACAACCAAGTTACTAAAATTTATTTTTATTTATAAAAAAAAAAAAAGAAAAAAGTAGCCCTCACTGGGGCTTCTCATCTCCTTCGGTCGCTGCGTCGGCGATCTGGCGCTGGAGGGACGCTACTTGCCCCTCCAGGTGGCTGTTGGCCCAACGCAGGACCTCGATCTCTCTTGAAACGGCCAGGTATTGCTCGGCCGCTTGTTGAGTCGCTCGCTGATTGCGTGCGACTCCGCATAGACCTCCGCGTCGATGGTGACCGTTGCGCGGCGGCTGCCATGGCTGCCAGTAGATCTCCCCTCGCCTCTGGAAGCCATCTCTCAGTATCAAAAAAGCTGAAAAGGTGATTAACGAAGGCATTCCCCCATCCATATTTAAGGTACTCCTGGCGGGTGTTTCGATTGCCACGCGCCACCATCTCAGTGGGCGGTTCACAGGAATCGAATCGGTGCGCCCCCCCCCTCGTTAGTTTCGAGGGATGGGGAACAGAAGAGAGTTTCGGGAAGCCAACCGTAGTAAGTTTTACGTCGTCCCAAGAGAAAATTCACGACACCCAAGGATGATTTGGATTTCGGCCGAAACTCCTTCGCGACACCCCTGTTGAAAGCTCACGACACCCTAGCTTTAAGGCGACGACACCCGTGCTTAGAAATGATTACGGTGAGAATACCCGCGACACCCCTTGTCGAATTCAGCCGCAACTCCTTCGCGACACCCCAGTTGAAATCTCACGACACCCTAGCTTTAAGGGGACGACACCCCTGAAAAGGTGATTAACGTGGGTTCACTGTTAATGCACGGGTGTCGTCGCATTAAAGCTAGGGTGTCGTGAGCTGAAATCCAATTCTCCCTGGGGTGTCGCGGGGATTGTCGCGCGGTCAGTTCTAAGCACGGGTGTCGTAGCATTGGTGCTGGGGTGTCATGAGATTTCAACTGGGGTGTCACGAAGGAGTTTCGGCCGAATTCGACAAGGGGTGTCGCGGGGGTTCTCTCCGTGATCAGTTCTAAGCACGGGTGTCGTCGCCTTAAAGCTAGGGTGTCGTGAGCTTTCAACAGGGGTGTCTCGAAGGAGTTTCGGCCGAAATCCAATTCTCCCTGGGGTGTCGCGGGGATTCTCTCCGTGGTCAGTTCTAAGCACGGGTGTCGTAGCATTGATGCTAGGGTGTCGTGAGGTTTCAAGTGGGGTGTCGCGAAGGAGTTTCGGCCGAAATCCAAATCATCCTTGGGTGTCGTGAATTTTCTCTTGGGACGACGTAAAACTTACTACGGTTGGCTTCCCGAAACTCTCTTCTGTTCCCCATCCCTCGAAACTCAACGAGGGGGGGGCGCACCGATTCGATTCCTGTGAACCGCCCACTGAGATGGTGGCGCGTGGCAATCGAAACACCCGCCAGGAGTACCTTAAATAAGGATGGGGGAATGCCATCGTTAATCACCTTTTCAGCTTTTTTCATACTGAGAAGGCTTCCAGAGGCGAGGGGAGATCTACTGGCAGCCATGGCAGCCGCCGCGCAACGGTCACCATCGACGCGGAGGTCTATGCGGAGTCGCTCGCAATCAGCGAGCGACTCAACAAGGCGGCCGAGCAATACCTGGCCGTTTCAACGAGAAAGATCGAGGTCCTGCGTCGGGCCAACAGCCAGCTGGAGGGGCAAGTAGCGTCCCTCCAGCGCCAGATCGCCGACGCAGCGACCAAAGGAGATGAGAAGCCCCAGTGAGGGCTAATGTACTTTTTTTCTTTTTTTTTGATAAATAAAAATAAATTTTAGTAACTTGGTTGTCGCGGGCCTTCTCGCCGTGGTTAGTTCTAAGCACGGGTGTCATTGGTGCTGGGTGTCATTAGATTTCAACTGGGGTGTCGCGAAGGTGTTTAGGCTGAATTCGACAAGGGGTGTCGCGGGTATTCTCACCGTGATCAGTTCTAAGCACGGGTGTCGTCGCCTTAAAGCTAGGGTGTCGTGAGCTTTCAACAGTGGTGTCTCTAGGAGTTTCGGAAATCCAATTCTCCTGGGGTGTCGCGGGGATTCTCCGTGCGGTCACTTCTAAGCACGGGTGTCGTCGCCTTAAAGCTAGGGTGTCGTGAGATTTCAACAGGGGTGTCTCTAAGGAGTTTCGGCCGAAATCCAATTCTCCCTGGGGTGTCGCGGGGATTCTCCGCGGTCAGTTCTAAGCACGGGTGTCGTAGCATTGGTGCTGGGGTGTCATTAGATTTCAACTGGGGTGTCGCGAAGGTGTTTAGGCTGAATTCGACAAGGGGTGTCGCGGGTATTCTCACCGTGATCAGTTCTAAGCACGGGTGTCGTCGCCTTAAAGCTAGGGTGTCGTGAGCTTTCAACAGGGGTGTCTCGTAGGAGTTTCGGCCGAAATCCAATTCTCCTGGGGTGTCACGGGGATTGTCCGCGCGGTCAGTTCTAAGCACGGGTGTCGTCGCCTTAAAGCTAGGGTGTCGTGAGCTTTCAACAGGGGTGTCTCGAAGGAGTTTCGGCCGAAATCCAATTCTCCTGGGTGTCGCGGGGATTCTCCGCGCGGTCAGTTCTAAGCCACGGGTGTCGTAGCATTGGTGCTAGGGTGTCATTAGATTTCAACTGGGGTGTCGCGAAGGAGTTGCGGCTGAATTCGACAAGGGGTGTCGCGGGTATTCTCACCGTGATCATTTCAAATGGCCACATTTGCACGACGGGTGAAGGTGCACGGCCTCGCCTTATCACTAGGGTGTCGTGAGATGATAAATGGGTGTCGTATTGTTTTAACCTTCGTGTCCTAAATCCTAATCCTTTGTCAGCATATATTGACAACTAAATCTATGGATATCATTGTTCATGACTGCGTGCCTATATTTTCACAGTTGATGCTGAAATTGTAGATCGGAAAGAAATCGATAACACTCCCGGCCGTGCACCTTCACCCGTCGCTCCAAATGCAGTGGATGATATTGTAGTTCCTCAAACTGGGATGGAATTCAATTCAGCAGATGATGTATATACGTTCTACAATGGATACGCGAAACGAGTTGGTTTTGGAATCACAACAGTGTGTAGCAGGGCCAACAACAAAAAACAACTTTGCTTCAAGCACCTGGCGTGTTGGAGGCAAGGAAAATCTAGAAAATCAGAGAAGAGTATGAATCATAGGGATACTGGGAAAGTTGATTGTATGGCATCCATAAAAGCAAGACTGAATGCTACAAGTGGTAAGTGGATATTGGATGAGGTTTCTCTAGAACATAACCATGGGATGTCCATAACATCAACTGGTTATCTACGGTCGCATAGGAGGATCAGCACACCAGAGAAGGCAGAGATCAGCAATTTACATGCCGTGAATGTTCCGACGACTCAGATATACTCTGCCATAGCAAGGAGAAAAGGGGGCAGAGGACAATTGGATTTCACCGAGAAGGATGCTCGTAACTTCATTTGTCGCGAACGTCAGTCTAAGCTGAAAGAAGGAGATGCTCAGTCGATGGTAATTCATTTCGCCGAAATGCAACTCAGAAATCCCAATTTCTTCTATTCCTTAGACCTCAATGATAATGGTCATCTGAGGTCTGTCTTCTGGATTCATCCAAGGTCAAGATTGGCATGCACATACTTCGGTGATGTTCTAAGCTTTGACTCAACGTACTTGACAAACAGATATCAAATGCCTTTTTGTCCATTCGTTGGGGTCAACCATCATGGACAGTCCACCTTGCTTGGATGCGCATTGTTGTCTGATGAGAGTACTGAGACATATAAATGGGTTTTTCAGACTTGGCTGGATGCAAATGGTGGTCAAGCACCTATTGCCATGATTACTGACCAAGATAAGGCAATCGAGGCTGCTGTCAAAGAAGTTTTTCCTAACACACGACATCGATTTTGTCTTTGGCATATATTGAAGAAGATACCGGAAAAGATTGGCCACATTTGCACGGCAAATCCCAAGTTTATGGTTGATTTCGATGAGGCGATATATGATTCATTGACCATAAAGTCATTCGAGGAAAGGTGGGCACATGTTATGGAGAAATATAAAGAATGCAAGTCTATAGATTGGTTCAATGTCCTTTACGAATGTCGGGAAAAATGGGTCCCAGTTTACCTAAAGGATACATTCTTCGCAGGTTTGTATGTCATTGTCTTTGGTTCATGTTCGCGTTAAACGCTTTTTTTTTTTTGACAAAATTTTGAACAGGGATGTCATCTTCACAAAGGAGCGAGGGCATTAATCACTTCTTCGATGGGTTTATAAATTCGAAGACAACACTAACGGAGTTCATAAGTAAGTACGAAGATGCCTTGGAAAAAAGATACGAGGCCGAAAATGAGGAAGATAATAGGACGTTGCAAACGATTGCTTTCCTAAAGACATCATCACCTTTTGAGAGACAAGCTGCAGGAAGGTATACAAGGAGCATTTTCAAAAAATTTCAGAATGAGATCCTTGAAATGGCTGCATCAAATACAAAATTGATCAAGGAAGCTGGCAACACTTGTTTATATTCCGTAAAGTCGTATGAAAGGATTGAAGTCGATGGAATTGGCAAGGAGATGATCAAAGATTATATCGTGTCATACGATAGAAATATTGAGGATGTCCAATGCCAGTGCCGATCCTTTCAGTTCAAGGGGTACCTGTGTAGGCATGCCCTGTTGGTTCTTCATCAAAGTGACGTATTTCGTTTACCAGATAAATACTTCTTGAAGAGATGGTGCAAGGACATGAAATACCAATTCGACGAATTCGACTGCAATACTGAGGGTTATGATAAAAGCACACGAAACTCACGGTACGCAGTGACAATTTTTTAATTGAAATGTCTTAATATTTGTTATCGTTAATATTATGTTAATGATTGTAGATATAGTTTGCTGAGTCATCGGATGACGAAGCTCGCAGAGATAGCCTCCATGTCTGAAGATGCATTTAATGTAGTGATGGATGGTCTAACACCTATATTCAAAATTGCCGTGGATGCCAACTGCGCAGCTAAACCACGTACAGAGCTTGTAATTCAAGATCCTGAACAAATTAGGACGAAAGGTCGCCCGAGAGAGAACAGATTAAAGAGTGGAGTCGAGAAGAAGTCAAAAAGATCAAGGAAAAATCAGGTCAAGGAAAGAGCTGCTTCAAGCATCAGGCAGACTTGTTTGCAGTCTATTAATACTGAAGAGGACCTGGAGAGAATTGTTCCGCCGTCCGAAACTTTGATGGACGAATTTGATGCTTATGTATTGAGTCAACTTACACAAGAGCATATATAAAACACGGGTGTCGTAACTTTTGAATTATGGTGGCTTGGTCGCAAATGAAATGCTTTCAAAATAGGGTGTCTATTTCAGTAAAATGAAGTGCTTTTAGTACGACGACACCCCAGCTCTTGGCTAACGACACCCTAGCTCTTGCGCGGCGACACCCGAAAGGCGGAAACCTACGAGACATCCCAGTACTCGCGAACCGACACCGAAGATTTTAGCGCGACGACACCCCAGCTCTTGGCAAACGACACCCTAGCCTTGCGCGGCGACACCCGAAAGGCGGAAACCTACGAGACATCCCAGTACTCGCGAACCGACACCGAAGATTTTAGCGCGACGACACCCCAGCTCTTGGCAAACGACACCCTAGCTCTTGCGCGGCGACACCCGAAAGGCGGAAACATACGAGACATCCCAGTACTCGCGAGCCGACACCGAAGATTTTAGCGCGACGACACCCCAGCTCTTGGCAAACGACACCCTAGCCTTGCGCGGCGACACCCGAAAGGCGGAAACCTACGAGACATCCCAGTACTCGCGAACCGACACCGAAGATTTTAGCGCGACGACACCCCAGCTCTTGGCAAACGACACCCTAGCTCTTGCGCGGCGACACCCGAAAGGCGGAAACCTACGAGACATCCCAGTACTCGCGAACCGACACCGAAGATTTTAGCGCGACGACACCCAGCTCTTGGCAAACGACACCCTAGCTCTTGCGCGGCGACACCCGAAAGGCGGAAACCTACGAGACATCCCAGTACTCGCGAACCGACACCGAAGATTTTAGCGCGACGACACCCCAGCTCTTGGCAAACGACACCCTAGCTCTTGCGCGGCGACACCCGAAAGGCGGAAACATACGAGACATCCCAGTACTCGCGAACCGAAAGATTTTAGCGCGACGACACCCCAGCTCATGTCAACGACACCCTAGCTCTTGGCAAACGACACCCTAGCTCTTGCGCGGCTACACCCGAAAGGCGGAAACATACGAAGGCAAACATATGAATACATCGAGGACACTCCTGCTCGCAATATAAAATTTGCATTTGCATTAAATATTAATCAGTGTTAATATGAATAAATTACATTCAATTTTCATTCAAAGAAGAATAAAAAAATTAAGAACATTTTTCGACAATGTCGCTAATCTTTTTGTTCAGGCCCTCTCTCAATATCGTCGCAGCTAAGTGTCGCCGGTAATCTCTGACTTCCTCATCCATGAAATCCATCTTCATATCAGGATTGTCCCGTCGAGCAAGACATTCCATGTATCTCAGACAGTATAGGCCGCAATCCAGCGATCCGGTCGGTTGGCTTGGGCAATCCGAAATATCTTCCATCGGCCAATCCATCGCTTCCTTCTTATCGCAGTAGATATGGAATATGTGGCCTAGAATTGTATGCCATTTCCTTGCATTGGCCTTGTACTTCGGGTTGCGTTTCAATGAATTCAGGTGCATGAACACCTTTCTTTCCATGTCGACAGCAACCAAATGCCAGTGCGAGTTATCAGAGTTTATAATGGTGAAAAGAAACCGGAATTGGGCCTTATCTTCATCCGATACATTGTCAAATATCGCAGCCCCAGATGTTCCAGCAAGTTCATGAGCAGGTGATGAGGAAGTCAGACATAGAGCAGATACGAAAACTGATGCAATTATGCACTTATGGTATCGGTCAGGATGCTCTGCCCAGTTGCGCATCAGAAACTCCTGGCCGCAATCAATTATCTGCCAATGGAATGTAAAACGATTAATATAATTCTAAAATCAACAACTAGAACATGTTCCTTGATATACTTACATCATCTATTATCATTTCATTGTTAATGAGATCTTGAAGATTTTTTCTTGTTGCAACGCCAGAAAACATATTTGTGTAGACGATCTCGTCGGTTTGTCGCTCGCTCAAAAAATTTTGAATAATTATTTGGTCATCTTCGACCGTTGTGTTGGGCTTTGACGTGCCCACTGTCTTCACCGACTTTTTAGGTCGGGTTGTCTCATAACATTCGCCGACGACCGTGGATGCCTTACGCTTCCTCGGCTCTTTTTTAATCCTCCTAACAAGCGAAGGCACTCCAATTATTTCTAAGTCCATATTGTCATCCTTTGGCGCAGGGGTGCCAAGTTTATTATCGGATATGGACTCTTCTTTATTTTCATTCCCCTGCTCTGTTTTATCAGCCAATGAATCCCCCTCCAATCTCTTCTCCTCTGCTTTTGCATTCCCTGTCTCAATTGGAAACTCGGATGAATGGTCCTCCTCCATCTTCTTCTCCTCACTATTTACGTTACCAGGCTCGCGGAGGACCAACTCCAGGGAATGCACCTTCTCTGTTTTCTCGTCTCCCTTGTCCTCCTCATTTATTGCATTACTTTCCTTTCTGACCAGTGAATTGAGGAGGCTCTCAGCAATGGACAGCCTGTGCCTGACATCGTCGAGTTGATCCTTAACGCACTCCAATTCATTCCTCAACTCGGCGCATCCTGCGCAGCTATCCGTTGGTTGAGGGGCGCAGGTATCTGTTGGTTGAGGGGGGGATGCAACATTCTGCTGAGGGAGAAGCCAGCGCTCTTCTGGCAATGGTACAGTAGCTCCCTCCATCTGCAACGCAAGATGATAACAAATTAATATTAAGTGAACATATTGACGCATTAAGTTGAAAAAAATGGTCAGAGCAATGGAGCAATGAACTAGATTACCAAGTCGTGAGGCTGCAAGTCGGCAACCCGAACCGATTGGATCTTCATTTGGTGGTCATACCACTTCAACAGCCGGGGCCGTTTATCAGGGTATGCTGGCTCTCGCATTGATGTATGCTCGAGGAACCACGCCTGAACATGATATTTTTTTGGATATTAAATAAAGTAATATTACAAAAAAAATTTACTCTCAACACTAATTATGTGTCTCAATAATCCTTACCACCAGTGCTGCCGAGCATCCGAACAAGGTAGGCTGCCTCCTAACTTTTTTTGCATTCTTTGAGTGCACCGGCTCCTCGGAACGCAAGCAAGCAGCTATTTCTGGGAGAGCCAGAACAATCAACTCCTTCAGTGCCGAAGCCCAGTCGATGCTACCCAGTTGACTTAAGTCATCCAAGTGCTGGATGAGATACCGTGGACATCTCTGATTAGACTTTGGAGCCAAAAACATGGCCAACATGTATGCGATCCAAAGTCGGACGGTGTCCTCGACATCCTCCTGTACTTTAGATGATCGGAGTTGAAATATCAACTTCTCCAAACCTTCTTGGCGAAGATCTAAACCCTGGCCAAACCGTCTGAACAACCTTCCGTTGAACATTTGGCTGGACGTGTCGATCTTCTTCCCATGAGCTGGAAGTCCCAGAATGAGTGCGACTTCGTCGGCACTGAATAGAACTGGCTTTCCGCAAAACATGAACTCGTCGCCTCCATTGTGACATCTTATGATGTCTGCTAGCAGTCGCCCGTCGACTGTGAACGTCTGCATGTCGACGAAGGCACCAAATGGGGTCATTCGAATCAGTTTTGTATGCCGTCTAGAGAACCCCATCCTCCAAACCTTCTGAACGTATACTGCCGGCCTGCAGCTATTCTTAAACAGCTGGGAAGCCTTCACTGGGGGGACTGGAACAATTTTATTGTCAACTGAAACAGGGGGTAAGACAGAAGACATACTTGTCATGAAATTTTAAGAGAGAATGTCATAATATTTAATATAGTGATAAACATACCTGAAGGAGCCGCATCCTCATTCGAACGAAGAACCATGTCCTTGCATTGTTCCGCCATTTTCTCCGTCTGCTTCTTCTTTGTTCGCGGTCTTCGTGCACAAACGAAAGCACTCATCTCCATGAATGAAGTATACGGAAGAATGAACTATGGTACAAGTTTAGGAGGGAAAAGGAGACCAGTGGCTTCTCGAGCAAGAGACGAAGGATGGCTTCTTGAGCAAAAGGATGGCTTCTCGAGCAACAGACGATTGAGTGCTTTTTCTAGGGTTTATGCCGACCTAAGAGAAATACGAAAGGACACCCGGATCGCCACGATCACATCACAGAGACCCGCGAACCCATAGGAACTGCCCACGTTTAGCAACTTTTCTCGGAAATATGGCATGGCTGAGTTACTAGGGTGTCGTCGAATTAGTACTAGGGTGACGTCAAATTCCCGCCTTGTTCAAGCATGGGTGTCGTCGCCTTAAAGCTAGGGTGTCGTCCGATTTCAACTGGGGTGTCGCGAAGGATTTACGGCCGAATTCAATTAGGGTGTCGCCGGGTACTCTCTATGTGGTCATTTGTAAGCACGGGTGTCGTCGCCTAAAGCTAGGGTGTCGTGGGATTTCAACTGGGGTGTCGCGAAGGATTTACGGCCGAATTCGAACTAGGGTGTCGCTGGGATTATCTCCGTGGTCAGTTTAAAGCACGGGTGTCATCTCCTTAGAGCTAGGGTGTCGTGAGATTTCAACTGGGGTGTCGCGATTGATTTTCGGCCGAATTAGAACTAGGGTGTCGCGGGGATTCTCTCCGTGGTCAGTTCTAAAGATGGGTGTCGTTGCCTTAAAGCTAGGGTGTCGTGATATTTCGACTGGGGTGTCGCGAAGGATTTACGGCCGAATTCGACTAGGGTGTCGCCGGGGACTCTCTATGTGGTCATTTGTAAGCACGGGTGTCGTCGCCCTAAAGCTAGGGTGTCGTGGGATTTCAACTGGGGTGTCGCGAAGGATTTACGGCCGAATTCGAACTAGGGTGTCGCTGGGATTATCTCCGTGGTCAGTTTTAAGCACGGGTGTCGTCTCCTTAGAGCTAGGGTGTCGTGAGATTTCAACTGGGGTGTCGCGATTGATTTTCGGCCGAATTAGAACTAGGGTGTCGCGGGGATTCTCTCCGTGGTCAGTTCTAAGATGGGTGTCATCGCCTTAAAGCTAGGGTGTCGTGATATTTCGACTGGGGTGTCGCGAAGGATTTACGGCCGAATTCGACTAGGGTGTCGCCGGGGACTCTCTATGTGGTCATTTGTAAGCACGGGTGTCGTCGCCCTAAAGCTAGGGTGTCGTGGGATTTCAACTGGGGTGTCGCGAAGGATTTACGGCCGAATTCGAACTAGGGTGTCGCTGGGATTATCTCCGTGGTCAGTTTTAAGCACGGGTGTCGTCTCCTTAGAGCTAGGGTGTCGTGAGATTTCAACTGGGGTGTCGCGATTGATTTTCGGCCGAATTAGAACTAGGGTGTCGCGGGGATTCTCTCCGTGGTCAGTTCTAACGACGGGTGTCGTCGCCTTAAAGCTAGGGTGTCGTGAACTTTCCACTGGGGTGTCGCGAAGGATTTACCGAATTCGACTAGGGTGTCGCCGGGGACTCTCTATGTGGTCATTTGTAAGCACGGGTGTCGTCGCCCTAAAGCTAGGGTGTCATGGGATTTCAACTGGGGTGTCGCGAAGGATTTACGGCGAATCGAACTAGGATGTCGCTGGGATTCTCTCCGTGGTCAGTTTAAGCACGGGTGTCGTCTCCTTAGAGCTAGGGTGTCGTGAGATTTCAACTGGGGTGTCGCGATTGATTTTCGGCCGAATTTGAACTCGGGTGTCGCGGGGATTCTCTCCGTTGTCAGTTCTAACGACGGGTGTCGTCGCCTTAAAGCTAGGGTGTCGTGAACTTTCCACTGGGGTGTCGCGAAGGATTTACGGCCGAATTTGAAGTAGGGTGTCGCGGGGATTCCTTACCATCCGGACTCTCAGAGCGAGGGAGGGGAAGAAAGAGTTCTTCTTGCAGAGATGAAATCCAACATAAATTGGCGCTAGGATGGAGGGAAAGGGCAGCATCCGGACTCTCAGAGCGAGGGGGGGGAAGAAAGAGAGTTCTTCTTGCACAGATGAAATTCAGTTGAGCACGAACCTACGCCCTCGCTCTGAAAGTCCGGTCGACAGGAAATATTTCAGCTTCGAGGCTGAAAAACCTGGCTACTGGAGTCTACTGGAGTCTTCAAATATAAAAGTTTATCCAATGAGTTTTTCCTTGCCAAAACCTCACGTAGACGTTCGCTTCTCTCTCTGAATTCGGCCAGGTCTGCCTTCGTTATCTCTT
>UESW01002006.1:71543-96577 GCA_900491605.1 Calamus simplicifolius | reverse complement strand
CAAGGAAAAACTCATTGGATAAACTTTTATATTTGAAGACTCCAGTAGACTCCAGTAGCCAGGTTTTTTCAGCCTCGAAGCTAAAATATTTCCTGTCGACCGGACTTTCAAAGCGAGGGCGTAGGTTCGTGCTCAACTGATTCCTTAGCATTCGGACTCTCAGAGCGAGGGAGGGGAAGAAAGAGTTCATCTTGCAGAGACGAAATCCAACATAAATTGGCGCTAGGATGGAGGGAAAGGCAGCATTAAAAGAGTTATGACTCCCAGAATGTCATAACTATTGTTCTAAGGAAGTTACCCGCGCATTAAACAGTTTGGTCACGCATTAACTAACTCTAACCAGAAAAAACGGTTGGTTTATAAAGGAGCTTTAGAAAGAAGTGGGAAGAAAGACTTTTTACTTTGTGCTGCGGATGAGATTTCCTCTAGAAGTTTTTGTACAAAGACTCCATTAGCCAGGTTTTCCAACCTCGAAGCTGAATATTTTCTTTCGATCGGGGAAGAAAGAGAGTTCTTCTTGCACAGATGAAATACAACGTAAAATGGCGTTAGGATGGAGGGAAAGGTTATTTTCGTCCGCACGCTAATTTTTAAAAAAAAGGCGAACTGCTTTAAATTGCCGTCACGTTCAGAACGTAACATCAAAGCAGAGCCATACCATCCGGCAGGTCATCCACGTAGGAGCCACGTGGACCAATCAAAAGAGGCGGTGCAGCCCACGTAGGCCTTGCTGCATCGGAGGCGGTGTACAAAGTCTTTTCCTCTTATTAGATACTTTAGCGAACCATAAGTTTATTATTCGAAAAACAATGCCTTCTTTTTAAATTTATTTAGCAATATACTTTCCAATTTTCTCATATTATTTAGCTCATTATTATTTCAATTATATTTAATTATATGCAATTATTAGCAAGTTTTATCATATTCCTTGAAACAAAATTTTTAATTATTTGCATAGTTAAAAATTGTAACATAAATTTTTGATAGTATATTCCGTCTTTGGATATTTGTGTTGAAAATTATTATCATATGGCATGATTAAACAATTTTCTGCTATTAAAAATGAAAAGATAATTTGATAGAAAATTTTCTTAGCTTTCTTTTTCTCGCTAATCTTTAAAAATATTGTTTGATCAATTTTTAAAGTAAAGAGGATTTGAATCTTTTGTTATTTTTCTTTTAAAAAGAACAAAATCTATCAAAACTTGCTACTCTAAAATTTATGTAGAAAATATTAAATTCGATTTTAAGATAAAATACTTGAAAATTTGATTACTTCTTTTTTTTGAAGCCTATACTAGAATATTATTGGTACATTTAAAATATATTTAATATATTATTTTAAAAGTGCACTTATACACTTTTAACATCTTTACTTTTTCAAAAATTTTGAGACCTACAGTTTAAAGTATACTTGAAGACTTAATTGTTAAGTTAGAGTAATTACTCTAATTTAGGATAATTTTTAGTGTAGTGCATATTCAATAACATTGTTGTTGCTATCTAGATTCTCAAGAAGGGTTTGATTGTCACTATAAGCTTTTTGGTGTCATATGCAAACTCCTTTACAAAGCATGCTCTTTCAATAAGGCTATTAAGGAATTGTAGGATGCCCTAAAGGCAAATAATAGCTTAAACTAGTTTATCATATCCAAGTTTTGAAAATAGAATAGAATATATTCTTTAAGTCAAACACTGCCTTAAAAAAGGTTTGACCTAGGGGACTCATTTCTTTTTGAGGTCATGCATAAAAAACCTATGGACCAACAAGATCATAGTTGATTAATGTCCATAAATATTGGGCTTCATTGCACCTATTCTAGTCAATTAGACTACCCAATTCTTATGTTGTTGAGCTTGATCTTATAAACAATCTATCAGATTACTCGATCACACAAAAGAGCTTGGTAAGCCTAAGCGAGATTCGCCTCACAAGAATCCGAGCTTGTTTTGTAACTTAAACAAGGACTTAAGTTCAAACTTTCGAAAGTGAAAGGCAAATAATATGGTGTAATTTAGCTAGCCAATTCAGTGATAATATATGAAAAAATCGGACATCAATATAGATAGAGAAAACACTGATGAGAAAAAAATTATCATTCATTATTGTCGATATATCCTAATTAGATCAAGATTCTCTTTATTTAGTATAAAACCATTTCAAAAAAGAATTGATCAATATCCAAAGAATATTCTTTTGTATTTGCCATTTCCTTGAGGATCAAGATTATTAAGAACCTTCTAATGTAAGAGTTTAGTTAAAAAAATAACTCTTTAAATGTCTATAAAGCAACCTTAATCACTTTAGATAAAACAAACTTTCTTGGTTCCTTGTTTAGGTCATCGTCCAATAGCCTATGATCCTTCATTATTTGCTTTTGAAGGATTTCTCCAAAAGAAAACTTTGAAGCTCCTATTCTTTTACGTAAGAAGACAGATAATTTGGCTGATAGATCTACTATGCATGTGAAAAATACATCCTTTCCGACATATAAAGATTAATTTGGATATCAATAAATGTATTGATCTTTGATAGCCAGTCACATTGATACGAAGTAATAAGTTCTTAGGCTAATTAAAGTTAAAAATTAAAAAATAGTTAAAAAAAAAGAAAAAGTTCTCTTATACCACGTGCGGTGATTAGTCGTACGCATGTGGCCACACATGTGGTGTAGAAAAGGATAAAAATATTTTTGGGCATATATGATTATATGCATGCATGATCAATCAATCAATACGCACGATATGCCTATCCTACGTTGGGCACGATATGCAAAAAGCTTTTCTTTAGAAAAAGGAAAAGAAGGAACGTCGTGTTAGTTTTCCCATCCCTAGTTTGGATGAGAAAAGGAGCACTTACAGGCCAAACGGCACATGGATGTACAAATGCATGCGTGGTCTGGCGGGTCAAACATATGCGTGGTAGGCTTCATTTTTGGGTTCTTTTCTATGGTGTGGAGCACACGGCAAGAAGTCGAGGTTCCCCCTCCCCTTCCGAGACTATGGATGCAACTAATGCAAGGAGTCAAGCGCAGAAGTTTAGCCTGCCAACTCTAATCATTCATTCCCTACATCCACGAACAATTAATGGGCACACAAAATGCTCCAATTCAAGTTAAAAGAGATTGAACAAGATATCCCTGATCGTCCTCTGCCAGAGAATCGTGTGATCGTACAACAGAGTTTATGAAACTTATTCAAATAAAAAAAAATAATACAACCCAATTCATTTTCATAAAGAAAATGAGAATCCTACTCAATCCTAATTTTTTTTATATTAATGATGAAATATGTTATATATCTTAATAAAATTCTATAATTTTATTAATTTTTAAATCAATATGATAAAATCTTAGCACTTGGTCCTCACAATACAGAAACTCTGATTTTTGTTTTTATCCTCAGCATAAGCATTGTTGGGGGTAAAATCGTCATTGCATTGATATCCATGCGAGGCGGCTAAGGCTGACCTCCTCCCGCCGTCTTCTTCCGGGCTTCCCTAGCTCGGCCTCTTCCGGGCTTCCGTAGCTCGGCCTCTTCCGGGCTTCCGTAGCTCGGCCTCTCCCGGGCTTCCCTAGCTCGGCCTCTTCCGGGCTTCCCTAGCTCGGCCTCTTCCGGGCTTTCGTAGCTCGCTTACCCAGCGATCCACGCCCTGACGTCTACCTCCGCGGAACCTGACGCGGGAGAGCTTAAGCTTACCCGAGCAGCACCTTAGGCAAGGAATCATGTTGAGACGTGGCCTAAGACCTATTGTAACCGCCCCAGGTCTACTCACCCAGATCCCAAGACATCGAGGAGCTCTCCCAGCCGTCGATCCCTTAACAGACAAGGCGTGGATTCTAACGGCCCCACAACGGCCTGATTCTGTCTACCCCCGTATCGTAACAACCTCAGAACCTTCCAGAAGATGCTCAAGTCCCCAGGTGACAGTCTATAAATATCAGATTGGCAGATTCCCTCAGGTACGCGACTCTTGACGCACAAAAACTCTGGAATCATTCCTCTCTCCGGCAGCTCGTCGGTGCTCTGCCCCTCCGAGCCTCCGATTGGCCGCCCCCTGGAGAGGTCTCCCGGAGAGATCCACCTCCTCATTGTCTGGTTGATCGCCGATTCCTTCCTCACTGACTTGAGCGTCGGAGGGCCTTCCGCGGAGGACCACCCCCAGCGTCCCTCCGCGTGTGGGCTTCCTGTTTTGCAGGTCCGCCGCACCCCACTCCCTGAGGATCGACCGCGCCCGAGTCGGAGGACGGATCCCGGCGGCAACAGATTGGCGCTAGAGGAAGGGCCTCAAGTCCCATTAAAACTTGAAAAAAGGAGACAAGGATCTTAATCCGGAGAAGAACCTCTCTGATGGCCAACCGGAAGAGAGCAACCTCTGATGCTCAAGATCAGGTCGCCTCCCAGAGGCCTGATCCGACTGGCGCCACAGCGCCACAACCCCCACCTGTCGAGACTCCGTCGCCGCCTGCCATTCCGGTGACCCAGGACCAGTTTGCTACGCTGGTCCAGCAAGTCCAGGCTCTCACCCACCTGGTCCAGGAGCGTCTTGCACCTCCTCCTGCTTCACATCCCCAGAAAGAAACGGCGACTTCTTCTTCGCCGGCAACCTCCTCCTCTGATCCGTGTGAATCAGCGGATCCCCCACATCGCCCCAGGGGGGACAAACCGGTCCCTCGAACCGGTTACGATAGAGATCCTCCCAGATCTCGGCGAGCCCGCTCCCTCTCTCCGGCGACGTCTCACCATGATTCGACGCCATCCTTGCGGTTCTCGCGCCCAGCTGCTCCTCTAGCCGGTGAGGAGGAGATCCGCCGTCAGATCCAAGAAATGCGTCAGGAGCTGGACGCCGCCAAGCAGATCCATCTGCCCCAGCCCAAAGCAGAGCAGGGCATCCCTTTCTCTAAGGGAATCATGGAGGAAGTGATTCCCTCCCACGTCAAGCTGCCAACCGTCGAGCCCTATCACGGCTCCACTGATCCGGACGACCATCTCAGCAGCTTCCGGTCAATAATGATGTTCCACGGAGCATCTGATGCGATCCTCTGCCGAGCCTTCCCATCCACCCTCAGAGGATCCGCCCGAACCTGGTTCAACGCCTTGAAACCGGGTTCCATTGATTCATTCGACGAGCTGAGCCACCTTTTTATTGGCCAGTTCGTCAGCAGCCGCCGCCACCGACGGAGATCCGACTCCCTCTCCGAAGTCAAGCAAAGAGAGGGGGAGTCCTTGAGAAATTATCTTGGCCGTTTCAACAAGGCCATGTTGGAGGTGGACCACCTTAATCATGAGGTGGCTATGTCCGCCCTAGCGGGGGGAGTTTCAAAGGAGAGCGACTTCTATTTGGCAATGGAGGTCAGCTACCCCCCATGTCTGTCTGATATGATGGCCCTTGCGGACAAATACGCTCGGGTCGAGGAGTCGCGGAGAGTGGCCCGCGCTGAGCAGGCAAGGAAGAAGCAAGAGCCCAAAGCTCCCGACAGACACCGCCCTGTCCGTCGGCCAAGTCCACCTCGCCGCCAAAGAGTCCCTCCGCTGCCGCCAAGGAATCGCTCCCGGAGTCCCCCCAGGCGATTCGATCGCTACACTCCGCTGACTGTGCCCCGGGCGCAAATCCTCATGGAGATAGAGCGCCAGCTTCCCCGACCAGTACCTCTCCGAGGGAACCCGACCCGAAGAGATCCCGCCAAGTACTGCCGCTACCATAGGGAGCATGGTCATGACACTGAAGAATGCTGGCAGCTGAAGAACGAGATCGAGAGACTGATTCGGCGGGGACGGTTGGACCAGTTCAGAAGAGCACCTGAGCCGCCACAAGGAGGTGATCGCCAGCCCGAGCTCCCACAACTCCCTCCTCCACCAAATCCGCCCGTGGTTGGCCGTATCAACATGATTGAAGAGGCCGGCGGATCGAGCTCCAGGGGCACGGTGATGCACCGGTGCCAAAGAAGGCGCGCACGGGCGAACTTTCCTTTTCTGATGATGATCTTCTTGGGATACAGCTTCCCCATGATGACGCACTTGTTGTATCCCTTAACTTGAACAATTATGATGTAAGCCGAATCCTGGTCGATAGTGGAAGCTCGGTAAACGTTTTGTACCTCGGTGTGTTTGCCAGGATGAAATTGCTCATGGAAAACCTTCGAGCCGTGGATTCCACCCTGATGGGATTCACCGGCGACGTCATCATCCCAGAAGGAATCGTCACCCTGACGGTCCGCGCAGGAACCTGGCCCCTTGTAACCGTTGTACAGACCGACTTCCTAGTGACCGACCTCAGGTCCCCATACAACGCCATATTCGGCAGGCCCGGCTTGATGTCCCTTAAGGCGGTTGTCTCTATCCCACATCTGTCTATGAAGTTCCCCACCGAGCAAGGAGTTGGAGTGGTTCGGGGAAGTCAAGCCATGGCTCGGCAATGTTTTGTCACGAGCCTTCAGTCCGGAATTCCCGAGGTTGACGGGCTAGACGCTCGTGAGGACTTCGCCGAACAACGGGGGAACCGGCGGAAGAACTGGAAGAAGTACCGCTAGACGAAGCTCGGCCCGACCGAACCATAAGGATCGGGTCGCTACTCGAAGGAGAGCCTCGTCGCGAGCTGATCAGATTCCTCCAAAGCAATGCGGACATCTTCGCCTGGACCGCCTCCGACATGCCAGGGATTAACCCCGAGTCCTCGTCCATCGTCTCAATGTGGACGAGATGCACAGGCCTGTTAAGCAGAAGAAGAGAAGCTTCGCCCCAGAACGGCAAAAAGCCATTGAAGAGGAGGTCGACAAACTCATCAAAGCCAATTTTGTCCGAGAGGTGAATTACCCAGTTGGTTGTCAAATGTCGTCATGGTGAAAAAGTCGAATGGCAAATGGAGGATCTGCATCGACTTCACCGACCTCAACAAGGCATGCCCGAAGGATAGCTTCCCCCTCCCTCGGATCGACCAGCTCGTGGACGCCACCTCAGGCCACCAAATGCTGTCATTCATGGATGCCTATTCGGGCTACAATCAGATCCGGATGGCCCCCGAAGATGAAGAAAAGACCGCCTTCATAACCGACCGAGGTACCTACTGTTACCGAGTTATGCCTTTCGGTCTTAAAAATGCAGGAGCGACCTACCAGCGGCTGGTCAACAAGGTGTTCAAGGAGCAAATCGGCCGGAACATGGAGGTGTACGTGGATGATATGCTGGTCAAAAGCAAGGAAGCGCTGCGGCATGTTGAGGACCTCGCGGAGAGCTTTGCCACGCTGCGCAAATATGGAATGAAGCTCAACCCAACCAAGTGTGCCTTCGGCGTCAATTCCGGGAAATTCCTCGGCTTCATGGTCTCCCAGCGGGGTATCGAGGCTAACCCTCAGAAGATTCAAGCTCTCCAACAAATGGCGCCCCCAGCGTCTATTAAGGAGGTCCAGCGCTTAACCGGGAGGATAGCGGCCCTTAACCGCTTCGTGGCTCGGTCAGCCGAGAGATGCCTCCCCTTCTTCAAAACTCTCCGATCGGCCAAAAATTTCCAGTGGACTCCTGAGTGCCAGAAATCATTTCAAGATCTCAAGAAGTACCTCGGCTCGCCTCCACTTCTCAGTAGTCCGATCCCGGGAGAGACTCTATTTCTGTACCTGGCCGTTTCAGGGCGCAGTTTGCTCGGTGCTAGTCAAAGAAGAAAGCAAAATCCAGAGGCCGATCTACTATGTGAGTAGGCTGCTCCGCGATGCGGAGACGAGGTACACCAGGATTGAGAAAATAGTGCTGGCTTTGATCACCTCAGTCCGGAAGCTACGGCCTTATTTTCAAGCACATTCAGTGACGGTCCTCACCGATCAACCCATCAAGGCGGTGGTCCACCGTCCAGAAACATCGGGGAGGATGACCAAATGGGCCGTCGAACTAAGCGAGCATGACATACATTTTCAACCTCGCCCGGCCATCAAAGCCCAAGTGCTGGCCGATTTCCTCCTCGAGTGTACCATCCCAGAAGACGGCTCTACCCCAGAAAATCCCGAAGGACCAAAGCCTGAAGCTCGGTGGCTCCTTCACGTCGATGGGTCGTCCAATGCCCATCACTCCGGTGCGGGTCTAGTCCTCACCAGCCCAGAGGGAATGATCTTCGAATATGGCGTCCGATTCTCCTTCCCGGCTTCCAACAACGAAGCCGAGTACGAGGCCCTGTTAGCTGGTCTCCGGATCGCCCGCAACCTGAAGGTGGAAAAGCTTAACGCCTTCACCGACTCTCAGCTGGTGGCCGGCCATGTGCGGGGAGAGTTTGAAGCCCGAGAACCCAACATGATCCGATATCTCCAAGAGGTGCGCGGCCTACTTCCCCATTTTGCCGAGTTTGAAATTATTCAAATTCCTAGATCGGAAAACGCCCGTGCCGACCTACTCTCCCGATTGGCAACCGCGGAGACGATGGATGCTGAACAAAAATTCCATCTGGAGACTCTGGAAAAGCCGAGTATCATGGAAGCCGATCGGGTGATGCAAATCGAGGCCGAACCATCCTGGTTCGACCCTATCCTCAACTATCTCAAAGAAGGGTCGCTCCCATCCGACCGAAGAGAGGCCAGGAAATTGAAGCTGCAGGCGACCCACTATGTATTGATTGACAGCCAACTTTACAAGCGGTCTTTTTCTATGCCGCTGCTCAGATGCCTCCGCCCATCCGAGGCGAACTATGCTCTACGAGAGGTACATGAAGGGATTTGCGGCAACCATCTGGGAAGCCGGTCCCTATGCCACAAGGTGCTGCGGCAAGGCTATTACTGGCCGACCATGCAGAAAGATGCGGACGACCTAGTCCGAGCCTGTGACGCCTGCCAGAGACATTCAAGCATCCAGAGGCTCCCTTCCGCCGAGCTAGTTTCTATATCCTCCGCCTGGCCCTTTGCCAAGTGGGGGATGGACATCCTCGGCCCATTCCCGCTGGCGACGGGACAGCGGAAATTCTTATTTGTCGCCATTGACTACTTCACCAAGTGGGTTGAAGCGGAAGCAGTTGCGCAAATCACCGAAGCACGGGCCAGAGACTTTGTATGGAGGTCCATCGTCTGCCGGTTCGGCCTCCCCCACACCATAATCACCGATAACGGTAAGCAGTTCGACAACTCCAAGTTCCGCCAATTCTGCGAGGAACACGGAATCCGTCACCACCTTACTTCGGTCGGGCACCCACAAGCCAACGGAGCGGCCGAAGTGACCAACAGGACTCTCCTCCAAGGAATCAAAGCTCGCCTCTCCAGAGCCCAAGGCAGGTGGGCGGATGAGCTACACCATGTCTTATGGGCCTATCGCACCACCCCGAGAATCCGACGGGCGAGACTCCATTCGAATGGCTTTTGGCACGGAGGCCGTCATCCCTGTGGAAATAGGCCTCCCATCTTTGCGGGTGGAGAGTTATTCAGAGGAAGCCAGCAACGAGCAACTCCGCACCAACCTCGACTTGGTAGAGGAAGTCAGAGAGAAGGCCCGAATCAGGACGGCTGCCTATCAACAGAGGGTGGCTCGGTACCATGCCTCCAGGGTCAAGGGGAAAACCTTCCTACCCGGCGACCTCGTCCTCCGAAAAGCTTCTGTATCCAAACCGCTGGAGCAAGGAAAGCTGGCGCCGAACTGGGAGGGCCCGTACCAAATCACGGAGATCATTGGGCCGGGAACCTACAAGCTGCAGGATCTCGATGGGAAATCCGTCCCCCGAACGTGGAACTCGGACAACCTCCGCAAATACTATCAATAGGGTATGTCCTTTATGCTTCGCCAGTTATCTATTTTCCCGCAACTTGTGTGTGAATCGATTATGCACCATATTGCCATAAATCGTAAAAGGAAATAGATGCTGCTTACCAATCCTCGGTACAACCGAGTTATCTGCTGGACAGGAACCTTGGCAGGGCCAAGTAAATCTCCGAACCTCGGCTGGGCCGAGCAACAAATCTCCGAACCTTGGCAGGGCCAAGTAAAACAAATCTCCGAACCTTGGCAGGGCCAAGTAAAATCTCCGAACCTCGGCTGGGCCGAGCAACAAATCTCCGAACCTTGGCAGGGCCAAGTAAAATCTCCGAACCTCGGCAGGGCCGAGCAACAAATCTCCGAACCTTGGCAGGGCCAAGTAAAACAAAAACCTCGAGCAACCTCGGCAGGGCCAAGTAAAACCTCCGAACCTTGGCAGGGCCAAGTAAAATCTCCGAACCTCGGCTGGGCCGAGCAACAAATCTCCGAACCTTGGCAGGGCCAAGTAAAACAAATCTCCGAACCTCGGCAGGGCCGAGCAACAAAACCTTGGCAGGGCCAAGTAAAACAAATCTCCGAACCTTGGCAGGGCCAAGTAAAACCTCCGAACCTCGGCAGGGCCGAGCAACAAATCTCCGAACCTTGGCAGGGCCAAGTAAAACCTCCGAACCTCGGCAGGGCCGAGCAACAAATCTCCGAACCTTGGCAGGGCCAAGTAAAACAAAAAAACCTTGGCAGGGCCAAGTTCTCCGAACCTTGGCAGGGCCAAGTAAATCTCCGAACCTCGGCTGGGCCGAGCAACAAATCTCCGAACCTTGGCAGGGCCAAGTAAAACAAAGTCTCCGAACCTCGGCAGGGCCGAGCAACAAATCTCCGAACCTTGGCAGGGCCAAGTAAAACAAATCTCCGAACCTTGGCAGGGCCAAGTAATCTCCGAACCTCGGCAGGGCCGAACCTAGGAAAAGTAAAACAAAACCTCAGGGCCAAGGGAACCTTGGCAGGGCCAAGTTCTCCGAACCTCGGCTGGGCCGAGCAACAAAACCTTGGCAGGGCCAAGTAAAACCTCCGAACCTTGGCAGGGCCAAGTAAAACCTCCGAACCTCGGCAGCAACAAATCTCCGAACCTTGGCAGGGCCAAGTAAAATCTCCGAACCTTTGGAAAGCAACAAATCTCCGAACCTTGGCAGGGCCAAGTAAAACTCCGAACCTTTTGAACCTCGAGGGAACCGGCAGGGCCCCAGTGAACAGGGGTAAAAAAACTTAAGGGCCCCAGCGAAAGTCTAAACCTACAAGCCTCGACCAAAGCCGAACGGCCCCCAATAGTCCCCGAAGGACTTCGCCCGGTTTGAAAACGGGCGCTAAACGAAAACCATCGGCATGCGAAAAAATGCCACCATCGGCAGAATTCCCCTAAGAGGCTATAAAGCCTCACGTAACCGGCCAAGGGCCCCAGGCTGGGCCGGGAAATTCTCCCTAGCAGTAGAAAACCTTTGGGCGACCCCCCTGTAACTCGTCATTCGAAATATCTACGATTAATACGCAGGGCGATGGGACCAGACCGACACCCAAGTCCGTCCGTATCAAGGTAATCATTCTCAAAGAAGAAAGAAATTCTGAAAACAAGGTCTATTTTCATTTAAAAAAGGAGGGACACAAGACACAAAAAAAAAAGCAAAAAGCGGGCAGAGGCCCTGGAGTCAGTCGCCCCCAGAGGCCAGTAACTCCTCCAGGCGTGTCAGGTCAGCCACCTGCTGACGAGGACAGATCTCCTCCTCCTGCCGGTCCATCACCGGCGTGAGGCCTCCGCCTCCCTAACCGAACATCCAAGAATTCCTCGGCGGTCCTCGCAAGCTGCTCATTGATTGCAAGGCCCGACGCGAGGGTCAGCCCATCGACAGTCACGGAGGTGCTCCTCCCCTCCGAGTACGGCGGGCTGCTAACCGAGGAATGCGAGTCACTTGACGATCGCGCTGGAGAGGCCATTCTTTTTCGGAGCTCAGACCGAGGGATGGCCAAAACCAATCCCCCGGTCATATTTATACCCGCCAGGCAGGTATCCCGATCGGCCGCGCCGCAAACGCCGACCCATGAGAGTTTGCCACGTGTCACCATTCTAATGCGTGAGGAATCCAAAGAGTCGCGCCCTATCCCGAGTAAGATCGATAAGCGCGAACAGATTGTTCGGAGGTTCCCCAGGCGAACACTTTCCAATCTGTCGCCCCCTGCATTAAATACATTTGGCGCTTCCCCAGGCTGCTTAATACGCCCCTCTTCCTCGGAAAACGTGGAAGTCCGCGCTCGGCGATAAATTGCCCCTCGGAAAGAGCAGCATCGCCAATAAAAGCGTGACAACACGCCGCCCGTTCCGCTCGAGCGCCCCCTTTATTAAGCGCCACGTGGACCTAACGCCGTAGCCTGCAACGGCGGCTGATTCGCTCCCTCCGAGCTACAATAATCTCCGAACCTCGGCAGGGCCGAGCTAACCAATTCTCCGAACCTTGGCAGGGGCCGAGTAAGTTCTCCGAACCTCGGCAGGGCCGAGCTAGGCAGGCCGAGGAACCTTGGCAGGGCCAAGTAAGACGTTCCCCGAAACTCGACTATCTCGAGTGACCCTTAAACCATGAAAAGGGGATTCCCGAACTTCGGCCAAAGCCGACTCACGATACTCCGAGCTCCGATAAAAGCGGAGCACAAAATACCAGACTCCTGACCTAAGCAAGGAGCGTATTTCGCCGAACGATCTCTGCACCGCCGCATACGAACCTCGATTAGTTCGGGCGACATGGATCCTCGTCTAAGGACGAGCGGAACTTTTTGCCCCACAAACGACAATAGCTCGGCACAAGAAAAGATAGAGATTGAGACAGAATATAACTCTCTTTATTGCCGATCATGATCAATTACAAATGCCTCACAGGCGTTACAAAGCATTGAAATGCATAAAATAAAGGCAAATACAAAACTCGGCAACTGACAGTCCTAATCGCGTCCCAAATATGCCCCCGAACGGCCAATAGTCGCTGGGTCAGGACGATATCTCGGTGACCCGCGTGATCTGGAGGAATCCAAACCACCCAAGAGGGGTGCTGCCGCGCCGCCAGAAGGAACCGGACCATCCGACCCGGTCTCCCCCCTCGGGCGGCCCCGGGAGTCCCCAAGGGAGGAGGGAAATAGAGGGGAGGCCCGTGTGCACTACCAACCCCCGAGCCGGCCGCATCACACGGGAAGCGCATATGTGCGCTCTCCGTATGATCTCTGCGCCCCCCATGTGCGCTCTCCATATGATCTCCGAGACTCGTCCCCTAAGGATGAGCCATCCTTCAGCTGCTCCCCGGTCGCCCCAGCTATCCGGCGGCAAGGAGCCCATGAAAGGAAAAGTCGATCCTCCCACTCGTAGCAACAGAGAAATGAGCATGGTAAAAGTTCCAACAGAAAAGAAACTTTGGGGATAACCAGATGAGACCCCCTTTCCTTTTTATAGGCAGGAAAGACTCGGGATGAGCCATCAGAGCTGAAGTCCCGAGATTCAAACACCTGTCCCACGCCTCCACGTGGCCCCTCAGGATAAACGCAGCACCCCACTGCGCGCCAAACCCACCGCCTGAACCAGGACGTGTACGAAGATCCCTCCTGATCCCGAATCGCGGTCATTAAATGCAGGAAATCGTCCGCTGACGCTTCGAAAACCGGCGGGCTCAGAAAATCGTCCTTTGAAAAAGTACTGTCCAATAGTGGACGGTTGCGTGCGCATCGCAACGAGGTAGCCTGCATGGGAAAAGAGCACCTTCCGGAAAGCTCTGATGCAGCTTTATACCCCCCACTCTGCCGTATCACCACTTCTAGTAAAGTAAAAACCGAATTGCCTGCGGGACAGCAGGGCGCTGGCAGGATGGCAGGAAGCACGAAAACCTATTTTATCCGTCGGCCCCAGCCGACCCATAGCCGACCTATTTGTCGGCCCAACAGCCGACCCGGCCCCAGCCGAGTCGGCCCCAGCCGACCGTCGGCCCCAGCCGACCTAGCCGAGCCGACCTATTTTGTCCGTCGGCCCTAGCCGACCTATTTTTCTGTCGGCCCTCCGACCTATTTTCCTGTCGGCCCTAGCCGACCTATTTCTTCTGTCGGCCCAAGCCGAGGCCCCAGCCGACCTATTTATCCTGCCGACCTATATTGGGTCCCAGCCGACTATTCTGTCCGTCGGCCCGGCCGATCCATTTTACCTGTCGGCCCTGGCCGGCCTATTTCGCCTATCGGTCCGAGCTAACGCGTTTGCCTAGTCTTGGAATAAAGATAACCCAAGATCGCCAGCGAGCCACAGACCGCTCAAGGCGAACTGGGCGACGATGAGGCCAAACCAGGACAACACTTAAGTCAAAACAGAAAGTTCTTTTATTAAGGAACGACAGATAAGCAAGGTACAATAACAACTCCTACGAACCAGGAGCCGCACCAGCCTTTGAGGAGCCCTCAGTTGCGCCTGCAGGAGGCGTGACTAGGCTCACCCTTCTCCATGTTCTCGCCCCGGCGGCAGTTTGCGATCGTCCCTCAGAGGCTGCAGCTTCGCTGGGACTAGGGGCGGCCCAGGTTCGCCGTCAGACACGTCGGCATATTCATCTTCGTCTTCTTCTTCTTCGACTCGCCATCTCGGATCTTGGGCGCTCAGAAAGAAAGATCCCACTCCGGGCGCTCACTGAGAATCCTCTGTTACACTCTTCTATCCCGTGATGGAAGGCGTCAACGCTAATAGCGTCCTGCCTACCCTTGAGAATGGCGTGCTGCGTTTTGACCTCCGCAGTCTGCTTCTCGGCCTCGATCACTTGGGCCTTCAAAATGGCATTTTGTTCCTCAAGCTCGCTAGCCCGTGTCTCGAGTTCCGAGCTCCTGCTGCGAGTGGACGCGAGCACACTTTGGAGAGCCCGAATCTCCGACCCCATCCTCGCCATCTGGAAAAGCCAAAATCAATCGGCGTCGCAAGGAGCCAGTAGAAAAATAAAGAGGGTAAAATGGGAGCATACCTCCCCCTCTCGCCTGGCCAACCTTTTGGCCAGCTCCTCGGCCTCACTCCGGGCCCTTGTCCTGTCAGCGCCGACCAGCTCGACCCTCTCTTGCAGGGTACTGATCTTCGATTGTCCGGCTTCAATCTCCCCACGAGCTTGCGACAACTCGTCACTCACTCGAGTCATCATCCCTTGATGCCACCTAGCGTTCTCCTTCAAATGGCGATTTCACCATCACGCCGTTTCAATTTCTCCTCCACTTCGCCAGCATTCTCGCCAGGCGCCTTCTTTCATCGTCGGCCTCTCTCCCAACCGGCTCAAACTCTCGCCGTGTTCCCGCCGCATCGCCGCCACCTCCGCGGAGTGTTTTGATTTATCTTGGCCAACTCCCGGCATGCGTCGTCGTTCTTCGCCAGGAGTCCCTGTAACTCCTCCACCCTGCGCTTCTGCTTGGACACCTCGTCCACGGCAGCCTGATGTGCCGCCCTTGCCGCCTTCGAGTTCCTGTCCATCGTGTCCATGAGCTCTTCGAACTGCTCAGACACCTTCAGCCGCGACTGGAGCTCGACATTCTCCCTCCGGGCCTGGACGCTGGCCCCCGTCGCCAAACTCAAGCGCCAGCAAATCGCCCGGGAAAGCAAAACGCTCTGCAAAGGCAAAAACTGAATAAGCGCCCACGACGGGTCCATCGGGAAACATCTGTCACGCAGGAAAAGTGACTCACCCGCGAAGCGTAGTCCCGGGTCATCCTCATCAAAGTCGTGTTATCAATGGCGGAAGGAGATGGATACTCTCAGCTACACCTTGCTGCCCGAACGCAGCATCTACCAACCCAGGTCGGCAAACTTGTCCGTCGATGGATCCGCACCCGGATGCAGGACCGACCTTATCATGGCGGAAAACGCCTCATCAATGCTAGTCTCCGAGCTGCTGGGTTGACCGGCCCCGCCTGAGGGACCGGCCTGGACGACCCCCAGCTGAGAAGCCTTCAACCTCCCAGCCTCCTCCATCAGGGCCCTGGCTTGGGCCTCTTCAGATAGCTCGGCCAGCCCAAGCGCCAGCCTCCCCAAAATCTTCTTCGAGGGAGCCCCGATCGTGGGACCCCCACTTTGTTGTGCTCCCTCCACCGATGCATCCTTTCCAGTCGCCACCACCTGCGTCTCCTCCGCGGGCTCCCCCGAGGCCTCGGTCTGACCCGCCTCTTGACCCATCGAGGGCGGCCCGACCTCACTGCTACCAGACTCCCCGGCGGACAGACCAAGTAGGGGCTCCCCCTGAACTTCCTCCGCTGCGGCTATCTCCTCCCCCTCTCCCGCTGGAGCCAGTGGTAATCCCGCGGGGACAATGGGCCCCTCTGCTACGGCCGCCTCCGCTGGACCCGTCGCAGGTTCCTCTTTCAAGGGGGACGCGGTCGGACGAGCCAGCGGAGCTTCATCCGAACTGTCCGATATCTCCAGTACGAGGGCGCCAGGTGCCGTGGCCATTCCCCGGATCCTCCTTCGCCCCCGGCGGTCCTATGGGGACTGCTCCGACGTCCGGCGGGTTTTGGCAGAGGTATGGGCCCTTTTCTCGGGCCGGCCGCTGTCCGCGCCGCTACCTTCCCCTGGGCGCTTCCCCCTCTTCCTCTTGGAGAGGCTCGACAACGCCAACCTTGTGGCTGTCAAACCGGAATTTACATACTCAGACCCAAGCGGTAATCGAGAAAAATACACAGCGCAAAAAGGGACTCACCTTGTGGATCCAGAGGGCTGAGCCCGGCTGCGAAGAGGGCCCCCTCCGATAATAGGTCGTTAGCCGAAAATACCTGTCCATTACGAAGGACATCCAGGTCCCTCTCCTCCTGCGCCGATAAGGCCGGATGCGTCTCCGCATCCCTCGCAACTTCCCCCCATCGTCGAGGGAAATCGGAACCGATGTTCCCCTCCGCAATCACAAATCGGCTCTTCCACCCCTTGATGGAAGAAGGCTTATCCGCAATGACATTAAAAGATCTCCGGGGCCCGATGGAGGTCCACTCCGATTTCCTCCCGGGAGTCAGGTGGTAACAGGTGCGGAAAAGGGGGAGAGTTGCAACGACTTGAATCTGGTGACACATCGAAATGAATCCGACGATATTCCGCCAACTATTTGGAGCCACCATCGATGGACAGATGTTGTAGTGGGTCATGATCTCCTTCACCAAGGGATGGAGAGGAAAACGAAGACCCGCCTTAAAACTATCCTCATAGATAAAGACTCCGGACTCTAATCCCCGAGTAACCCTATCTTCGGGTTCCGGCACCCGCAAAACTACATCCAGGGCAGACCATACCTCTGGTGAATCCTCCCCAAATCCTCAGCAACGATTTCTGAGGCCACATCTTCAGGGCTCATCGCCATCTCGGTTGAGGGAAATCCTGGGCGAAAACGATGAACGCTGGAGAGGATGAGAGACCAATGCTCTTCTGAAAACAAGGTGAGAAGACGCCGCGAACATGCGCACATGTGCATAAGCATGTATATATATAGGGCGGCTGTCACTTCGCTTCTCCGCCAAGGAACCGCCCTGGGAGGCGGGACGTCTCATTCGAGGCGTCCGGAATCGCCTCGACAAACCTCCATATCGATCGGGATTCACGGCACGGCACAATCTCAACCGTCGCTAGTGGAGGAACCTTACCTCCGAAGGTACGATGGCCCTGTCGCATTAATTAGGGCATCATTGCATGAACTGTTTAGGCCAAGACGTCCCATCCAGGGCGCGCCACTTGAGCTTATACTCCCTACGCCCGAACCTACGCTTCGAACTAGGGAGTGGAGGGCATGTGTTGGGGGGTAAAATCGTCATTGCATTGATATCCGTGCGAGGCGGCTAAGGCTGACCTCCTCCCGCCGTCTTCTTCCGGGCTTCCGTCTCGGCCTCTTCCGGGCTTCCCTAGCTCGGCCTCTTCCGGGCTTCCGTAGCTCGGCCTCTTCCGGGCTTCCGTAGCTCGGCCTCTTCCGGGCTTCCCTAGCTCGGCCTCTTCCGGGCTTCCGTAGCTCGGCCTCTTCCGGGCTTCCGTAGCTCGGCCTCTTCCGGGCTTCCCTAGCTCGGCCTCTTCCGGGCTTCCGTAGCTCGGCTTCTCCCGGGCTTCCCTAGCTCGGCCTCTTCCGGGCTTCCCTAGCTCGGCCTCTTCCGGGCTTCCGTAGCTCGCTTCTACCTAGCGATCCACGCCCTGACGTCTACCTCCGCGGAACCTGACGCGGGAGAGCTTAAGCTTACCCGAGCAGCACCTTAGGCAAGGAATCATGTTGAGACGTGGCCTAAGACCTATTGTAACCGCCCCAGGTCTACTCACCCAGATCCCAAGACATCAAGGAGCTCTCCCAGCCGTCGATCCCTTAACAGACAAGGCGTGGATTCTAACGGCCCCACAACGGCCTGATTCTGTCTACCCCCGTATCGTAACAACCCCAGAACCTTCCAGAAGATGCTCAAGTCCCCAGGTGACAGTCTATAAATATCAGATTGGCAGATTCCCTCAGGTACGCGACTCTTGACGCACAAAAAACTCTGGAATCATTCCTCTCTCCGGCAGCTCGTCGGTGCTCTGCCCCTCCTAGAGCTTCCGATTGGCCGCCCCCTGGAGAGGTCTCCCGGAGAGATCCACCTCCCCATTGTCTGGTTGATCGCCGATTCCTTCCTCACTGACTTGAGCGTCGGAGGGCCTTCCGCGGAGGACCACCCCCAGCGTCCCTCCGCGTGTGGGCTTCCTGTTTTGCAGGTCCGCCGCACCCCACTCCCTGAGGATCGACCGCGCCGAGTTGAAGGACGGATCCCGGCGGCAACAAGCATGTAGGTTAAATTAATTAAACTTTATTCAAGAGTGACATCAGACTAGAGAATGACATAACTATTAGGGACCATTGATTAATCATTAATGATAGAATATTAGTGATAGTATCCAATAATAAGATCATTAGTGATGGGATTGCTAATAATCTAATGTCATATAGTTGGAGAGAATTTCAATAACAAAAAATCACCGATGATCATAAATCATTCTATTTGATAGACCGTAAAAAATCAAAGGTCACTATACATATAATACTAATAATATCCTTAAAAACTGATTCACATAATATATTTTATATATATTATAATATGATATATTAGTATAAATTATATATGTAATATAAGATTATTAATATTTTAGTATAATCTAAATATATATATGTATATGTATAATATATTATATAATATAGTTATTATAATAATACTATTATAAAATCATTATTATATTTAATATATAATATATAGAGTTAATATATCTAATAATATTAATAATAATACATATAAATTAATATATATTATTATATAATATTTATACACTACAAGAAAAATTAAATATAGCGACGCTTTGGGTGTCGCTAATGCGTTGCTAAACAAGCTAGAGCGACGCAAGCGACGCAATAAAGGCGTCGCTAAAATATTCATCGCAACTTCAATTGTCGCAATTGCTCGCTTAACAGCGACTCTTTACGATATATATGCGACGCTCATAAATGCGTCCCAATATTGCGACGCAGACTAAATGTGTCGCTACATTAAAAATAATTTTTTAAAATATTTACGATAGAAAATATCATCGCAATTGTATTGCTAATTAATTTATTTATTTTTAAAAAAAATTAAATAAATAATTTTTAATATATTTAAATTAATTGCGATGGAAAATAGCGTCGCTAATTAATTAATTTTTTTAAAAAATAAAATTTATTTTTAATTTTTAAAAAATTACGACGCCCCTAATGTGTCACGACTTTAAAAATAAATTTTTAAAATATTGCGATGAAAATCTGCAATTGTGTCGCTAATTAATTATTTATTTTTTAAAAAAAATTAAAATAATATAATTTGTATTTTTAAAATTAATTGCGATGGAAAATAGTGTCACTAATTAATTAATTTATTTTTTAAAAAAAAGTAAATTTATTTTTAATTTTAAAGTATTAATAATTTATTTAAAAGAATAAAATAATAAAATAAACTTGCTAATACAATGTAATTGCTAATACAATTGGCCAAAACAATCATTACAAAAATTTTTAAAATTGATAAAAATTTTATTTTATTAATTATTAAAAGTTTATATACAAACAAAATAAATAAAAAAAATACATCAAGTAGTGAAAAAAATACATCATGTATCTCCAGACGGCTGTAGAGCCTGCGGAGGCTGGACTGAACCTTGCGACAAGATAACTAAATCCTGCATCTGATGCATCTGGTCTCTCATCTCTGCAAGCTCCTCCCAAACCTTCTAGCGAACTTCCTCTGATAGATCTCCGAATGTCGTCTATCTGCTCGGAAGGAATATCACGAGAACCACACGAACTGGAGCCTGATGGGAAAATATCTAGAAGCTATAGTGCCCAAACCATAGACCCTACGGTCTCGCGGCTGGGCACCAACAGCCTCCAAAAACACACGCCGACTCTCCTCTGCTGAGAGTTCGATGGGCGTCTCCCCATCAGTAGAGTCGACCTGCGATGCCTGCGAAGCTCCTCGACTCGTGTCTTTAAATTATAAATCAATGATAAATGAATTAATAAAGCTGAATAAAATATTTAGAAATTAAAAATAACATAAATCTAATTTCTTACCCAACCTCCGTGATCGTGTATCGACCCAGGAACCGTCCTTCCTGGTGTGTGTCGCCCTGAATAGACGAAACTCACCAGGATCTCTGCCCTCCTGCTCGGACTACAAAATAGAAGAAAAATATAAATGCAAGTATTTGTAAATGAACTAAATTAGTATTTAAATTATTTATGTTTTCTTACCATACGGTCTGTGCTCCTGAATCGAAATGGAACCCCGAAGTGTGATAGGAGAGGCCCATGCCAGACCGCCCTTCTCAGATCGACGGTTCGTGCTGGCTGATGCGGACCTCCTGATCCATGCCTCGGACTGCCACGCCTGCTGCCAGCTGGCCCAAATACCCTCTGGCATGCCCTGGACGGTCACCCGAACCCTCCAACGATGAAGCATGTCGGAGTATCGGCGTCCGTCAGAGCCTCCCATGCTGCCCTAATGGCATCATGGATGGCAGGATCCCACGTAAACTTTTTCTGCATTAAAATAAACAGTTAGTTTCTGAATATATTAAGTTTAAAAATTTTATATCAGTGATAAATTGTATTTAATAAGTTTACCTGAAACTCTGAAAAATAAAACTCCCTCGTGGCCGGCGATACGTGGCGCCAATCGTAGCCACTGGGATCTGCACGCCTCTGAAAACGGCTGATGTGGCTGGATACATGATGCTGCTCAATGAATCTGTTAAAAAAATGCAATTTATAAGTAATTACTTAAAAACATAAACATATTTGTAATTAGTATATACTTACATCCCCTGAGCATCAAGTCGAAGTACGGTGCGGCCGACCAAAGAAGAACTCTCGGAGGTATGTGCCGATCGGGTAGATGGTAAATACTGGATGAGATCGAAGGCTGGAGAGGTGGAATCCGAACGTCATCTGATGTGGGATGTGATGCAGCAGGGCTATGTTCGTAGGGGTAGATCTACCTCTGCCCGTCATACTGAAAATACTAAAGATTCATGCACAATTAATTACGATTAATGATTGACTATGTAAAAATTTAACACTTATAAAAAAAAGTTAAATTTTAAAAAACCTTATGTTTAATCGTGTCATTTGTTTCGTGAAATGTTGGTTCAACATCCGATGCCGTATCGGATTGCGATTCAGTTTCATTATCATCGGAAGGAAACCGAACATTTGCATCCGCAATTTCTTGGACATCACCATTTGGATCTCTAAGTGATGTTTCAGGAGCCCTTGTGTCGTCCTCAATTGCATGCATTTCCATCTCATCCTCTTGAAATGCAGGGCACTCGGCTGATTGACTTGATGAACTCTCCTCTAATACGATTGTTGAACGTGGGACGATTTTAGAAACAGCCCACCAATCTCGCTTGTCGTTGCGCAAACTTGGATATCCGCAGTAAAAGACTTGCTGAGCTTGGGATGCAAGGATGAATGGGTCATATTTCTGCAATCTTCGTCGATGGTTCACTTCAACCAAATTGTAGTCGTTATGAACCCTTTTGCCCACAGGAATTATCGGATCGAACCAATCACAACGAAACAATACGGTTCGTTTCATAGGCCAACCGGGATATTCAACTTCAACCACCTCTACTAACTTTCCATAATAATCCTGCATATTTGCTCCAACACTTTCTCCTTTAACACACACGCCCCAGTTCTGAGTGCCTCTTGAAGCTGCTAATCGTTCAATCTGAAATTTGTACCCATTTACAAAATAGCCAGTAGAGGTTGTTACGGTCTTCAATGGCCATTGCGATAGACATTTAATGAAAATATTGTCGGTTGTGACCATGGACCGTTGACCTATAAATTAATAAGCTATTCACATCCAATTCAAAAAATAAAAGCCATTATCGAAATTGATTGAGTGATACTACTCACAAATTCATAAAACCAGTAAGCAAACTCCGTTTCTAATTTCTGCCCAATTGCAACTTGACTGATGTCGGGATTCATCTGTCGTTGTTTATCACAAACATCCTTAAGGGATGAAAAATGAAAACTTCTGTTAGCAATTAAATATATGGTATTTTATTTTAATAAATTTAATTAAGCAATTGAAGTGTACACTTACTCAATATATGGATCGACTTCTCTACAGTTCATTAGGATGTAATAATGTGCTGCATTATACTCCATATCGCTAAGATTTCTTGACTTCTGCCCCCAAATGAACGGCCGATACTTTTAAAATTGATATTCTACCGTCATTAGCTTCTCCTTCGTCCACACATACGTCATCGTTACGACCAAGATTTCGGCTCCTCGTGTGGACGTGACCCTCAAAGTAATGCGAGGCAAAAGCTGAAACTTCTTCGACCAAGTGTGCATTGCATATAGAACCTTCAACCCTTGCCTTATTACGCACATTATTTTTTAACTTCTTAAGATACTATATGTAAAGTTGAAAAAAAAAAACTTTCTCGCAAAATGAAATAATATTTGAAATGTCAACATATCTTAATGATGTATATATTTACCTCTCGAAAGGATACATCCAGCGATACTGGGACCAGCTATGCTCGCTTCGTATGGCAAGTGAACCGGTAAATGCTCCATTGAGTCAAAAAAACTTGGAGGAAATATTCGCTCAAGCTTGCATAAAATAATTGGAATTTCCTCCTCAAGCCTTGCCATTGATGCAGAAGTAATGACTGCGGCAGATAACTCCTTGAAGAACAAGCTGAGCTCCGTAATTGCCTTCCAGACATGTTGCGGAAGCAACTCACGAAAAGCTATAGGTAATAACCGTTGCATGAAAACATGGCAGTCATGACTCTTCATGCCGAACAACTTGAGCTTATGCATGTCCACACACCTACCGATATTTGAGGCATAACCATCTGGAAATTTTAACCCTCTAAGCCAGTTACATAAAACTTCTCGTGAATTTCTGTCAAGAGTGTAACAGGCTTTAGGATAGGTCCCGTCGGCACTCCTTCTCAAATCACCTCTTCTACAGTACTGATTAAGTTCTTCTCTTGACTTTGCAGTATCTTTTTTTTTCCCGGGATGTTTAGCACCGTGTTAAATATGTTATCAAAGAAATTTTTCTCATATGCATAACATCCAAGTTGTGCCGGATGAGATTTGTGCTCCAATAAGGCAAATCCCAAAATATACTCCTTTCTTCCAGTTATGTTCTTTACATATACGGCCATTTATTCTATCTGCATCTGGTTCCCATGCATACATCAACCCCAAATGCTCTATAGTATCAAATATATCCGTGCCGGACCTAACCGGTTCGGCAAATTTTGTGACTGCTTTGTTCTTCCGGAAGGCGATCAAGTTACGCCTGTAAGGATGATTTGGGGCAAGAACTTCCTATGGTTATCAAACCATGACTGCTTACCACTCTTCTGCAATGTAAATGCATCCGAATCATACATGCAATGAGGGCATGCCAGACGTCCAGCAGTGCTCCAACCAGACAACATTGCATATGCCGGAAAATCACTTATTGTCCACATCAAAGCAGCTCTCATGATGAAATTTTGTTTCATAGAAATGTCGTAGGCTATGACTCCTGTTTCCCACAACATTTTCAATTCGGCCACCAACGGTTGCAGAAGACATCAATCTTTTCCTTTGGATTTGATGGTCCTGGAACCAAAACGTTAAAAACATTGCAGTATCTTTCATGCACTTCCACGGAGGAAGGTTATATACAGTCAGTATCACAGGCCAACATGAATACTGTTGCCCCGCTTGACCAAATGGTTGGAAGCCATCGGTACAAAGACCTAATCTCACATTCCTTATATCTTCAGCGAAATCAGGATGATTTTCATTGAAATGCTTCCAAGCCTTTGAATCTGATGGATGCCGCATTTCATCCTCTTTAGATTCATGTTCGGCATGCCATCTCATATCAGCAGCTGTTGCCTCAGATCTGTATAATCTCTGCAGGCGTGGGGTAAGAGGAAAGTAATGCATCCTCTTGTAAGGCACACTTTTCCTCCTACTTGTACTAGCTCCCCTTCGGTTTTTGTACCTTGATTGCCCACAAATCTTACACCATCTCAGCTCTGAGTCTTCACCCCAATATCATACAATTGTTCAAGCAACAATCGATCTTATTAACTGGGAGCCCAAGGCCACGCAACAACTTCTTTGTTGCGTAAAAACTGTCTGCTACAACATTATCATTTGGCAAAATTCTTTGATTAACCCAGCTACAGAATTGAACGCCTTTTCTGATAATCGATGTTCTGCCTTAATATTCAACATTCGAGCAGCTGTAGACAACTGGGAATGACCCTCACAACCAGGATACAATTCTTGATTTGCAGCACTCAACATATCGTAAAATTGTTGTGCATCTGGATTTGGTTCTTCCATAAATGTATTCTGATTGAATTCATTACCCGATGCATTCATCACCATTTGTTCATATGTGTTTAAATTCACAAATGGTTCATCTACGGGAATTGACTCTTGTTGGCCTATAACAGCTGCAAAATTTCCTCTGGTTCACCATGACAGTACCAAACATAGTAATCAGGAACAAACCCCTTCTTACACAAATGCACCTTAACAGTTTCAACATCTCTGTAGGCTTTATTCTGACACCTGTGGAAGTTGCATGGGCACCTAATCCTAGGCCCATCCATCCATTCAGGTTGGCTACATGCAAATGCGATAAATTCTTCCAATCCATTCAGAAAATCTGGATTAAGCAAGCCATCTTTTATCCTTGCATACATCCATGAGCGAGCC
>UESW01002006.1:0-66070 GCA_900491605.1 Calamus simplicifolius | reverse complement strand
AAAAATAGGTTCCGGCCATGGCCACGGCCGTAGCCGTCTCTCTCCGGCCACGGCCGCTGCCGTGGCTGTGTTCTCCGGCCACGGCATTGCGTGGCCGGCCATGGCCTGGTCACAGTGGCCATGCCACCCAAAAAAAATTTACATTTTGGGGGGGGTTTCCCCACCCCCCCTTCATCTTCTCCGGCCACGGCCATGGCCGTGGCCGTCATCTCCGGCCACGGTCGCTGCCATGGCCGTCTTCTCAGGCCACGGCCGCCCGGTCATGGCCGCTGCCGTGGCCGGCCGTGGCCTGGCCACGGTGGCTAAGCCACCAAAAAAAAAAATTACAGTTGGGGGGGGGGGTTTCTCCACCCCCCCCTTCGTCTTCTACGGCCAACGGCCACGGCCGTGGCCATCTTCTCTGGCCACGGCCGCTGCCATGCCGACCGTGGCCAGGCCACCGGAAAAAAAACAGTTATGGGGGGGGTTTCCCCACCCCCCCTCCCGTTCGTCTTCTCCGGCCACGGCCGCTACCATGGGCGACCGTGGCCTGGCCACGGTGGCCAGACCAAAAAAAAAAGTAACAGCTAGGGGGCTTTTCCCCACCCCCGGCCCCTTCAATTAAAAAAAAATTTAACACTTATATAAAAATTAACAAAAAAATTAGATTTTATCATATTTTATTATTTTTAAAAATATTTTCAAATAATTTGATGACAAATATAAAAAAATTTAAATATATTTTTAAACATGGGCAACTAATTTTTTTTAAAAAAAGTAACAGCTAGGGGGTTTTCCCCACCCCCCGGCCCCTTCAAAAAATTTTTTTTAACACATGAAAAAAAATTAACACAAAAAATTTAGATTCTATTATATTTTATTATTTAAAAATATTTTCAAATAATTGATGATAAATTTAAAAAATGTGACTACTAATCTAATTTTTTATTAGATTAGTTATAAATTAATTAATTTATGTCATTAGTCGTAGCTCTTTGGATAGACTGATTAGCTCATCAATCATGACTCTTTTTAAATCAACTGATTAAAGTCATAAATCATAGCTATTTAGGTCAATTAATTTAAACCATCAACCTTGTCTCTTTAGATCATCAATCAAAAACTCTTTAGATAGGTCGAGCTGAATTAGCTTAGCTATTAGGTCAACTAATTTAGCTCATTAACCATAACTCTTTAGATTAGGTAATTTCAAAATTGCAGTAGTAGCTTTTCATTTCTTTATAACTGTTTATGCAATAATATTTGTGCATTTGTAGTTATTTACAATTGTTATGTCTTGATTATTTACATTCTGCTTCAAATTGAATGATGCATTAAATTATGTAATGCTAGATAGAAAGTCTTGTTGTATTATTATTTAATTTCAGCAACAAATTAGTAGTTTCAATGATTTATATTTTAGTCTTCATAAACATTTATATTCGACATAATAATCTTAAGAAGTCAGTGACTATATATATAGAACATATTCCTATATATGTATAATTGACAAGAAGTTAAGAATAACAAGCATAAGTTCGATTGTCTCAGATTTCCATATATTATCACAGCACAGCACTAACCTTTAGACCCGTTTGAGAATTTGTAAGACTTAGTCTTGCAAATTCTCAAATTGTCCTGGTGGATAGTTTGAGAATATTTTTGCGATATGTTAGTCTGCTATTAATCATCGTTGGGTGAGATTGCGGTTTGTATTTGCTCATACGTTCTCCTAGTGTGGCATATATGCCACACATTTAGGAGAACATATGGGAAAATGCTGCTGAAATTTTAATGTAACCGATCGATGATAATTAATAGCAGGATAACATATCAAGAGGATGAGATGGAAATGCATGCAATTGAGGATGACACAAGGGCTCCTGAAACATCACTTAGAGATCCAAATGGTGATGTCCAAGAAATTGTAGATGCAAATGTTCGGTTTCCTTTCGATGATAATGAAATTGAATCGCAGTCCGATACGGCATCGGATGTTGAACCAACATTTCATGAAACAAATGACACCGATTAAACATAGAGGTTTTTTTAAATTCAACTTATTTTATAAGTGGTAAATTTTTACATAGTCAATCATTAATCGTAATTTAATTGCATGAATCTTTAGTATTTTCAGTATGACGGATAGAGGTAGATCTACCGACGATATACGGAGTGAGCAGGGAAGTAGCCCTGCTGCATCAGATCACATGAGCTTTGGAGATGGAGAGTTGGATCTCCACACATCGCACAGCCTTCGATCTCTCCAGCAGTCAGCGGTGATCCTGCATTGGTATTACCATCCAGCCGATCGGCACATACCTCCGAGAGTTCTTCCACCATCGGCCGCACCGTACTTCGACTTGATGCTCATGGGCTTAAGTATATACTAATTAAAAATATATGTTTATGTTTTTAAGTCAATTACTTATAAACATGCATTTTTTAACAGATTTATTGAGCAGCATCATGTATCCAGCCACATCAGCACCGTATTTCAGAGGCGTGCAGATCCCAGTGGCTACGATTGGCGCCACGTATCTGCAGCCACGAGGGAGTTTTATTTTCTGAGTTTCAGGTAAACTTATTAAATACAATTTATCACTGATATAAATTTCTTAATCTTAATAAATTCTGAAACTAACTATTTATTTAATACAAAAAAGTTTACGTGGGACCCTGCCAGCCATGATGCCATTAGGGCAGCATGGGAGGCTCTTATGGGACGCCAATACTCCGACATGCTTCATCGTTGGAGGTCATCGGGTCAGCGTCCTGCGCATGTGCAGAGGGTATTTGGCACGAGTGGCAGCAGGCCTGGCAGTCCGATGGCTGGCGCAGGAGGTCCGCATCAGCCAGCACGAACCGCCGATCCGAGAAGGGCGGTCCTAGCATGGGTCTCTCCCCCGCCATACTTCGGGCTCCATTTCGATTCAGGAGCACATACGCCGTATAGTAAGAAAACATAAATAATTTAATTACTAATTTAGTTATTTATAAATATTTGTATTAATATCAATTTTTTTGTTGTTATAGTCTGAGCAGGAGGGCGGAGATCCTGGTGAGTTTCGTCTATTCAGGGCGACACACACCAGGAGGGACGTTCCTGGGTCGACACGCGATCACGGAAGGTTGCGGTAAGAAATTAGCTTTATGTAGTATCTGTTTAATTTCTAAAATTTTATTTCGAGAAATTTATTAACTCATTTATTGTTGATTTTATAATTCAAAGACACGAGTCGAGGAGCTTCGCTCCCAGGCATCGCAGGTCGACTCCACTGATGGGGAGACGCACGTCGAACTCTCAGCAGAGGAGAGTCGGCGTGTGTTTTTGGAGGCTATTGGTGCCCAGCCGTGAGACCGCAGGGTCTATGGTCTGGGCACTAGAGCTTCTTCATATTTCCCCATCAGGTCTCCAGCTCGCGATTTTCTGGTGATATTCCTGCCAAGCGTTTAGACGACATTCAGAGATCTATTACGGAGGAGGTTCGGTAGGACGTTCGTTAGGAGGTTCGGCAGGAGGTCGAGCACGAGTTCGAGCAGCGTATGCAAGGCCGGGATCAGGAGCTTGCAGACGTGCGAGATCAGATGCGTCATTTGCAGGATATGGTTAGCCGCTTGTCGCAGGGTCTCCAGCCTCCACGTGATCGCTCAGATTCTTGATGTATTTTTTTTTCTTTTTATATGTTGTACATGAAAACTTCAAAATTTTAATATATTAATTATTTTTAGAAATTGAATGATTATTGTTTGGATCAATATGAGTGAAGAATGTTTCTATCAATATTAAAATGTAATGAAATTATATTAACCATTTTAATTTTAATATTTATTTTTTTTATAAAAAATTAACTAGCGACACATTAGTGACTAAAATTGCATCGCTAATATTTTTAAAATATTATTATTAAATATTACGACGCAATGACCTGGCGTCGCAATAATTTAAAAAAAATTAATAGCGACGCATTAGCGACTCAAATTGCATTGCTATTATATTTAAAATATTATTATAAATATTGCGATGCAATGATCTTGCGTTGCAATATTTAAAAAAAAATTTCTTGGCGATGCATTAGCGACTCAAATTACGTCACTATTATATCTAAAATATTATTATTAAATATTACGATGCAACTAAATGCGTCGTAATATTGCGACACAATTGAATGCGTTGCAATATTTAATAATAATTTTAAATATTAAAAATTAGTTTTAAATTTAGCAACGCATTTGGATGCGTCGCAATATTGCGACGCATTGTTGCATCGCAGAGAGTCACAATATTACGACGTAATTGTGACAAATGGAGATTGCGACGGACATCTGAGCGACGCCGTCATTGCGTCGCTATTGCGTCGCAATAGCATGTTTAGCGACGCAATTGCAATGCATTTGGGCGTCGCAATATTTTTTTCCCCTTGTAGTGTTCCTTCATGATATAGAATTTATTTTGATTGGTTGGTTTAGAATTTGAGGAATTATATCAAATTATGGTTTGCTATATCAAATTTCTTTCAATTGAAGAACATGAATACTCTAATTTTTTTTTCTAATTTTCTAAGAAAATGATTGTGTTAATATTAAGAACTAATAATTTAAAATTTGCTAAGCCAAAATATAACAAGTAAGAAAGAAATATAAATTCATTAAAAATTTAATCATCTAAACTATCAAAACCATATAAATTGCATGATAAGTATTCTAATAATAATATCATGAACAATATTTCAAAAAATAAACAGATTCGATAACACAAGACATTTATAAATCTAAATATATAAATTTTAATTATATCAAATATTATGTAAATATCAAATTATGCATTACAAGATTATAGATTACATGCAAATTTCTCTAATTTTACATGTAAAATTGAGTTCCTAAACATAAATAACTTAAATAAAAAAAAATTTCATAATGAATGAAAAAAAAAACTGCACCCCTGAGACCACGGTCACGGCCGCGGCCGTGGCCAAAAATGGCAGGGGTGGGGGAAAAACCCCACCCTGGCCCTTATTTTAAAAACGGTGGCCTGGCCACCGTGGCCAGGACACCGCCGGCCATGGCCGCCGCCTTGGTCATGGGCTCAGGGGTGGGGGAAAAACCCCACCCCTTCAATTTTTTTTAAAAAAAATGGTGGCCCGGCCACCATGGCCAGGCCACCGCCGGCCCCAGCTGCCGCCGCCGCCGCCGTGGCCGTGGGCTCAGGGGTGGGGGAAAAACCTCACCCCTTCAATTTTTTTTAAAAAAAACGGTGGCCTAGCCACCGTGGCTAGGCCACCGCCGGCCACGGCTGCCGCCATGGCCGTGGGCTCAGGGGTGGGGGAAAAGCCCCACCCTTGATTTTTTTTAAAAAAAACGGTGGCTTGGCCACCATGGCCAGGCCACCGCCGGCTACTGTCGTGGTCGTGGCCTCAGGGGTGGGAGAAGAGTATTTTTTTAAAAAAAAACTTGAGCTTACCTCACTAGAAGGGGGACACCGCCGGGAGTTCCTTGCGCCGAGGGGGGGGCCATCGCCGGTGGGTTCGTAGCGCCGAGGGAGGGGGCGGGGGGAGCCTGAGGAGAAGACGGCGGTTAGGGCACGAAGAGGAAGAAGAGAGGCCGTGGGGGGGGGGGGGAGGCGGGCGCTCAAATTATATATTAGGGATTAGTGACGCAATTTTGCTTCGCTAATCCCTCGCTACTTTTTTTTGTAAATTTATTATAGATTAGCGACACAATTATGTGTCACTAATACGTCGCTATATCGGCTTTTTTTTATTTTCTGTGAAACTTAGCAATGCAAATAATTGTGTCGCTAATGAGTCGCTAATTTGGTGGCAATGACCGATGGGAAATCTTTTTTATTTTCTAAGAATATGCGTCGCTAATACGTCGCAATATTTTTATTTCATAATTATATTTTATAATGAATTAATTTTCTAAAAATAATTGCGACGCATATATTTGCATCGCAATGTTTTATTTTTAATATATTTTATAACACTTAAATTTTTTTAAACAATTGCGACACAATACTTGCGTTGCTAAATAAATTTTTTTTTTAATTTTTTGGTTTATTGCATCGCAAATGCATTCATAGTTAACATAATTTATTATTTTAAAAAATTTACAATGCACGGATTGGCATCGCAATATTTTTATTTCAAAATTATATTCTATAAAATTAAATTTTTTCTGAAAACAATTGCGACGCACATGGTTGCGTCGCAATGTTTTATTTTTAATAACTTTTATAATACTTATTTTTAAAAAAAAACTTGCAACGCAATACGCGCGTCGCAAATTAAAAAAAATTGCGACACAATACGTGCGTCACAAAATTAATTTTTTTTTTAATTATCTAGTTTATTACGTCGCTATGGCATAGCTATTTAACATAATTTATAATTTTAAAAAAATTGCGACGCACCGATTGGCATCGCAATATTTTATTTCATAATTATATTTTATAGAATTAAATTTTTCTAAAAACAATTGTGACGCACATGTTTGCGTCGAAATGTTTTATTTTTAATAATTTTTATAACACTTATTTTTAAAAAAATTGCGACGCAATACGCACGTCATGAAATTAAAAATTATTTTTTAAATTTTTTAGTTTATTGCGTCGCTATTTAATATAATTTATTATTTTAAAAAAATTGCGACACAATGATTGGCATCGCAATATTTTTATTTCATAATTATATTTTATAAAATTAAATTTTTTAAAAACAATTGCAATGCACATGGTTGCGCCGCAATGTTTTATTTTTAATAATTTTATAACACTTATTTTTTAAAAAAAACTTGCGACGCAATACGCGCGTCGCGAAATTAAAAATTAATTTTTTTAATTATCTAATTTATTGCATCACTATTTAACATAATTTATTATTTTAAAAAAATTGCGACTCACCGATTGGCGTCGCAATATTTTTATTTCATATTATATTTTATAAAATTAAATTTTTAGAAAATAATTGTGACGCACATGGTTGCGTCGCAATGTTTTATTGTTAATATTTTTTACAACACTTAATTTTTTAAAAAATTTGCGACGCAATACTTGCTATCAATCCGATCGATCTCGGACCGTTGCGATCAATCCGATCGGCAATGATTCGACGGCATGCGATCGATCCAAGCCATGATCTCGGTCGCCGACGATCAATCTCGGACCGTTGCGATCAATCCGATCGGCAACAATCCAACGGTTGCGATCGATCCAAGCCACGATCCCGGTTGCCGACGATCGATCTTGAACCGTTGTGATCAATCCGATCGGTGATGATCCGATGGTTGCGATCGATCCAAGCCACGATCTCGGTCGCCGATGATCGATCTCGGACCATTGTGATCAATCCGATCGGCGATGATCCGACGGTTGCGATCGATCCAAGCCACGATCCCGGTCGCCGATGATCGATCTTGGACCATTGCGATCAATCCGATCGTGTTGGAAGATTATTGAAAAATTATATGCCCCAATCCTTTTGATTTTGATGATTACCAAAAGCCATGAGTACTGTAAAAGATGTGATATGTTTATTTACATGTGCAATGAATTTATTTTGAACAATCAATGAGAATGTTTTGACATTAATCATTTTGAAAGTAACTTTAAGCTCAATGTTTAAGCTTTCAAAAAGAAATTTTATAATTCATAGATTATCAATGAGTTTTTGGAATACTTCTTGAATTATTTTAATGTCAATTTATTTTATTCAAGTCAATTCAATGATTTAAAATGAATCTGGAACGAATTTAAAGTCAATCAGAAAACTTTCTGATTTTTGATACGTTCCGGAGCCGACTCTTGAGTTTCAGAGTCGACTCCCCTCAGAGAACAGAAATGTCTATCTGTCTCGAGTCGACCCACGTAATTTCATGAGTCGACCCCCGATTCTGTCGAGCCGACTCCATGACTGTGCGAGTCGACTCCGCTCAGACACCAGAGGTGTTTTTTCTGAGCACTTCGCGAGTCGACCCCAACTTTTCATGAGTCGACCCCGACTTTCAGGAGTCGACACTTTACTTTTGGTGAGTCGACCCTTTGACTTTCTAAACATTTCTATTTTTGGTATCACGACCTCGAGCCGACTCGGGAAAAGCATGAGTCGACTCCAGCAAATCTGGGCAGATTTTTTCGGATGCCAACTCAGCGTCAACGGTAAGATTTTTGATTAACGGCTATTTTTCTTTGTCTCTAACGGCTATATTTTTGCAGAATCTATAAATAGAGAAGCCGTTTTCAAATCAAAAAAGACAATAGAGAGATATTTATTTCAAAGAAAAAGAAGAGAAAAATCAGAAAAACAGAGCTTCAGTTGAAAAAATCCGTGATTCAAAATAGAGTGAAAGAAAGAGTGTGAAATCAAAGGAAGTTCCTTCTGTGTTCAAGCTCAAATCCAAGGAAGCTTCAGAAGAAAATCCAAGTGCTATTCAAGAGCATCTCAAGAGATTTCCAACACTCAAAGAAAAGAGGAAAAGCCCAAATCAACTCCAACACACATTCCGTGAAGAATCCAGCTGAGGCCTGGTTCTACACTTCAAAGGAGTTGAAGAAAAGAAGAAAAGCTCAAAGCCAACCAACTGCAAATCAGGCTTATCTAAACTCTATTCTTACATTTGTTTATCTGCTCATTAAGGAGCCTTGTAACTAAACAAACAATATTTCTATTCTTTGTCTAGCTCAATCTGGGGGATTGAACTAGAGGAGGTAGTCTTACCTCAGTTCAAGCTTGGTTAAGCTTGGGTTAAGGGTTTTTGTGCTGGTGAGCCCTTGAAAACCAGCTGGGTTCGTTGTGCGCCGGAAAACAACAAGTTTGAGTTGTGAGCTTGTAAAACAACTCTGCTGTAATCTAGGGTGATTATAGTGTGGACCCAAGTGAATCTTGGGAGTGGACGTAGGTGTTGGATACACCGAACCACTATAAAATCTTTTGTGTTTGCCGTGTTCTATTGTCTCTTTCTCTATCTCTGTTTTATTCACTGCAATTTATATTTACTTTGCATTTGCCTTCATTCATCTCAAGCTAAATAATTTAAAAGGCTAATTTTTAAAGAACCCAATTCACCCCCCCCCTCTTGGGTTGTCATCTGGGCCAACAATTGGTATCAGAGCTAGTGCTCATTAGATTTTGATCACACGATCAAGAGCTAAAGTTCCAAATGGCAACACAAGTTGGTTCTTTTGCTGAAGGTCATTCTACGAATAGACCTCACTTTTTAATGGCTCAAATTATTCTTATTGGAAAGCTAGAATGAGGATATTCATTCAAGCTTCTGATTATGAGCTATGGGGTGTTATAATCAATGGACCTAGTACACCCACACATGTTATAGATGGCACTATTGTTCCTAAGCCCGAAAGGGACTGGAATGATAATGATAGGAAAATGGCACAGCTTAATGCTAAGGCCATGAATGTTTTATATTGCTCCTTAGATGCTAATGAATTCAATAGAATCTCCACATGTAATTCCGCAAAGGAGATTTGGGATAGACTAGAGGTTACCCATGAGGGTACCAATCAAGTAAAAGAATCTAAAATTAATATTCTTGTTCATAAATATGAATTATTTAGCATGGAACAATCTGAAACCATTGCATGCATGTACACTAGATTCACTGATATTGTAAATGGTTTGAAAAGTCTTGGTAAGACATATACTAACTCTGAACTTGTTCGAAAATTCTTAGGTCATTACCAAGATCATGGGAAGCAAAAATGACTGCAATCCAAGAAGCTAAGGACCTCAACACTTTACCCTTAGAGGAGCTTCTAGGATCCCTTATGACCCATGAGCTGACTATGAGGCAGCATGTTGAGGAGGATTCAAAGAAAAAGAAAGTAATTGCCCTCAAAGCTGCAAAAGAAGAAGAGAGCAGCAGTGATGATGAATGATGAAGAGACTGCTCTCTTAGCAAAGAAATTTAAAGATTTATGAGGAGAAAGAAACCCTTCCACAAGAAAAAATTTGGAGCTAAGTGGGAAGGAGAAAAGGATAAGATAAGGACAAGGACAAAGAAAAAGAGAAAGACCCCTTGACTTGCTATGAGTGTAATAAACCGGGGCACTTTAGGAATGAATGTCCAAGATTGAAGAAAGCCTACAAAAAGAAAAAGAAGGCTTATATGGCGACATGGAGTGACAGCGAGGAATCTTCTTCCGAAGAAGAAGAACAAAAGGAAGTCGCAAACGTATGCTTTATGGCGGACGACAACGATGAGGTAAGTTCCGACAACCCTTGCGATGAATTTGCTTTCGATGAACTTTTTGATGCCTTTAATGAACTTGTTGGGGATTTCAAAGTTTTGAAAAAGAAATACAAGATTTTGAAAAATGAAAACTTAACTTTCATTCAAGAAAAGGAAAATCTTAACAATGAAATTAAGAAACTTAAATCTGAAAATGAAATTTTAATGAATGAAAAGGAATCAATCTCAAATGAAAAAGATAAACTAAAGAATGAGGTTGAAAAACATAAAAACATAGTTGATAAGTTTACATTAAGTTCAATTAAATTAGACATGTTATTAAATAGTCAAAAAGCAGTTTTTGACAAAGCCGGATTAGGATATAACACTTTAAGAAAACAAAAATCACTTAAAAATATTTTTGTAAGTGCTGGCCAAAGTAATTTTACATGCTTTAAATGTAATCAAAAGGACATAAATCTTATGAATGTAAAATTCTAAACCTAATAAAAACTTAAATGTTAAAGGAAAGAAAATATGGGTTCCGAAAGGAACAATATTTGTTGGTACTAACCATGAAGGACCCAAGAAAGCTTGGGTACCTAAACATAAAGTTTGATATCATTGCAGGAATGTCTTGTGGCCAAGAGATCAAAGAGAAAGTGGTATCTTGATAGTGGCTGCTCAAGACATATGACGGGTGACAAAGAAGAATTCATCACCCTTGAAGAAAAGAAAGGAGGAGTTGTTACATTTGGCGACAATGGCAAAGGCCAAATCTTGGGGTTTGGTAACATTCAAATAACTCCCTCCACATTTATTGAAAATGTACTTTATGTTGATGGTTTAAAGCATAACTTAATTAGTATAAGTCAATTGTGTGACAAAGGTTTTAAAGTATCTTTTGAATCTTCTTTATGCACTGTAGCTAATCCCATTGATAATAGCATTGTTTTTATTGGAAATAGAAATGGCAATGTATACATGATTGATTTAGACAAATTGTCTACTAATAATCATTGCTTAGTTGCAAATAATGCTAATATGAATGAGATTGGTTGGTTGTGGCATCGAAGATTAGGTCACGCAAGCACACACCTGATTTCAAAACTAATTAAAATGGATTTAGTAAAAGGTTTACCTAAATTAGATTTTGAAAATAACAAAATATGTGATGCATGTCAGTTTGGAAAACAAACAAGAAGTTCTTTCAAATCTAAAAATATTGTTTCAACTTCTAGGCCATTAGAGCTACTTCACATGGACCTTTTTGGACCAACTAGAACCACAAGTCTAGGAGGAAAGAAATATGGTCTTGTGATAGTAGATGATTACTCTAGATTCACTTGGGTAATGTTTTTAGCTCACAAAGATGAGACTTTCTCGATATTCATGAAATTCTTCAAGAAAGTAACAAATGAGAAAAACACTACCATAGTGTCTCTAAGAAGTGATCATGGAACTGAATTTGAAAATCACTTATTTGAAAGTTTTTGCAATGAAAATGGTATTAATCATAACTTTTCAGCACCTAGGACCCCACAACAAAATGGTGTAGTTGAAAGAAAAAATAGGACTCTAGAAGACATGGCCCGTACCATGCTATGTGAAAGTAAACTCCCGAAATACTTTTGGGCGGAAGCTATTAACACAGCATGTTACATCTAAATAGAGCTTTAATAAGACCTATTTTAAAGAAAACACCTTATGAATTATGGCATGATAGAAAACCCAATATAAATATTTTCATGCATTTGGTTGTAAATGTTTTGTTCACAATAATGGTAAAAATAATTTAGGCAAATTTGATGCTAAATCTGATGAAGGAATATTCTTAGGATACTCAATAACTAGTAAAGCATATAGAGTATTTAACAAGAAAACTTTAGTTGTTGAAGAATCAATTCATGTAGTTTTTGATGAATCTTTAGCAACTCGTTCTGAAAAATTTGATGATGAAGAAGATACAAACATAATTGAAAAAGATCTTGAAAAATTAAATATTGATGTATCTTTAGATCAAGATCAAGACACTAAAGATAATGATTCACCTAAGGATGATGATACTAACGCTAATCATAATGATGTAGATCTACCTAGGGATTGGAGATATGCTTATAGTCACCCTAAGGAATTGATTATAGGTGATCCATCTCAAGGAATAAGAACTAGATCATCTATGAGAAATATTAGTAATCATCTTGCATTTGTATCACAAATTGAACCTAAAACTATTGAAGAAGCTGAAAAAGATAATAATTGGATGTTAGCAATGCAAGAAGAATTAAATCAATTTACAAGAAATAATGTATGGACCTTAGTTGAAAGACCTAAAAATCATTCTGTTATAGGATCAAAATGGATATTCAGAAATAAACTAGATGAAAATGGCATAGTAATTAGAAACAAAGCTAGATTAGTTGCAAAAGGATATAATCAAGAAGAAGGTATTGATTTTGATGAAACCTTTGCACCAGCTAGATTAGAAGCCATTAGACTATTACTTGCATTTGCATGTCATATGAATTTTAACTTATTTCAAATGGATGTAAAAAGTGCATTTTAAATGGATTTATAAATGAAGAAGTATATGTAGAACAACCACCAGGTTTTGAAGATCACGAATTTTCAAATCACGTTTTTAAATTGCACAAAGCATTATATGGTTTGAAACAAGCACCTAGAGCTTGGTATGATAGATTAAGTAAATTCTTAATTGAAAATGATTTTATAAGAGGAAATGTTGATAAAACTTTGTTTTTGAAAAGAAAAGGTAAAGATTTATTAGTAGTTCAAATATATGTTGATGATATTATTTTTGGTGCTACTAACAATACTCTATGTCAAGAGTTTGCTAAGTTGATGCAGGGAGAATTTGAAATGAGCATGATGGGAGAACTCAACTTCTTCCTTGGACTCCAAATCAAACAAAGCAAAGAGGGAATCTTTATCAACCAAACAAAATACACAAGAGAAATCCTAAAGAAGTTTGGTATGGAATCAATTAAACCCCTCGGAACACCAATGAGTCCTTCATGCAAGCTGGACAAAGATGAAGAAGGTAAGAAGATTGATCAAAATATTATCGAGGTATAATCGGATCCCTACTTTACTTAACTGCAAGTAGACCAGATATAATGTTTGCTGTTTGCTTATGTGCTAGATTTCAGTCTGAACCTAAAGAATCACATTTAATTGCTGTTAAAAGAATACTAAGATATGTAAGTGGAACAAAAAATGTAGGTTTATGGTATTCTAGAGACTCCACATTAAATCTGATTGCATACACTGATTCTGATTATGCTGGATGTAAGTTAGATAGAAAAAGCACAAGTGGTGCATGCCAATTCTTAGGAAGTAACTTAATCTCATGGTTTAGCAAAAAGCAAAATTCAGTTGCATTATCAACTACTGAAGCTGAATATGTAGCAGCTGGAAGTTGCTGTGCTCAAATCCTATGGATTAAGCGACAACTTGAAGACTATGGTATCACACTTGATAAAACACCTATAAGATGTGATAACACAAGTGCAATTAATCTAACAAAAATCCAATTCAACATTCAAGAACCAAACACATAGAAATTAGATATCATTTTATAAGAGAACATGTTGCAAATAATGAAATTGTCTTGACTATGTTAACACTGAAGAACAATTAGCAGACATATTTACAAAACCCTTAAGTGAAGAAAGATTCTGTTATCTTAGAGGAGAGTTAGGGATTTGTGATCCATTAGAATGAATTTGAAACCCCTAAGGAAATTTTATCTAAGATTCTTTCAAATCCTTGATCTTTAAGGAAATCTTATCTAGAATTCATATCTAATTGATCCATTCATATTCAATGATTATTTTATCAATTTTCATGATCAAATTCCGGACACATTTCAGAAATTTCATGTTTTTGCTCTGAAATGGTCTCGGAGCCGACTCGGTGAGTATCGGAGTCGACTCCTGGTTTCTGAAACTCTCGGGTCGACCCCTTCTCGGCGCGAGTCGACTCCACTTCGGGATGGTTTTCTGTGACTGTCCGGAGTCGACCCCTTGCTTTGCGCGAGCCGACTCGAAGTGGTCCCAGGTTGATTTATCTAGGGCAGAGTCGACTCGCCGTTCATTTCAAACTTTCCAATCTCTCAAAATACTCTCTCCAAAATATCTCCAGACCTTCCAAATTCCCAAAATCACTGATTAATCCTTCCAATCGACCAATGGCACCCAAAACTCGAGGTTCCAATCTTGCTGCGGCCGGTGTGAAGAGGAAGAGAGCCGTGAGGAAGACGGTGAGGCGTCCGGTTCGTGAGCCTTCTCCAAGCACGGATTCTACTTCATCATCTTCAACCCAAATGCTTCTCCAGCCACTGCTCCTTCTCAGGTAGATAGATTAGCAGATAGAATCATTACCACGGGAAGAAAAGTGGATTTTGAACTTTTTGAGGCAGAGGGATTTTTTGGGAAGACAATTGATAGAAATGGGTTGGGAGAAGATCTGTTCCCTGGATTGCCCTACTTATCCCGCTCTTGTAAAGGAGTTTTATAAGAACTTGTCTAGAGGAGATCATGGTCTCATAAGCACTGTGAGGAAAGGATCTCAGTGACTGTAGAGCTTCTGTCAAGACTATTGGATCTACCCATGTCAGGAACTGCTACATTTTCTTCTGAAGACCGAAGCCCTGCTCTGTCTAGATTACTTAACCGGAAGTTGTCGGTTTTGAGGAAGTTTTTGCCAACCAATTATCCTTAGAACTAAGATTGCTTCATAACATTGTAGTAGGATTCTTTTTCCCAAAATAGGAAGATTCGATTATGTATCTGAAAGGGATATTTTGTGATGGATGCTATTGTTACGGGCAAACCAATCAACCTTCCCAGTATGATTCTTTGGTATATTGCTGACTGTGGAGGAAAGAGGAAATCAAGCTTGCCCTATGGTATGATCCTCACCAAATTTCCAGAGTCAAGGGATTGTTATTTCTGATAGTGAGCCAATGAGGAACCTGAGGCATACAGACTTTTACAGCTTGGCCACCATTCATCGGATGGGTTTTATTAAGAGAAATGGAATGGGAGAGGAAAGGATTAGTAGAAGAGAGAGCTAGGATGCTGAGGCACCAGGTCCATCAGTTAGACACTCTTCACCTGCACCTCCGAGCCCTCCTACTTCTGCACCTGCTCCTACCCCCGCTCAGTTATTTGATCAAGCTTCATCCTCTTCTGCTGGCTTCTCAGATCTACAATTAAAGCAACTCAAAGGACTTTTGGATGATCAGTCAGAGAAATTAAAGTCAGAGTTTGAATATAAGTTCATGAACCTAAAGGAAACTCTATATTCTTTGGATGACGAATCACTAAAATTGAGTCTACTCTCAGCACTTCTTCAAATCTTTAAGTGGAGATCTCAAGAACATTTTGAAGAGCTTAAAGATATTGCGGAGATGGCGAAACCTACTCTAAGTGCAATGCGGAGCTACAAGATAAAATTTTGACTGCTTGCACCTTTGTGGATGAGAGGCTAAAAGACTATGTAAAAATCCAATCAGATGGAATGAAGAACATAGTTGATCATTTGACTAGGATTGTTAGAACTCATTTCTAATGTATTAGATACTCAATCCTTGCTATGTATTGAAGTTATTGTTATGTTTTACATTTTGGTATCAATGTATTAGACACTTTGATGTATTAGACTCTTTGATGAAATGAAATGTCAATTTTGTTTACTCAATGTATTTCTTTCTATCAACGAATGAATGAATGTTTATGCTTCTCTACCTTTTTGTTGATAACAAAAAAGGGGGAGAGTTTTATAGTTTTATGATTGAATATGCATATGAGAAAATCAAATTAATCAATGAGATAATTAATTGAATGATTAAGTTTCATAGGGGGAGCTACCTCATTCAGGGGGAGCCTAAGCCTATCTATGAAAAAAAATAAATTCACAAATCAATCATGCATAAACTCAATGTTTTTGTCATCATCAAAAAGGGGGAGATTGTTGGAAGATTATTGAAAAATTATATGCCCCAATCCTTTTGATTTTGATGATTACCAAAAGCCATGAGTACTGTAAAAGATGTGATATGTTTATTTACATGTGCAATGAATTTATTTTGAACAATCAATGAGAATGTTAAAGTTTGACATTAATCATTTTGAAAGTAACTTTAAGCTCAATGTTTAAGCTTTCAAAAAGAAATTTTATAATTCATAGATTAATCAATGAGTTTTTGGAATACTTCTTGAATTAATTCTTAATGTCAATTTTATTGAATTCAAGTCAAAACAATGATTTAAAATGAATCTGGAACGATTTTAAAGTCAATCAGAAAACTTTCTGATTTTTGATACGTTCCGGAGCCGACTCTTGAGTTTCAGAGTCGACTCCCCAGAGAACAGAAATGTCTATCTGTCTCGAGTCGACCCACGTAATTTCACGAGTCGACCCCCGATTCTGTCGAGCCGACTCCATGACTGTGCGAGTCGACTCCGCTCAGACACCAGAGGTGTTTTTTCTGAGCACTTCGCGAGTCGACCCCAACTTTTCATGAGTCGACCCCCGACTTTCAGGAGTCGACACTTTACTTTTGGTGAGTCGACCCTTTGACTTTCTAAACATTTCTATTTTTGTATCACGACCTCGAGCCGACTCGGGAAAAGCATGAGTCGACTCCAGCAAATCTGGGCGAGATTTTTCGGATGCCAACTCAGCGTCAACGGTAAGATTTTTGATTAACGGCTATTTTTCTTTGTCTCTAACGGCTATATTTTTGCAGAATCTATAAATAGAGAAGCCGTTTTCAAATCAAAGAGACGAATAGAGAGATATTTATTTCAAAGAAAAAGAAGAGAAAAATCGGAAAAACAGAGCTTCAGTTGAAAAAATCCGTGATTCAAAATAGAGTGAAAGAAAGAGTGTGAAATCAAAGGAAGTTCCTTCTGTGTTCAAGCTCAAATCCAAGGAAGCTTCAGAAGAAAATCCAAGTGCTATTCAAGAGCATCTCAAGAGATTTCCAACACTCAAAGAAAAGAGGAAAAGCCCAAATCAACTCCAACACACATTCCGTGAAGAATCCGAGCTGAGGCCTGGTTCTACACTTCAAAGGAGTTGAAGAAAAGAAGAAAAGCTCAAAGCCAACCAACTGCAAATCAGGCTTATCTAAACTCTATTCTTACATTTGTTTATCTGCTCATTAAGGAGCCTTGTAACTAAACAAACAATATTTCTATTCTTTGTGTCTAGCTCAATCTGGGGGATTGAACTAGAGGAGGTAGTCTTACCTCGTTCAAGCTTGGTTAAGCTTGGGTTAAGGGTTTTTGTGCTGGTGAGCCCTTGAAAACCAGCTGGGTTCGTTGTGCGCCCGGGAAAACAACAAGTTTGAGTTGTGAGCTTGTAAAACAACTCTGCTGTAATCTAGGGTGATTATAGTGTGGACCCAAGTGAATCTTGGGAGTGGACGTAGGTGTTGGATACACCGAACCACTATAAAATCTTTTGTGTTTGCCGTGTTCTATTGTCTCTTTCTCTATCTCTATTTTATTCACTGCAATTTATATTTACTTTGCATTTGCCTTCATTCATCACAAGCTAAATAATTTAAAAGGCTAAAAAGAACCCAATTCACCCCCCCCTCTTGGGTTATCATCTGGGCCAACAGATCGGCAATGATCCGACGGCATGCGATCGATCCAATCTACGATCTTGGTCATTGACGATCGATCTCGGACTGTTGTGATCAATCCGATCGGCGATGATCCAATGCTTGCGATCGATCCAAGCCATGATCCCGGTTGCCGACGATCGATCTCGAACCATTGCGATCAATCCGATCGGAGACAATCCGACGGTTGCGATCGATCCAAGCCACGATCCTGGTCATCGACGATCGATCTCGGACCGTTGCGATCAATACGATCGGCAACGATCTGACGGTTGCGATCGATCCAAGCCACAATCTCGGTCGTCGACGATCGATCTCAGACCATTGCGATCAATCCGATCGGAGACGATCCGACGGTTGGTATCAATCCAAGCCACGATCCTGGTCACCGACGATCGATCTCAGACCGTTGCGATCAATCCGATCGGTGACGATCCGATGGCATGCGATCGATCCAAGCCACGATCCCGGTCGCCGATGATCGATCTCGGACCGTTGCAATCAATCCGATCGGCAACGATCCAACGGCATATAATCAATCCAAGCCACGATCCCGGTCGCCGATGATCGATCTTGGACCATTGCGATCAATCCAATCGGCGACGATCTGACGGCATGCGATCGATCCAAGCCATGATCCCGGTCGCCGACGATCAATCTCGGACCGTTGCGATCAATCCGATCGACGACGATCTGATGCTTGCGATCGATCAAAGCCATGATCCCGGTCGCCGACGATCGATCTCAGACAGTTGCGATCAATCCAATCGGCAACGATCCGACGGTTACGATCGATCCAAGCTACGATCCCGATCGCCGACGTTTGATCTTGGACCATTGCGATTAATCCAATCGGCGACGATCCGATGGCATGCGATCGATCCAAACCACGATCCCGGTCATAGACGATCGATCTCGGACCGTTGCGATCAATTCGATCGGCGACGATCTGATGGCATGTGATCGATCCAAGCCATGATCCCGATCGCCGACAATCGATCTTGGACCGTTGTGATCAATCTGATCGACGACGATCCGATGGCATGCGATCGATCCAAGCCACGATCCCGGTCACCGACGATTGATCTCGGACCATTGCGATCAGTTCGATCGGCGACGATCCGATGTCATGCGATTGATCTAAGCTATGATCCCAGTCGCCAATGATCGATCTCGGACCATTGCGATCAATCCAATCGGCGACGATCCGATGACATGCGATCGATCCAAGCCAAGATCCCGATCGCCGACGATCGATCTCGGACCATTGGGATCAATCCGATCGGCCACGATCCGACGGTTGTAATCGATCCAAGCCATGATCGGACCGTTGCGATCAATCCGATCGGCGACGATCCGATGGTTGCGATCGATCCAAGTCATGATCCCGATCGCCGACAATCGATTCGATGCATGTAACAAAATTAATTGCGATGCATTTCATTGTGTCGCAATGTTTTATTTTTATTTTTTTTATCTTTTAATTATATTTTATAAAATTTAATTTTTTTAAAACATTGCGACGTATCTTTTGCGTCGCTAAATTAAAAATTAAATTTTTATTTCTTGGTTTATTGCGTCGCTAATGCATCGCTATTTAACATAATTAATTTTTTTTAAAAAATGGCGACGCACTGAGCTGCATCGCAATATTTTTATTTCATAATTATAGTTTATAAAAATTAATTTTTCTTAAAATAATTGCGACGCAACTTGCTGCGTCGCAATGTTTTATTTTTCTAAAATAATTGCGATGCAATACTTGCGTCGCAAAATTAAAAATTATTTTTTTAATTTTCTGATTTATTGCATCGCTAATGCGTCGCTATTTAACATAATTAATTTTTTAAAAAATCATTGCAACGCAATGAAATGCATCGCAATATTTTTATTTCCTAATTTTATTTATAAATATTAATTTCTCTTAAAATAGCGACACATTGTGCATCACTAAATTAAAATTTAATATTTTTAAATTTTTTGAGCTATGCGTCGCTAAATGCGTCGCTATTTTTTGTTGTCGCTAAGGCGTCGCAATTTGGTCGCAATTTAGCGACGCAAGATGCGTCGCTAAATTTGCGTCGTTATCTCAGTATTTTCTTGTAGTGATATATTATAAATATTATATTATACAATTATAATATGGGGAGAGATTGATAAATATAGGGACAAAGTTGTTTCAATGCCAAATGATGGTGATCTAGCTTTCCTACCTCTTGGGTGGGATTAGGATCACCCTTCTAGGCAGTGATCCTAATCACATAATCATGATACATTACTATCTAGGTATGGATACCAAACATAGCTAGTGATTTTATCACCATATGAAGATCATTAATAATCTTGTAAACATCACTCCATGCCAAATGGTCTCTCAATAAAAGTGAACTTAATTCCCTACTCTAGTCACTGCCATGTAGTGTTAGTGGGGCAATAGAGCAGATTTGCTTACTAGCTGTTTGACTTTTTTGTACCATATCAATTTCATGTGACATTCATATCAATTCCATCTATCTCATATCGACAGTATGATAAAAAGGTCTTAAGTTATTATATAGGAACAAAAAGCTTAAATAATATCTGTTTGACTAGCTTTTTAGATGGAATCTTGCATTACTATAAATAATATTAGAGTGAATCCAGCCGATGACCATGTGGGCTAAAGAATGTTGAAGTTGGACTTAATGTATTGATGATCGAATTTAGATGTGGATTTGGATATAGAGCCTTATTCTAGCAAGAATATCTGGATTTGAATAGGGAAATTTGTGAGAGCTCATGTTGAAAAGTATTTAGTCTCACATCAACTATGTACTAAGAAAATCTGGATTACTTATACAAGATCAAAGAGCCTAACTAATATCATTTTCGATTGAGTTAATAGCACAATTAGCGGATCAAGTAATTCAGCTAACATTTCTTAGAAAAAAATAATTAGAAAAATCATTGATAAATAGATATAACGTGAAGAAAGTATGAAAAAAATAATTATGAGATTTTTAAATTTAAATACCAAAAGTGTGAATGTCTATTGTGTTAATGTGTGCCCTATATCCAATCGGATTAGATGCTAATTTGTACATATTTTATTATGAATACAAATCAAATTTATTGGTTTTTTATCTATCCAGGCATAATTTTTTTATATATATATAGATATATTTTACCTATGAGATAAAGTCTAAAAGAATGTGAACTATGCATATGGAATGTGTATTAGAGATTACAAATTTTGAGATCCAAAATTACATATTATGGTTCGATTCTTTAAATTTTTCTAGTCGATGCATAGATAGTACTGGGCATTGTAAAATACCGTGAGACTAGCACACATTGCATATCTTCACCCTTGTGGTGAGCAGCTGATCTCGCAAGCTGAAATATGAAGATACTTGGATAGGTATGTGGATGCTCGTTATTGTAACGATGCATTGGATGACCAGCACAGAGATCCCATATGGATATTTTATATAGTATCGATGGTTGATCTTTGATGATGATGGTGCGAGTGATCCTTGACTTTAGATCTTTATTACACCTCATGTGTAGAATGTCATACTTTGACGATATGCAAACGTCGCTCTAGCCACGGATGAAAAATATGGTGTCTGTTGGCCCAGATGGCAACCCAAGAGGGGGGGTGAATTGGGTTCTTAAAAAATTTAACCTTTGAAACTATTGGCTTTGAGATAAATAAAATTAAGTGCAAAGCAAATATTAATCACAAACAAAGAGATAGAGAGAGACAATCAAAGCACGGCAAACACAAAGATTTTATAGTGGTTCGGTGTATCCAACACCTACGTCCACTCCCAAGATCCACTTGGGTCCACACTATAATTCTCTTGATTACAGTCGAGTTGTTTTACAAGCTCACAACTCAGAACTTGTTGTTTTCCCCAGGATCACAACGAACCCAGCTGGTTTTCCGAGCTCACCAGCACAAAACCCAAACACAAGCTAATCTAGCTTGCCCCGAGGTATACTACCTCCACTAATTCAATCCCCCTGATTGAATTAGCAAAAACAAGTAAGAAAAGTGTTTACAATACAAACAGCTCCTTAAATGAGCAAATATTCAATGTAAATGAACAAGGTTAGAAAAGCAGCAGATTGGATTTGAGCTTTTCTTCTTTTCTTCTTTTCCTCTTTTCTTTGGAGATGTTGAATCAGGCCTCAGCTCGGATTCTTTGCAAATGTTGCAGATGAGAAGTTGGAAAATCACAGAACAGGGCTTTTGGCTTCTTTTTCTTCTTTTTGGGAAATCCTCGATTTTTGATTTTGAATGCCTTGGATTTCTCTTTGAGCTTTCTGGAGTAGATGGATTTCAACTTGGACTCTTTTCTTTTGATTTCAAGCTCAAGACTTCTTGGATTTTTGATTTGTTTTCACTCTTTTTTTTTTTTTTCAAACGAGCGTTCTCCCCCTTTTATAGATTTCTCTTAATCCATATTTTTTGGTGAGAAACTAGCCATTGGAATGTACCTGGAAAGTTTGTCCATACAAAATATATCCGTTAGAAGTTAGGTGAAACAAAAATATTACCGTTTGAGCTGATCTGGCATTTTAAAATCCGTTCCTGATAGGTTGGAGTCGGCTTCAACTTTTCAGGTGTCGGCTCTAAGTTGGTTATCCAAAAATAGAAAGTAAAGAGTTCGTTGAGGAGTCAGCTTCGAAAAAGTTGAGTGTCGACTCGCCACATTCGGGAGTTGCTCCGAAAGACTGTAAGTGTCGGCTCCAGAGTAGTCAAAAAATACGCGTTCTGTTCCCGCATCGGAGTCGGCTCCAGACACTGTAAGTGTCTACTCCGAAACTTTGGGTGTCGGCTCCGAAACTCTGGGTGTCGGCTCCGGACCGTGCCAAAAATCAGAAAGACATTTGATTGGCCATGGGGTCGGCTCCAGATCTCCTAGGTGTCGACTCCAGGCTCTGAATTTTGAAACTTTCTTTTGGCAGTTGATTCAAAACATGTTTCTTATGTCTTTTGATTGATCAAATATTTTTAAGCCTGAAACACTTGTTAAATCTATTAGTAATAAAATGAATATACTCAAATCTTTTATTAATCATCAAAATCAATAATTGGGTCAACAATCTCCTTCTTTTTGATGATTATAAAAACATTGAGTATATGCATGAGTAAACAATAGAGTTCTCAAATCAAAATTTTCAAATATGTGATCCTCACAGGTAAGCTCCCCCTGAATAAGGTAGCTCCCCCTATGAAGTTTAATTTAACAATTGTGCTTCCTTTTAGCTGAAAATATAGTGTTTGATACCAAAAAGGTAGATATATCAATTTTAACTATGCTTATTTAAACCAATGTTTCTCTTTTTGTTTTACAATGCATATATGATTAGGATTTTATTCAATGCATATACGACATAACTACATAACTCTCCCCCTTTTTTGTAATCAACAAAAAGATCAAGAAGAGTTAAGTAAAATAATAAATTATAGATCAAACAATTTTTCAATGATCAAAAGATATTCATTAAGTATCTGATAAGAGTCAAGCATTACAAAATGAAATTGAACTTTGTCAAACATCAAACTATACATCATTATATTAAGATTTCAAGATAAAACATCAAACAACAGCCTATACTTCATTGAATCAAAAACCTATACTTCATTACATGATAATCACAGATTAGTTCTAATAATCCTTTGTAAATGTTCTAAAATTCTTCCCATCCCTTCACTCTGATTCCCTACAAATTCTTTTAATCTTCTATCAACAAATGCACATGCAGTCATAATCTTATCCTGAAGCTCAGCATTGCATTTGGAGTAGGTTTCTGAGTCTCCACAAATATCCTTAAGTTCTTCAAATATGTTCTTGAGATCAGTCTTTAAGGATTCAGCAGAGGAACCAAGAGTGGATTCAATTTTACTAATGCGATCATCAAAGAGTAAAGGGTCTCTTTCAAATTCATAAACTGACTATCAAACTCTGTCTTCATTTCTTCCTTTTGAGCAGCAAATAAACTCTTGAGTTGCTCTATCTGAACATCAGAAAATCCGACAGAAACATAGGTAGCTGAACAGGAACTGGAGCAGGAGAAGAGCAGGAGCAGAACTGCTAGGCTCTGGAGAAGGATGCCTCGCAGAAGGACCAGCCTCAGATGGTGCAGAAGATCTAAGCTCAGGGGCTCTCTCATCCAGACTGCCTTTCCTTTCCCATTGTCCATTAATCTTAACAAAGCCCATCCGATGCACAGTAGCCAAACTATAATAATCAGTATGCCTAAGGTTCTTTGAAGGCTCACTGTCAGAAATCATAATTCCTTGGCTCCTGAAGACCATAGTTAGAATCATACCATAGGGCAGTGAAGATCTCCTTTTTCCTCCAGCCTCGGCCATATAGAAAATCATCATTGCAGCAAGGTTAATAGGCTGACCATCAAAACACTGTCCATCACCACAATGTCTCGCTCCGAGACATACTCAAATCGGCCAGTCTTGGGAATAAAATCCTACTGCAGATATTATGAAGTAGCCTAAGCTCCAAGGGTAATTGATTTGCCCTAACCTCTTCAAATTCAGAAACCTCTCTACCCAACATCCTTGATAGTGCATCAGACCTCTCACTATGAATATCAGCTGCTAATCCAGTGATAGGAATGCTCAGAAGATTTCCTAATTTTGAAAAGTAAGGTGGACTCTTTTCCCTCTAACAGAACTTACAATCCCATCCGTCACCCCTTGACAAATTGAAGTAAAATTCCTTGACTAGGGCCGGATAGTGGGAACATCCAATGAACATACTTTGTCCCAACCTAGCTCTTTGATTTGATTTCCAATTGAAAAACCCTCGGACTCAAAAAATTCAAAATCAACTTTCCTACCCATTGTAATCACTCTCCCGGCTAAGGTGTCTACCTGAGGAGATGAGGGACCAGGATTATCCGAAGGTAGAGGAATCTTCGCTCGGAGACGGCTCACGGACGGGACGCCTCGCGTGCTTTTTGGTGGTCACGGGCGCTCCAAGAACTGATCCTCTCCGCTTTGGTGCCATTGAGTCCTTGGAAATGTTCGATTTGAGGAGAATTTGGCTTGGGAAGTTTTGAGAGAATTTGGAGAGAGTTTGGAAGGGATTGGGGGATTGAAATGACGGAGGTGTCGACTCTGCCCTAATAAATCAACTTGGGACCCCCAGGTGTCGACTCCCGCAAAGTCGGGTGTCGACTCCAAGTCGCTAACACAGTTAGCGCTCGAACTGGAGTCGGCTCCACTTATACGGGTGTCGGCTCCAAGGTCAAGGACCGAGAGCGACACAGAAGAGGTGTCGACTCCTCAAACTGAGGTGTCGACTCCACTGACAGTTTCAAAAAAATGAGTTTCAAACATCCGAAACTTGTCAAAATAGGGTCAATAAATTTTGAAAAATCTTTGGAATATGAAGAATCAAATTGAATGACTAGATAAATTGTCCTTAAAATTATGAAAGGAATTTCAAGAAATTAATAGAATCTAGATAGTCATTCCTTAAAGTTTCAAAATCATTCCAAAGGGTCACAAATCCCTAATTCACCTCTAAGATAACAAAATCTCTCTTCACTCAAGGGTTTTGTAAATATATCAGCTAATTGTTCTTCAGTATTAACATAATCAAGACAAATTTCATTATTAGCTACATGTTCTCTTATAAAGTGATATCTAATTTCAATGTGTTTTGTTCTTGAATGTTGAATTGGATTTTTAGTTAAATTTATTGCACTTGTGTTATCACATCTAATAGGAGTTTTATCAAGTGTTATGCCATAATCTTCAAGTTGTCGCTTAATCCAAAGGATTTGAGCACAGCAACTTCCAGCTGCAACATATTCTGCTTCAGCAGTTGATAATGCAACCGAATTTTGCTTTTTGCTAAACCAGAGATTAAGTTACTTCCTAAGAATTGACATGCACCACTTGTACTTTTTCTATCTAGTTTACATCCAGCATAGTCAGAATCAGAATATGCAATCAAATTTAATGTTGAGTCTCTAGAATACCATAAACCTACATTTTTAGTTCCATTAGATATCTTAAGATTCTTTTTACAGCAATTAAATGAGATTCTTTAGGTTCAGATTGAAATCTAGCACATAAACAAAGCAAACATTATATCTGGTCTACTAGCTGTTAAGTAAAGAAGAGATCCGATCATACCTCTATAATATTTTTGATCTACTTTCTTACCATCTTCATCTTTGTCCAATTTGCATGAAGGACTCATAGGTGTTCCAAGGGGTTTAATTGACTCCATTCCAAACTTCTTGAGAAGTTCTTTTGTGTATTTGCTTGATTGATGAAAATCCCTCTTTGCTTTGCTTGATTTGAAGTCCTAGGAAGAAGTTGAGTTCTCCCATCATGCTCATTTCGAATCACCCTGCATTAACTTAGCAAATTCTTGACACAAAAGATTGTTAGTAGCACCGAATACAATATCATCAACATATATTTGTACTACTAATAAATCCTTGTCTTTTCTTTTCAAAAATAGTGTTTTATCAACATTTCCTCTTGTAAAATCATTTTCAATCAGAAATTTACTTAATCTTTCATACCAAGCTCTAGGTGCTTGTTTTAAACCATATAGTGCTTTGTGCAATTTAAAAACATGATTTGAAATTCATGATCTTCAAAACCAGGAGGTTGTTCAACAAAAACTTCCTCATTTATAAATCCATTTAAAAATGCACTTTTAACATCCATTTGAAATAAATTGATATGCATATGACATGCAAATGCGAGTAATAATCTAATTGCTTCTAATCTAGCTACAGGTGCAAAAGTTTCATCAAAATCAATTCCTTCTTCTTGATTATATCCTTTTGCAACTAATCTAGCTTTGTTTCTAATTACTATGCCATTTTCATCCAATTTATTTCTAAATACCCATTTTGATCCTATAACAGAATGATCTTTAGGTCTATCTACAAGGGTCCAGACATTATTCCTAGTAAATTGATTTAATTCTTCTTGCATAGCTAACATCCAATTATTATCTTTTTCAGCCTCTTCAATAGTTTTAGGTTCAATTTGAGATACAAATGCAAGATGATTATTGATGTTTCTCATTGATGATCTAGTTCTTACTCCTTGAGATGGATCACCTATAATTAATTCTTTTGGATGACCATAGGCATATCTCCAATCTCTAGGAAGATCTACATCATTATGATTTGCATCAACAACATCAACACTAGGAGAATCATCATCTTTAGCTCCTTGTTCATGATCTGAAGATACATCTATATTAATTTTTCAATATCTCTTTCTAATATGTTTGTATCTTCCTCATCATCAATCTTTCCAGAACTCGATGCTAAAGATTCATCAAAAACTACATGAATAGATTCTTCTACAATTAAGTTTCTCTTGTTAAACACTCTATAGGCTTTACTAGATGTTGAATATCCTAAGAATATGCCTTCATCTGATTTTGCATCAAATTTTCCTAGATTATCTTTACCATTATTATGAATGAAACATTTACAACCAAATGCATGAAAATAACTTATGTTTGGTTTTCTATTGTTCCATAGTTCATAAGGAGTTTTCTTAAGGATTGGCCTAATTAAAGCTCTATTAAGAATGTAACATGCGTGTTTATAGCTTCCGCCCAAAAGTACTTTGGTAAGTTGCTTTCACATAGCATGGTACGGGCCATGTCTTCTAAAGTCCTATTTTTTTTTCTACAACTCCATTTTGTTGTGGTGTTCTAGGTGCTGAAAAATTATGATGGATGCCATTTTCAATGCAAAAGTTTTCAAATAAATGATTTTCAAATTCAGTGCCATGATCACTTCTAAGAGACACTATGGTGTTGTTTTTCTCATTTGTGACCTTCTTGAAGAATTTCAAAAATAATGGAAAGGTCTCATCTTTATGAGCTAAAAATAATACCCAAGTGTATCTAGAATAATCATCTACAATCACAAGACCATATTTCTTTCCTCCTAGACTAGTGGTTCTAGTAGGTCCAAAAGATCCATGTGAAGTAGTTCAAGTGGCCTAGAAGTGGAAACAATGTTTTTAGTTTTGAAAGAGTTTCTAGTTTGTTTCCAAATTGACATGCATCACAAATTTTGTTATTTTCAAAATCTAGTTGTGGAAGACCTTTTACTAAATCCATTCTAATTAATTTTGAAATTAGGTGTGTGCTTGCATGACCTAATCTACGATGCCACAGCCATCCAATCTCATTTATATTAGCATTATTAGCAACTAAGCAATGATTACTAGTAGACAAATTGTCTAAATCAATCAAGTATACATTGCCATTTCTATTTCCAATAAATATAATGCTATTATCAATGGGATTAGAAACAGTGCAAATAGAAGCTTCAAATGATACTTTGAAACCTTTATCACACAATTGGCTAATACTAATTAGATTATGCTTTAAACCATTAACATATAAGACATTTTCAATAAATGTGAGGGAGTTATTTGAATTTTACCAAACCCCATGATCTGGCCTTTGCCATTGTCACCAAACGTAACAACTCCTCCTCTTTTGCTTTCAAGGGTGATGAATTGATCCTTGTCACCCGTCATGTGTCTTGAGCAGCCACTATCGAGATACCACTTTCGCTTTGATCTTTTGGCCGCAAGACACTCCTGCAAAAATGATCAAATCTTATATTTAGGTACCCAAGCCTTCTTGGGTCCTTCATGGTTAGTAGCAATAAAGATAGTTCCTTTTGGAACCCATATTTTCTTTCCTTTAGCAATTAATTTTTGTTGCTTTTTCTTGCATTACATTCATAGGATTTGTGGCCTTTCTTGTTACAATAATGACATAAAACTTCATCTTTATCTTGTTCTTTTCTAAAGAAGTTTTTGACATATTTTTTTTATGTTAGGTCTATAACCTAATCCAGCCTTATCAAATATAGCTCTTTGATTACTCAATAATAAATTAAGTTTTTCAGAACTATATGTAAATTTATCAACAATATTTTTATATTTTTCAACTTCCTTCTTTAATCTATCATTTTCTTTGGAAATTGATCCTTTTTCTTCAATCAAAACTTCATTTTCTGATTTCAATTTTTCAACTTCATGGACTAATTTATCCTTCTCTTTGGCAAGATTTAAATTGTCAATTTTTAAAGATTTGTTCTTCTTTTTCAGAACCTTAAAATCACTTATTAATTCATTGAAAGCTTCATATAATTCATCAAATGTAAAATCATCATAAAGGGTTTCAGTACTTACCTCGTCGTCGTTCGCCATAAAGCAAATGTTGGCAACTTCCTTTTGTTCCTCCTCGAAGAGGATTCTTCACTATCACTCCAGGTTGCAACATAGGCTTTCTTCTTCTTCTTGTAGACTTTCTTTAATTGAGGACAGTCATATCTGAAATGCCCTGGTTTCTTGCACTCATAACAAATTAAGGGCTCTTTTCTTTTTCTTTGTCCTTCTCTTTCTTTTTCTCCTTCCATTTTTGTTCCAGATTTTTTCTTGTGGAAGGGTCTCCTTCTTTGCATGAATTTCTTAAATTTTTAGCAAGGAGTGCAGTTCTTCATCATCATCATCATCACTGCAGCTCTCCTCACTTTCTGCAGCTTTAAGAGCAATTGTCTTCTTCTTCTTGACTTCCTCCTCTTGATGTTGTTTCATGGTTAGCTCATGAGTCATCAAGGATCCAAGTAGCTCCTCCAAAGGTAAAACATTTAGGTCCTTGGCTTCTTGGATTGCAGTCACCTTCGCTTCCCATGATCTTGGAAGTGACCTAAGAATTTTACGAACAAATTCAGAGTTAGTGTAGTCTTACCAAGACTTTTCAAACCATTTACAATATCAGTGAATCTAGTGTACATGCATGTGATGGTTTCAGTTTGTTCCATGCTAAACAATTCATATTTATGCACTAAATATTAATCTTTGATTCTTTAACTTGATTTGTACCCTCATGGGTAACCTCTAATCTATCCCAAATTTCTTTCGAAATACATGTAGAAATTCGATTAAATTCATTTGCATCTAATGAACAATATAAAACATTCATAGCCTTGGCATTAAGTTGTGCCAATTTTTTATCATGTTCATCCCATTCCATTTCCGGCTTAGGAATCATGTTATCAACTCTGATTGTGGGTGTGTGGACCATTAACTATGATATCCCATAAGTCATAGTCAAGTGCTTGAATAAAAATTTTCATCCTAGCTTTCCAATAACCATAATTAGTTCCATTAAACAAAGGAGGTCGATTAGTGGATTGACCTTCTAAATAAGATGAACTAGCTTGAGCTGCCATTTGGATCTTTAGCTCTTGATCGTTAGACCAAATTCAAATGAGCACTTGCTCTGATACCAATTGTTGGCCCAGATGGCAACCCAAGAGGGGGGGTGAATTGGGTTCTTAAAAAATTTAACCTTTGAAACGATTGGCTTTGAGATAAATAAAATTAAGTGCAAAGCGAATATTAATCACAAACAAAGAGATAGAGAGAGAGACAATCAAAGCACGGCAAACACAAAGATTTTATAGTGGTTCGGTGTATCCAACACCTACGTCCACTCCCAAGATCCACTTGGGTCCACACTATAATCCTCTTGATTACAGTCGAGTTGTTTTACAAGCTCACAACTCAAAACTTGTTGTTTTCCCGGGATCACAACGAACCCAGCTGGTTTTTCGGGCTCACCAGCACAAAACCCAAACACAAGCTAATCTAGCTTGCCCCGAGGTATACTACCTCCACTAATTCAATCCCCCTGATTGAATTAGAAAAAACAAGTAAGAAAAGTGTTTACAATAACAAACAGCTCCTTAAATGAGCAAATATTCAATGTAAATGAACAAGGTTAGAAAAGCAGCAGATTGGATTTGAGCTTTTCTTCTTTTCTTCTTTTTCTTCTCTTTGAAGATGTTGAATCAGGCCTCAGCTCATTCTTTGCAAATGTTGCAGATGAGAAGTTGGAAAATCACAGAACAGGGCTTTTGGCTTCTTTTTCTTTTTTTGGGAAATCCTTCATTTTTGATTTTGAATGCCTTGGATTTCTCTTTGAGCTTTCTGGAGTAGATGGATTTGAACTTGGACTCTTTTCTCTTTGATTTCAAGCTCAAGACTTCTCGGATTTTTGATTTGTTTTCACTCTATTTTTTTTTTTTTTTTCAAACGAGCATTCTCCCCCTTTTATAGATTTCTCTTAATCCATATTTTTGGTGAGAAACTAGCCGTTGGAATGTACCTGGAAAGTTTGTCCATACAAAATATATCTGTTAGAAGTTAGGTGAAACAAAAATATTACCGTTTGAGCTGATCTGGCATTTTAAAATCCGTTCCTGATAGGTTGGAGTCGGCTCCAACTTTTTAGGTGTCGGCTCTGAGTTGGTTATCCAAAAATAGAAAGTAAAGAGTTCGCTGAGGAGTCGGCTCCGAAAAAGTTGAGTGTCAACTAGCCACGTTCGGGAGTCGGCTCCGAAAGACTGTAAGTGTTGGCTCCAGAGTAGTCAAAAAATATGCGTTCTGTTCCCGCATCGAAGTCGGCTCCAGACATTGTAAGTGTCGACTCTGAAACTTTGGGTGTCGGCTTCGGACCGTGCCAAAAATCAGAAAGATTTGATTGGCCATGGGGTTGGCTCCAGATCTCCTAGGTGTCGACTCTAGGCTCTGAATTTTGAAATTTTCTTTTGGCAGTTGATTCAAAACACGTTTCTTTATGTCTTTTGATTGATCAAAGATTTTTAAGCCCTGAAACACTTGTTAAATCTATTAGTAATAAAATAAATATACTCAAATCTTTTATTAATCATCAAAATCAATAATTGGGTCAACAGTGTCGGTTGGATATAACATAAAGCACATGAATGTGGTATTTGATCAAGATATGATTCGTCTTTCTTGATAGAAAGGGATATATCTCATGGCCAATTGATGGATTAAATTGACTATTAAATTCTTGCAAGTTTGAGTTAGAATTCGAAATGGTTTCGAAGTTCCAATTCATGCAAGTCAATCTTTTTTGAGATCAAGTAAACAAAGATCAATTACATGGTTGATACATTCTATACCACTGATTGATCTAGGATGACGAAGGGATTGAATTGTACAAAACCATTCATGAATAGGTTTTGTTGACTTGTTGATAACCACGTCAACAAAACCCTTAATACTTGGGTGATCATGATGCTTTGTTAGAGGCCGCTCATGATCTATAATCATGGATTCTTTGACTTAATCAAGGAGTTGATTTGGTTAAAAATTTGACTTGGATAATGTGTTAATCAAGTCAACCTTAGGGTTAATTAAGGGACATGATTATTGTCAAGTTGTCAAGGAACCTAATGGGTTACATGCATTAAGAAGATTTTGGATAAAGTTAAAATAAAAATTAAGTTATACTTAATTTAGATTAAATGATCAATTAATTAGGATTGAGTTTGACTCAATCTTAATGAGAGAATATGAATAGGATTCATCATCCAAGGGAGAGATTTTTTTTGTACATATGATGTACATATAATTAGATACCTAATTAGGCTTGAACCATGTGATGGATGGCTCAAATTAATTAAGATTAATCAAATGGATAATATGGTATTTAATTCGGTCCATATGATGGGCGTGATCCATCTTCACATAATGGTGGAGCGCACACCAAATTCTGGGCGTGTGGTCATGATTTTTTGAGTTCCTATTTTTTAGGGATACGACTTGATGGTTAGGTAGTTGGGTGGTTAAAAATCTAACATAACTTCCTAAATTTTTTAGGAAAGTTATCAACTAATCTTTAACTTGATGTTTGTTATCAACTTGATATGGTTAGATGTTTGTTATCAACTTGCTATGGTTGCATGGTTGAATAGTTGGAACAAAAATCTTCCTTTTGGTGAAATCACACAACCTCTCTTCATGAATAAAGGAGAGAGACACCACCCCTTGGAAACATACGCCTAACTCCTTTCTCTGTCTCTCTTAGATGTCCATGCTCTATTTCTCTCACTAGGATGCCCTTTCTCTTTAGGACGTCCTCTCTCTCTTGGATGTTCCACATCCTCTCTCTCTAGTTCAAGATTGGATCTTGATTAGAGAACTATTCTCTCTTGATTTGAAAAATCAATTGAAGAAGGAAAGAGACACTAGCACCTCTCATTGGAAGGTTATCATCCAATTCTGAAAGGATCATCCAAAGATCTCTGCATAAATCACCATTAAAGGCCGACGCTTGGACGGCTAGTGGTAAATTGTTTACGGCTTCATCAGTCTTCATCTACGATAAAGAACACAGGTATGATTTAAAATCAATTTTTAGATTTAATTTTGATAACTGAATTTATTTCTTGAGAATATTGGGCTTTGAGAATTAAATTCATGTTAATTTTATCTTTCATTGCATAATATATGAATTTGATTCATATAAAAATACATGAAATTTTCAACATATTGCTCATCCAAAAATCATACACCAAAAATCGTCCATACAATTAGTGTCTAATAATTTTTCAAATCAAGGTTTTTAAAAGTAGATGGCTAGACAAACTAAAAGAGGTTGACATTGGGTCATGGACATTGGTTCCACCATTAAATTGGCCTAAATCGACGAGTAACGTAATAAATATATAATTATTTATATAAAAATAATAAATAAAATAATTGTTGCCATAGAAAATCGTTCTTCAACTTGGGTGTGGCTTGTTCTTAGATCCGGGTCACGATCTTTCATCCGAGTGAACCTGCAAAACAGTCCTCACGCAGAAAACGTTGAGGATGTCTCCTGCGAAAGACCCTCCGATACCCAAGTCAGTAAAGATTCACAGCAAGCAGATATGAGAGAAGGCTTTTGTAAGAGAGTTCTCAATTAGAGAGTAAGCGTACTTAAGAAAGCCTTAGGACAAGATATTTATAGACTGTTGGAATGATGGCAGGTTGATATCTGACTTCTTGGACGTATCTTGAAAAACTGAAAGCTGGTATGATTCGAATCTGATTCGAATCTGTTAGTTATAGGGCTGATGAGATACAAATATGTTAGATAGAGGATCAATGGTTAAGGGAGATGATTGGTGCTTTGATATTTGGTGATTTATGGACACTAGGCTATATTTGGCATCATTGGCTTTATTTCCTTCTTGAGATGCCTGGGAACCAATGTGGTTGGAATCGGCATCATTGGCTTTATTTCCTTCTTGAGATGCCTGGGAACCAATGTGGTTGGAATCCCGCTAGATAATCAAGGATTTAAACTTTTGTTGATCGTGGTTGGAGGGTCATATTCGGCTTCTAGTTCCCATTCCAGGAAGATTATTCTGGAATTTGGGTGACTAGAGGCCTAGGCATAGTGTTAGACAATAGGGGTGTTTAAGCCAAAAAAGTACAAAGGAAGTACCGCGGTCCTGCCAAAGTATGAAAATGGCTCGGTCCTACCAGGTATAGAAATGGCTCGGTCATGTCAAGGTATGGAAATTGCTCGGTCCTACCGAAGTATGAAATGGCTCGGTCCGATGCATGAAAATTTATCTTTTTTTTGGTTGTGTAACCTTTTTGCCACATGTACAGATATTAATGCAATGATGATTTTACCCCGCATCAATAATCAATACATAAAATTATAAAAAAATATAGTTTAATATTTCTATGAAGACTATTGTCATATTATGAGATGACTATATTCGTAGAATGCACTAGAAGAGCAAAATGATAAGATTGGTTTGATGGAGCATGGAGTTGGTGTCCATCAAGGACACTTAAAGAGATGCGAGAAGAGGAGAGGGAGAGAACAAGAGGAGACACTACCAAAAAAGTATAGATTTTTGGTCATTTTTTGGCAATTTTGAAAACGGCCAAAATTAAGCGTTTACCATGATATTTTTGATAGTTTTAAATTGCCAGTAAATGCAAAATAATTTCTGACAGTTTTTTGCAATTATGGGCGGTTTGGACCGCTAGAAATAACAAATAAATTTGCTCCTTTTAGCACTTTTCTTCCGTGCATCTTTTTCATTTTGGGTGTTTCATTTTTTATTTTTTACTCTAACCCTAATTAGATTGCCTCTTTTTTATTCTGTATTGCCTTTTAGTCTCTGCCCTTTCTTCTCCCATTTTCAAACCTTTGCCCATCCTTGCAAATCAGATTGTTAGCTTCAGTTGGAAAACCTAAACCCCTCCTTGAGAATTTGACTTAGGTATATATCTTTTTCTATAGTTTTTTTTTTTTTTTTTTGAGAACTTGATGAGTAGAATGGTACTGCTAGGTAGATATGTGATTTCTTTGCTTGTGTGTATTATCTATGTTGATTTTTTATTTACTATTTTGATAAGATTTCATGTTAGATTATTAATGACAAGAATAAGTGCATTCAACTGATATCATCATTTTGCACGAGGCCCCCTTGCCCAGGCTAGAAGGTTCAATGCATACAATGTCAATGGTTTCAAGTTCCGCACTCTAAGCCAAGACCAAGGGTTAAAGACTCAAAATAGTGGTGTATTTGGCACTTATGGAACAAGTAGCTATGCTAGCACAGTGATAATCATCAAGTATTTGGTGATGTTCCTTATTATAAAAATTGGTTGATATAATTAAGAGTTGAACTATTATAGTTGATTTACGACTACTATGTTCAAATGTAAATGGTCTAATACAATGACTAGTAGATTGAAAAAGGAAGCCCTTGCATTTGACTTAGTCAATTTTTCATGATTGATACATACCGGCGAGCACGAGGATGATGAACCTTGTATTCATGCATCGGATGCTCAAATGGTGTATTATGTAGAAGACAACTTTGAAAAGGATTGGTGTGTTCCTATACATTTGAAACCAAGAAATCTATTCGAAATGGAAGAAAATGAAGACGATATTCTCATTGATAGTGTATCATTTCCTCAACAAGACATGGGCTTATTGTTTGGAGTTGATACTACACCTATTCCATTAGCATGGGATGATGATGATGAACCAACTTTTTTGTTGACCTTGGAAATACAAATGACATTACTGATAATGATATGATGTTGTAGTGTTATTTGTTCATTGATTAATATCTAATGCTAGTACCATATTGCCTAATGTTTAGTACTTTTTAATTAGTGATAGTGTCACTTGTTGATATATAAAGTTTAATTTTTATTGCATTCTTAATTAGCTGCATTTGGATAGACTTTTTTTATTGATCTATAAAGTTAAATAGCCTTTCAGCTATGCCGAGGACTAAAAGGTACAGGGATTCTATGAATGCCACTTTATCTGCACCAGCACCTAATCTGGTCCAGTGCACATGCTTCACACCTTCATTTTTTCTTCTAGGATTATGCACGTGCTCCACACCCTTCATCTTCATCAAGTCATGCACCAATAGTTAGGGAATGATTTGCAGTTGTAATATTTTCTATTTTGAAATGTTTAGTTAAACATTGTGATAAATTGTTATAACTTGTTGACATACTAATTGTATGTTTTTTTGACAATTTTATTCAATACATGATTTAAGAATTTTTTCATGGATGATAATGTTAAGAATAATTTCATATTGTAGAATCAGGTATATATGTAAACATATAAAATATAAATGTCTATATATAAATAAAAAAATATTTTTAAAATAATTTGTAATTAGCGGACCGCTGCTAAAAGAAATCCAAAAATGATACATCATGATAGTCATCAACAAAAAATAATCATCGCAAATAATCAAAACCGCCACTAAAAGAGCAACCTAATGAATTTTGTTTTTATTTCTGATGCTCATTGACCGCCAGAAAATACAACCAACTATCGATGGTTATTCTAGCGGTTGACTAAATGCCTCCCAATGGGTGCAACAATGGTGGTTCTTTGATCACTGCTAGGTTCATTTTGCGGCGGTTATAATCATCGCTAAATGTAAAAAAATCATCACAAATACTCGCTTCTTTGGTCTCTAGAGAAGAGAATTAAGAAAGTTAGGATCAATTTCATGAACATATATTAGTGCTAACGAATTTCTAATAAATTATGAAAGTGACATTTAATATTTTTATCTAAATTTTTATATTTTAAAATTATATTGCATGAGTTAAAATTATATTTTAAAATTATATTACATTAGTTAAAAGTTAGTTTTAAGTCAAGAATCTATTTTAGATATTTAATAGATACTTATCTTCTTAGTTTTCTTAAAGAAATCAATGTTTATAAAAATAGAAAGTCTATTGATTTTAGGAGATTAGTATTTTATAAAGAGTATAAAACATATTTGTTTTAGAAAATCTATCTATAAAAGAGTTCAATGGGGATCTTTGATATCAAATCAATAGTATAGAAGGCAAAAATGGAAGGATGAAAGAGGCCTTAAGACTTAAAAATTGAGGATTAGTTCCTCATAATTTCATTTGAAGATATAAGTAAGCTCAATCATAGTTAGAGTAATTTTTGAAATTATTAAGTTAAACATTATATTTTATAAATTTTCTATTTGATTGCTTGAAAATCCTTGATTAGTTGTTTTTATTAAATATTTTATATTAGGAAAATTTATATGTTTAGAATTTAGCATAATTGCTAAATTTTTCAAGAATTATTTGAATCGATATTATGCTTAGCACTATATCTTAAGTATTTATTTATAATATATGGTAGGATTTTTCTTTAATATGAAAAGGCTAAATTACTTGTTTTGTAAATTTTTGCATAAATGCAGTTGTTGGAAATTGGATCAAGTAAGCATGCATGTATTTTGTTTTGTTGCTTACATGACCATTAAGTTTCTAATGGATTATGAATTTGTTTATAGTTTGTTTCTAAGTCTATTCATACGTAAAAGTTGTATATAAAGTTAAGTAAAGACTTAGCAATTGGCAAATTGTTGACATATGAAATAAAATAACATTTTTAAGTATAAATTATGAACTTTGAGCCAACTAGGATCTATAATATATTATCCCTACCTCTCGAGGATACCAGGATCCACCTTCGTATGAAAATATGTGATGATCTATTTCTAACCCATCTTCATGGGATTAAATATGACGATCTATTCTAGCTCTATCGAAGGTTTTACATAAAGCCGTAATTATGATGGTAGAATTATTATCATAGTTTGGAAAAAGCTTTAAGTTTTTAAATTTGATATTATTACTATAAATGATATACATTATTTTCTATTAAAAGTGTTTATAAAATTAATAGTTAAACATCATATTATGCATGTATTTTAAATTAAATTAAGTTGTATACTTAATCCCTTTAAACACGGTTAGGGATTACTTGTTGAGCTTTGCTCAACTTTTTTTTTTCCCAGAGTTTAAGAAATAAGCAATACTTCAAATAAAAGTCAGCTCAAGATTTAGTTAATTTGATTTAAGAATATTTCTGATATCAATATCAAGTCTTTATGTTAGATTTTATAATTGAACTTATTATGAAATTTGACTATTTTTATTAAATGAATATTGAATATGCTATTGTTAGTTGTACTTATTTAATTTTATAGTATTATCTTTGTATGACATCTTGTGTGCTAAGATTTAATTTTCAAGTGTGAGATGAATTCTTGCATTTTGAATCTACTCTTTGGAGCAATATATATATATATATATATATATATATAGGATTCTTGTAATAATATTAATTTTTGATTTTTGTAAGGAAAAAGACTTATATATCACTTTCACATTCATGTTATATTGGATATAGTCCGAGGATGTGTAGGTCCAGGATAATTTCTAGATTTAATTGAGTCAGCCGCAGCTTCATTACTTGAACCCGCGTCATTTCGGCCATGAGGCAAGCCCCAGCCACGCGGACTACCACCTGGGTGGTCCGAACGTTCTTTCTTTGCCGATAAGTATACTATGCGAACTATTTGTTGCGTGACCAACGGGCAAAACACGCTTCTTGTTGCACCAGAGTAGCATCCGTCTCCAACCCAAGCCACCGTGCTCCTCTGTCTCCAACCTAATCCACAGTGCCCAATACGTTGCAAAATAGGTTCGGGGCCCCTTCTGCATCCACCCATTCTCTCCATCTACGCTTGTTTAGAAGCCATATCTGGGATACATAATACGAGTGACTCTCTCCTTATCTCATGGAAGAGAAGTGAAGGGAGACAGATGGGGAGGCCTTTGGATCCGTTGTCCTTGGCACTGGTGCTGGTGCTCTCTCTTGCACCCAACTGGGCTGTTGCTCAAATCCTCTTTCAGGTAAACGATTCACACGTTTGCACCACTTGATCTCATCAGGTAGTGAAGTAGTGCCTCTTCTAACAAGGGAAAGTTCCCAGGGTTTTAATTGGGAGTCATTGGAAAAAGAAGGGGGATGGTATAACTCTCTGAAGGGCCAGGTACCTGACATTGCCGGTGCTGGAGCTACGCATGTGTGGCTCCCTCCACCCTCGCATTCAGTGGCAGAACAAGGTTTGTAGCACTCAACTCCATGATTACTCTGTTATTCTGGTTTAGAAGCAATTTTTAGATGAATAATGATATATGACCTGATAGACTTAATTTAAATATATTGATCCCTATCAGATATGCGGAAACGACCAATATATTATCATGAGAATAAAAATAAATCTAGATCGATAAATACCTCCAGCCATTGCTCCACGGTCCAGATGAGGGTAAGGATCTTCATACCTTACGGTCTCTCTCAGCGATGGTGTAAACTTTCTCGATGAGACCAGGCGCAGGAACCTTCCCGTTTTATAATTCTTTATGCCTTATCTGTCTATCACAGAGGGCGCCGCTTTAAACGGATATGGTTGATGGATTCTTATCTTAAACGTGAATTCAAATTTTGAATTTGAATTCATGTAAACCCTCGATATCAGAATATAGGACCACCTTAATCCACCTTAATTGTATCTAACCGATACGCTTAATGGAGAAAAAACCAACATTCTTCCACTTGGTCCGTATATTCTATTACTATAGTAAGAAACATAATACATGAATCATGGAAATAGTCCTTTTATTATTTACCATGTATTACAATGTATTATATTTCCCAAACATAAACCCATATAACTTAATGAATAAACCCCATGTTTATTATAGGTCCAACTTAATGATGCTTACCACAAATAAATGTTTACACTAAATAACTGAATATGAAAAACATCACAACCATAAAAGAGTTTCATTGATTATAAAATTCATCTATACAATGAATTAAATAAAATGACCAAGACCCATACGGTCTACATGATCCCTAAACTTTTGTAGTGGCATGCCTTTAGTCAAGGGATCAGCTATCATCAACTCAGTGCTCACGTGCTCAATAACCATTGTCTTTTCTTTAACATTTCTCTTATGGCTAAATATTTGATGTCGATGTGCTTGCTTCAACTACCACTCTTATTGTTTTTAGCCATAAATACTGCAGCTGAATTGTCAGAATAAATCTTCAATGGCTTAGATATAGAATCCATAATTCTAAGCCTAGAAATGAAACTCTTTAACCATACACCATGCGAAGTAGCCTCAAAACATGATACAAACTCGGCTTCCATGGTGGAAGTAGTAGTCAAAGTCTGCTTGGCGCTCCTCCAAGATACAGCTCCACCAGCAAACATAAATATGTATCCAGATGTTGACTTCTGAGAATCAACACAGCCAGCAAAGTCGGCATCAGAGTAGCCAATTACTTCCAAATTTTCAGTCCGTCTGAACATAAGCATGTAGTCCTTGGTACCCTAAAGATACCTCAATACCTTCTTAGCAGCTCTCCAGTGGTCTAAACCTGGATTACTCTGATATCTCCCCAACATCCCAACTGCAAATGCTATGTCAGGCCTTGTACAGACCTAAGCATACATCAAGCTTCCAACAGCTGAAGCATATGAGTGTTTTTCATTTCCTCCCTCTCAAAGTCATTCCTTGGGCACTGATTCAAATTGAATTGTCACCCTTGACTATGGGAGCTATACCCGGTGAACAATTTTTCATCCAAAATCTCTCTAAAATTTTGTTGATATAGGTTTCTTGAGATAGATCTAAAACACCTCGAAGTCTGTCTCTCTGAATTTTAATGCCAATGACATAAGAGGCATCACCCATATCTTTCATGTCAAAATTCTCAGAGAGAAATTGTTTCACCTTATGTAACATGCCTTATCATTGGTTGCAAGTAAAATATCATCTACATATAGGATTAAAAAATAAATTTTGCTCCCACTAACCTTCTGGTATATTCATTGATCCATGATGTTCTCTAAAAATCCAAATGAAGAAATCACATTATGAAATTTTAAGTACCATTGTCGAGAGGCTTGTTTCAATCCATATATAGATCTCTTAAGCTTGCATACTAATTGCTCATTATCACTAGAGAAAAAACCTTCATGTTGTTTCATATAAACCTCTTCCTCTAGATCTCCATTGAGAAATGCAGTTTTCACATCCATTTTGCAACTCTAAATCAAAATGCGCAACAAGTGCCATGATAATGCGGAAGGAATCTTTCTTAGATACAGGAGAAAATGTCTCCTTGTAATCAATTCTCTCCCTTTGAGTGAATCCTTTAGCAACGAGTCTTGCTTTATATCGCTCAATGTTTCCTAACGAGTCTTTCTTGGTCTTAAAGACCCATTTACAGCCAATGGCTTTTGCTCCATCAGGCAACTCAACAAGATCCCAGACTCATTAACTGCCATAGAATTCATCTCATCTTTCATAGCATCATACCATAAATTGGATTCCTTACAATTCATGGCTTGTGAAAACGTTTCAGGATCATTTTCAGCTCCAATATTATAGTCCGACTCTTAAAGATACACAATATAGTCACTAGAAATTGTTGATTTCTTTTCTCTTGTAGATCTTCTTAATGTTGTAACAACCTCCTCTGGAGGAGTTGATTGTTCAACTATCTCTGGTAACTCATGAGAAACTGGATCTACTAGTTCATTATCAGCAAATTGTGGAATTTCAACGACTGGTTGTATAATGCCCATTTGATCTTGAGGGGCACTATGAACGATAATCAGTCTGTCACTTGAAGTGGAAGGTTGAACATCAGAATGCTCCCTTTCAGGAATCATGCTCTGTAATTGATCACTCCCACTGATCATGTCATTCTCAAGAAATTTGGCATTTCTCGATTCCACAATCCTAGTTATGTGAGATGGACAGTAAAATCTATATCCCTTGGACCTCTCGGTATATCCAACAAAATACCCACTAATGGTCCTAGGGTCCAGCTTTTTCTCTTGTGGATTGTATGCTCTCACTTCATATGGGCATCCCCATATGCGTACATGTCACAAACTTGGTTTCCAACCTTTAAATAACTCAAATGGCATTTTAGAAACAGCCTTGGTTGGAACCCGATTTAATATGTACATAGCCGTCTTGAGAGCTTCTATCCATAAGGACTTAGGTAGTTTGGAGCTGCTAATCATGCTCCTCACCATGTCCATCAATGTTCGGTTCATTCTTTCTACTACACCATTCTGATCAGGTGAGCCAGGTAAACTGAATTGGGCAACAATCCCATGTTCTTGAAGGAACTTCGCAAATGGACCAGGTATTTATCCATCTTCTGTGTATCTCCATAATACTCACCTCCTCTATCAGATCTCACAATTTTGATTTGCTTTCCACATTGTGTCTCTACTTCTGCCTTGAATACCTTAAAGGAATCTAATGCTTCGTTCTTATTATAAAGCAAGTAGAGATACATAAATCGTGAGTAATCATCAATGAAGCAGATAAAGTATTTCAGACCATGAAAATCCATATCCGGACAACAAATGTCCCTGTGTATGATCTCTAATAGGTCTGAACTCCTCTTGGCACCTTTATTTGACTTATTGGTCTGCTTGCCCTTAATGCAGTCCACACAAGTATCAAAGTCAGTAAAGTCCAAAGTATTGAGTACTCCTTCATTCACTAACCTCTTGATTCTATCTATGGAGATATGTCCCAATCTTCCGATGCCACAACATAGAAGAGTTATCATTTATAACACATTTTTCATGCCAGCCCTAACATGCATCATCATGAGTGGTATTAGTTTGTAAATTAATATAGAAAAGACCATCAGACAAAGTACCATTCCCAACAAGTTCAGATTTATAATATAAACTAGAAGAAATATCTAAAAAGTTGAAGGAATAACCCAAAGGTACAAGTCTTGAAACTAAAATTAAATTCCTAGAAAAACTAGGTACATAAAAGGTCCTTTCCAAATTTAAAATAAAACCACTACTAAGAACTAAAGTGCATATCCTTATAGCTTCCACGTGTGAGCACATCTTGTTTCCTAAAGAGATATACTGCTCACTTCCCACTGGCTTCTTTAAGTTTTGCATACCCTGCAAAGTATTGCAAATGTGGATTGTAGAACCAAATCAATCCACTATGTGTTATAAATAACATTAGCCATATGAGATTCATAATAGACAAGTGAGATTGTTTTACCTTTCTTTTCAAGCCAAGTCTTGAACTTGATGCAATCCTTCTTCATGTGTCCCTTCTTCTTATAGAAGAAACACTTAGATTCCTTTTTAATATCAGATTGGGGTGGTATTTTACTTTTACCCTTCTTCTTGGCCCGTGCCCGATCCTTTCCATTTGTAGTCAGCGTTGCACTTTCACCCAATTCCATCAACAGTCTACCCTCTTCTTGAACACACATAGCCAAAAGTTCATTGATTGACCATTTTTCCTTATGTGTGTTATAAGATATCTTGAATGGTCCATACTACTGTGGAAGGGTATTTAAAATATAGTGCACCAGAAAGGACTCAGACATTTCAACCTCAAAGTCTTCAGTTGAGCTGCAATGTCCCTCATTTGCATAATGTGCTCACGCACACCTCTCACTCCAGCGAGCCTCAGGGATGACAACTTCAATATTAGGGTACTGGCAAGAGCTTTGTCTGAAGTACTGAATTGCTCATCAATGGCCTTTAGTAGCTTCCTGACATTCTCATGCTTATCGACTGAACCACGTATACCAACAGAGATTTTTGTCTTTATGAACATTGTACTCAAGCGATTAGATTGCTCCCAACGTTCATAAATCACAATCTCACTAGGAGTGCTCGTCTGAGTTACTGAAGGTGGCTCATCCTTCCTTATAGCATAATCAATGTCCATCCAGCCCAGATGAAGGAGAATTCTCTCCTTCCAAACCTTATAGTTATCACCCCTCAATTCAGGTATGTCACATTTTATATCAGAAAAATTTACATGGTGCATAACCGCAAAATTTAAACATACATGCTTATTATCAAAAATTGAGGCTAATAAAATGCTTTACCAATGTAAATTATGCATTTAGAAAATAGTGAATCTACTGACATAAAACTTGCCTGTGGGCTAAAGCTTTAATTCAATTAGATTCACTTGAGTCTGTATAATAAAACTATCAAATTATGTTCCTTCTTTCTAATTCTTGTGGATAGATTAGAAAAATATAATTTGATATTTTATCTTAATTAATTATTTAAATACAAAGCAGTGAATCTACTGACATAAAACTTGCCTGTGAGCTAAAGTTTTAATTCAATTAGATTCACTTAAGTCTATATCATAAAACTATCAAATTATGTTCCTTCTTTCTAATTCCTGTGGGTAGATTAGAAAAATATAATTTGACATTTTATCCTAATTAATTATATAAATATAACAAAATTTTCTGTGGGATAAATTTTATTATATTTATATAATTAATTACAATTAATGTCTATTATTTATGTGATTTATTAACTTTATTATACAATTTTATAATTAAGGATGCTATGGCTACTCATCAATTATTCAATTGTATTTATCACTTAGACATTATTTAAATTTTATGCTCAATTATGTCACTTAAGATGCATGCATAATTAACAAAATTTATACACAAATTCTAAATATAATTAAACTTAAATAGGCCAGGCCAATGCCCAACCTCGATGGACGAGCCAAAGCCCATCATCCTAACCCAATTTCAATAGTTTAATTTAACCAAAATTTTTTTTCTAATCACCTCAAAAATTTTCAGATCAGATGTGCCCAAACTGCTGCAATCCAACCTGCTACAGTTCAGAATGGGCGCACGGCCTAACTTTATAACTGGCTCAGGCTGCTGGGCCAGCCGACTGCTGACCCAGGCGGCTGGGCCAGCGCTGGTTGGGCCCAGCGCTCCAGCGCCTGGTGTGCCTGGGCCCAGGCATTGGCGCCTAGCCCAGCCAGGCGCTGGGCCAGCGCTTGGCCCTCCCAGCGCTGGCCAGTGCTGGCTGGCAGCCAGTGCCTGAGCGCTGGCCTCTTTATATATATATATATTGTTCTATATGGCCAGCACATTTTTTTTTATATTATTCTGTATGGCCAGCATTTTTTTTTCTTAAAAGGGGTCTTTCATCTGTCCTCATCCCGTGCATATATCCGAAGCAAGAAAACCCACGCTTCCTCCTCTTATGGTGATTTGATCGTGAGATATTTGGATTTATCTTTTATTTAAACTATATCCAAAAAGGGTGAGCGAACAGATAGGTACATGCTTCATGGCATAGATCTTACTGATGCATCTCTTAAATAAAATTAAATAAAATAAATTGAATATTAAGAGTTTATCAGATCTAATGCCCTTTCAGATGATTCTTGATGACCTATTAACTTTTCCGGTACGCAAGTAGTTGGATCAAACGCATCAAGGTACTACAGCAGCCTCTCTTATTGGTATGTCCCTAATATTCCTACCGTACGCCCGTTAGGTGAAATAATCCAGGGTACTACCAGTAGCCTCCCCTTTGAACTATCCCTAGATGAGAGAAATAGAGACCAAGAATGACTTGTCCCTCTTTATCAAATAAATGATATAAAGATTGTTTCACAGGGATTTTATCAGATCCGTATATTAATGGAAACAATCCTAATAATCAAGGCAGAGATATTTTTATACGCTTTGATACCAAATGATAGACTTAATTTAAATATATTGATCCCTATCATATATGCGGAAACATGGGACCAATATATTTATCATGAGAATAAAAATAAATCTAGATCGATAAATACCTCCAACCATTGCTCCATGGTCCAGATGAGGGTAAGGATCTTCTACACCTTACGGTCTCTCTCAGCAATGGTGTAAACATTTTCGATGAGACCAGACGCAGGACCTTCCCATTTTATAATTTTTATGCCTTATCTGTCCATCACAGAGGGCGCCGCTTTAAACGGATATGGTTGAGGGATTCATCTTAATCGTGAATTTAAATTTTGAATTTGAATTCACGTAATCCCTCGATATCAGAATATAGGACCACCTTAATACACCTTAATCGTATCTAACCGATACGCTTAATGGAGAAAAACCAACAGGACCAGCACAAATTGGGATGAATCTTGCTTATGAAACGGGTTTATCATGCAAGTAATCTTTATTAGGTGAGAGGCAGATCCTGTTATATTAACAAAAATGTTAGTTTGTTATTAAGGATTTAGTACAAATAGTGTGCGGGAGGCTCGTTGTAATTTGTCTTTAATAAATCATGACAGTTTTCTACATGATTTGTTCTTTTAGGTAGTGTTTGATAGAAAAAAAATTATCCATGGATAAGTGTACGGGATAGAGTTTATCCCCTGGCTATCCCTAGGGATATCCCTTGGCTATCCCATTGATCATATCAAATGCAAAAAGGTAAATCCATAGGATAACTTTTTTGACTCTTAGGTAGTGTTTGATAGGAAAAATATTATCCATGGATAAGTGTACGGGATAGAGTTTATCCCCTGGCTATCCCTAGGGATATCCCTTGGCTATCCCATTGATCATATCAAATGCAAAAAGGTAAATCCATAGGATAACCTTTTTTTACTCTTATTTGGAGGGATAACCAGCTATTCCTGCATTCTCTAGGGAATAAATTGAAGGATATCCCATGGTTAACCATGGTTAAGCATGGATTATCCTTTGGTTAACTTTATTCTCTACTATCCTTTATAGTTATGGTTTTGGGAATAAGAGGGGATATCCCTTGGATATCCCCTCTTATCCCCTATTTCAAACACTACCTTATTTGAAGGGATAACCAGCTATTCCTGCATTTTTTAGGGAATAAATTGAGGGGATAACCCATGGTTAACCATGGTTAACCATGGATTATCCCTTTGGTTAACTTTATTCCCAGCTATCCCTTATAGTTATGACTTTTGGGAATAAAAGGAGATATTCAGGAAATATTCCCTCTTATTCTCTATTTCAAACACTACCTTAGTTTTTTTGGCTTGTCAGTTCGAAGTGGTTAGGTAATATGTTATATCTATGAGTAGGCCATTACGAAAAGGAAACAGAATGGTTAAGTCTCGTGCCTCAGCAGGGGAGCCTTTTTATTTAATGATCTAGGGTTGTGACTTTGGCTTATTAGGCATCTAATAGCATCAAATAATCTAGTACCTGTCTTGCTATTAGTAAACATGCAGTACCTGAGTTTGAAGGATGTGCTTCCTATCTATCTATGGTGGAATAATTGGATTTCAACACAAGCTTGGAAGGCTTGGCATGAAATACAGGACCAAGAGCCCATTAGCTAATCTTCTGCACTACTTTAATGTAATTGAAACAGAGAGAGATGTCAAAACAATTGAAAATTTGTTTTCCATAGATGATATAACCTTATGTTGTCAATCTATTTATTAGATTACACTGAGGTTTTAGTTCAGAGTAACTTAAAAAAGTAATTAATATATGGAGCTGTTTCTGAGTGAGTCGCTACCCCAGAATATACAGAGAGACATCAACCTTCTTAGCTGATCAATTGCAGAATTTATAACTTGATAGCAAGATATTGCTGAAACAATGAATTTTAAATTGCTCTACTCAGGTTACCTGCCAGGAAGGTTGTATGATTTAAATGTATCAAAATATGGGAACCAAGATGAGCTGAAGTCACTCATCAGTGCATTCCATGGCAAAGGAATCAAGTGCATCGCTGACATCGTAATCGATCACAGATGCGAAGATAGACAAGATGGGAGAGGCATACACTGTATCTTTGAAGGCGGGACGCCGGATGACCGCCTCGATTGGGGCCCGACGATGTTCTGCAGCGACGACACCGATTACTCTGATGGCACCGGGCACCCTGACACTGGCATCAGCTTTAAGCCAGCTCCTGACATCGACCACCTCAACCAAAGGGTCCAGCGTGAGCTCTCGGATTGGATGAATTGGCTCAAGAGCGAGATCGGTTTCGATGGATGGCGTCTTGACTTTGCTAGAGGATACTCATCAGACATCGCCAAGATTTATGTCGGTCAAACGACGCCAGCTTTCGTGGTTGCAGAGATTTGGAGCCCTATGGCTTATGGAAACGATGGCAAGCTAGCTTACGACCAAAATGCGCACCGCCAAGAGCTAGTTAACTGGGTTCAAACGGTTGGTGGTCCAGCGACAGCGTTTGATTTCACCACCAAGGGAATACTACAAGCCGCCGTGCAAGGGGAGCTTTGGCGGATGCGTGACTCCAATGGGAAGGCATCCGGGATGATTGGATGGTTGCCGGAGAAGGCGGTCACATTCATCGACAATCATGATACTGGTTCAACGCAGAGCCTATGGCCTTTCCCTTCTGATAAAGTCATGCAAGGCTACGTTTACATTCTCACGCACCCAGGGATCCCCAGTATCGTAAGTTTTGATTTAACCACTTTCTTAGTCCATGCTATTTCGCATCTTGATCACTTCAACCTAATGTCTTATCCAAGCTATCTACCATCTTTTCTTTGTGCTAAATTCTATACTGAACATCAAATTCTTAAGTAGTTGAAAGACTAAAACTGGTGAAATTTTTTTTTGGAAAAACTGGACAATGAGTCTATCAAAAAAAAAAAAAGAGCAGACTTGATATTTTAGTGTTCTTGGTTACCTTAAAAGAATATTGCAGCTAGCACATATCCTTAACTAAACTATTGATTACCATGCTTTGCAGTTTTATGATCACTTGTTTGATTGGGGTTTGAAGAAGCGGATAAGTGAATTGGCAGCAATCAGGTCGAGGAATGGAATCCATCCAGGTAGCACGTTGCGCATCCTAGCGTCAGACAGTGATCTCTATGTAGCGGCAATTGATGAGAAGATTATTGCGAAGATAGGACCAAGATATGATGTCGGGAACCTTGTTCCTTCCAACTTCCATATCGTGGCCTCTGGTAATGACTACTGCGTATGGGAGAAGATGTGATTACGAATCACTGGAAGAACCGCTTGGTCATTCCTGTTTTAATTAATTATCTTAAGAAGCTATATAAGATTGTGGACGAATGCGGTATGGTCTAGATTTATGGTAACTAAAAGTGATTATCTTCTTATGTAGTAGACTGGAATGGTTGTCAAGAATTAATTATTTCTGTACCAGAAATGCATACTCCCTAATTGGAGACTATAATAATTGAGAATATATAGTTCTGTTGGCCGACCTCATTCAGCCTTCATATTCGCCTATGTAGCATGTTTTTGCACCATAAATAATGGATGGGCTATTTATCAGATATATATTTTTCTTGTTAAACAGCTTAACTGCAATTCGGAAAACATTTTAGTTAAGTTTTCAGAAAGCTGATGAATGACAAAAAGATGTTAAAATAAATTTCTGATTTTGAAAAGGTTTTTGTTTTTAATATACTTATATTTAATAATGTCACATTGGGTATTTAAATATAAGTGGACTTGTATTTAATGAAATTCTAAAGCTTTAAGATTTGTTGGACCTTCAGTTTTTAAGCCCGCACACATAAGGAGTACTCTTTTTGTGCTTATGATAGAAGGCTTCGGACTAAGCTAGGTTCTCTGCACATTAGAAACAATCTTATTAGATATCTTTAGCGAACCATAAGTTTATTATTCGAAAAACAAGACCTTCTTTTTTAATTTATTTAGCAATATACCTTTCCAATTTTCTCATATTATTTAGCTCATTATTATTTCAATTATATTTAATTATATGTAATTATTAGCAAGTTTTATCATATTCCTTGAAACAAAATTTTTAATTATTTGCATAGTTAAAAATTGTAACATAAATTTTTGATAGTAGATTTCATCTTTGAATATTTGTGTTGAAAATTATTATCATATGGCATGATTAAACAATTTTCTGCAATTAAAAATGAAAAGATAATTTGATAGAAAATTTTCTTAGCTTTCTTTTCTCGCTAATATTTAAAAATTTGGTTGATCAATTTTTAAAGTAGAGAGGGTTTGAATCTTTTGTTATTTTTCTTTTAAAAAGAACAAAATCCATCAAAACTTGCTACTCTAAAATTTATGTAGAAAATATTAAATTAGATTTTTAAGATAAAATACTTGAAAATTTGATTACTTCTTTGTTTTGAAGCCTATACTAGAATATTATTGGTACATTTAAAATATATTTAATATATTATTTTAAAAGTGCACTTATACACTTTTAACATCTTTACTTTTTCAAAAATTTTGAGACACACTTTAAAGTATACTTGAAGACTTAATTGTTAAGTTAGAGTAATCACTCTAATATAGTATAATTTTTTAGTGTAGTGCATATTCAATAACATTGTTGTTGCTATCTAGATTCTCAAGAAGGGTTTGATTGTCAATATAAGCTTTTGGTGTCATCTGCAAACTCCTTTACAAAGCATGCTCTTTCAATAAGGCTATTAGGAATTGTAGGATGCCCTAAAGGCTAATAATAGCTTAAACTAGTTTATCATATCCAAGTTTTGAAAATAGATTATAATATATTCATTAAGTCAAACACTGCCTTAAAAAAGGTTTGACCTAGAGGATTCATTTCTCTTTTGAGGTCATGCATAAAAAATCTATGGACCAGCAAGATCATGGTTGATTAATATCCATAAATTATTGGGCTTCATTGCACCTATTCTAGTCAATTAGACTTCCCAATTCTTATGTTGTTGAGCTTGATCTTATAAACAATCTATCATATCACTCGATCACACAAAAGAGCTTGGTAAGTCTAAGATAGATTCACCTCACAAGAAACCGAGCTTGTTTTGTAACTTAAACAAGGACTTAAGTTCAAACTTTCGAAAGTGAAAGGCAAATAATATGGTCTAATTTGGTTAGCCAATTCAGTGATAATATATGAAAAAATTGAACATCAATATAGATAGAGAAAACACTGATGAAAAAAAAATTATCATTCATTGTTGTCGATCTATCCTAATAGATCAAGATTCTCTTTGTTTAGTATAAAACCATTTCAAAAAAGAATTGATCAATATATCCAAAGAATATTCTTTTGTATTTGCCATTTTCTTGAGGATCAAGATTATTAAGAACCTTCTAATATAAGATTTTAGTTAAAAAAATAACTCCTTTAAATGTCTATAAAAGCAACCTTAATCACTTTAGATAAAACAAACTTTCTTGGTTCCTTGTTTAGGTTCTTGTCCAATAGCCTATTATCCTTCATTATTTGCTTTTGAAGGATTTTCTCCAAAAGAAAACTTTGAAGCTCCTATTCTTTAACGTAAGAAGGCAGATAAATTGGCTGATAGATCTACTATGCATGTGAAAAGAACATCCTTTCCGACATATGAAGATCAATTTTAGATATCAATAAATGTATTGATCTTCGATAGCCAGTCACATTGATACGAAGTAATAAGTTCTTAGGCTAATTAAAGTTAAAAAATTAAAAAATAGTTAAAAAAAAAGAAAAAGTTCTTTTACACCACGCCCGGTGATTAGCGGTATGCATATGGCAACACGTGTGGTGCAGGAAAGAAAAAAAATATTCTTGGACATGTATGATTACACGTATGCATGATCAATCAATATGCACGATACGCCTGTCCTGCATCGCGCATTATGTGCAAAAAGCTTTTCTTTAGAAAAAGGGAAAGAAGGAACGTCGTGGTAGTTTTCCCATCCCTAGTTTGGATGAGAAAAGGAGCACTTTCAGGCCAAACGGCACATGGACGTACAGATGCGTGTGTGGCCTAGCGGGCAAAACATATGCGTGGTAGGCTTCATTTTTGGGTCTTTTCTATGGTGTGGAGCACGCGGCAAGAAGTCGAGGTTCCCCCTCCCCTTCCGAGACTATGGATGCAACTAATGCAAGGAGTCAAGCGCAGAAGTTTAGCCTGCCAACTCTAATCATTCATTCCCTACATCCACGAACAATTAATGGGCACACAAAATGCTCCAAATCAAGTTAAAAGAGATTGAACAAGATATCCCTGATCGTCCTCTGCCAGAGAATCGTGTGATCGTACAACAGAGTTTATGAAACTTATTCAAATAAAAAAAATAATACAACCCAATTCATTTTCATAAAGAAAATGAGAATCCTACTCAATCCTAATTTTTTTATTATATTTAATGATGAAATATGTTATATATCTTAATAAAATTTTTATAATTTTATTAATTTTTAAATCAATATGATAAAATCTTAGCACTTGGTCCTCACAATACAGAAACTCTGATTTTTGTTTTTATCCTCAGCATAAGCATGTAGGTTAAATTATTAAACTTTATTCAAGAGTGACATCAGACTAGAGAATGACATAACTATTAGGGACCATTTGATTAATCATTAATGATAGAATTATTAGTGATAGTATCATCAATAATAAGATCATTAGTGATGGGATTGCTAATAATCTAATGTCATATCATTGGATATAGATATTTCAATAACAAAAAATCACCGATGATCATAAATCATTCTATTGATATACCGTAAAAATCAAAGGCCACTATATATAATACTAATAATATCCTTAAAAACTTATTCACATAATATATTTTATATATATAATAATATGATATATGTATAAATTATATATTGTAATATAAGATTAATAATTTTTAATAATAATCTAAATATATATTATGTATTATGTATAATATATATATAATAGTATATTATAATAATACTATTATAAATTATTATTATTATAATATATAATATATAGTTAATATATCTAATAATTAATGATAATACATTATAAATTATAATTATATATTATTATATATTTATATACTACAAGAAAAATTAAATATAGCGACGCCTTTGGGCGTCGCTAATGCGTCACTAAACAAGCGAGAGCGACGCAATAAAGGCGTCGCTAAAATATTCATCGCAACTTCAATTTATCGCAATTGCGTCGCTTAACAGCGACTCTTTGCGATGCCCTAAATGCATCGCAATATATTGCGACGCCCATAAATGCATCGCAATATTGCGATGCGGACTAAATGTGTCGCTATATTAAAAATATTTTTTTAAAAATATTTACGACAGAAAATATCATCGCAATTGCGTGGCTAATTAATAATTTATTTTTTTAAATTAAATAAAATATTTTTAATATATTTTAAATTAATTACGACTAATTAATTTAAAAAAAAAATATTTTTTAATTTTTTAAAATAATTGTGACGCCCCTAAATGCGTCGCTACTTTAAAAATAAATTTTTTAAACATATTTGCGATGAAAAATCTTGTCGCAATTGCGTCGCTAATTAATTATTTTATTTTTAAAAAAATTAAAATAACCTAATTTGTATTTTTTTAAAATTAATTGCGATGAAAAATAGTGCTAATTAATTAATTTATTTTTAAAAAAAAAAGTTTATTTTTAATTTTTAAAGTAAATTAATTAATTTATTTAAAAGAAATAAAATAATATAAAATAAACTTGCTAATACAATGTAATTGCTAATACAATTGACCAAAACAATCATTACAAAATTTTTAAAAAAATAAAAATTTATTTTATTAATTATTTAAAAGTTTTATATACAAAACAAAAAACTAAAAAAAATACATCAAGTAGTGAAAAAAATACATCATGTATCTGCAGGCGGCTGTGAAGGTTGCGGAGGCTGGACTGAACCCTGCGATAGAAGACGAACTAAATCCTGCATCTGGTCTCTCATCTATGCAAGCTCCTCCCGAACCTCCTAGCGAACTTCCTCTTTGATAGATCTTCGAATGTCGTCTATCTGCTCGGGAGGAATATCGTGAGAACCACACGAACTAGAGCCGTGATGGAAAAAATATCTGGAAGCTATGGTGCCCAAACCATAGACCCTACGGTCTCGCGGCTGGGCACCAACAGCCTCCAAAAACACACGTCGACTCTCCTCTAGTGAGAGTTCGATGGCGGCCCCCCATCAGTGGAGTCGACCTGCGAAGCCTGAGACTGAAGCTCCTCGACTCGTGCCTTTGAGTTATAAAATCAATGATAAATGAATTAATATATAATGAATAAAATATTAAAAATTAAAAAATAAAAATAAATCTAATTTATTACCCCAACCTCCCGTGGTCGTGTATCGACCTAGGAACCGTCCTTCCTTGTGTGTGTTGTCTGAATAGACGAAACTTACTAGGATCTCTGCCCTCCTGCTCGGACTACAAAAGCAGAAGAAAGAATATAAATGCAAGTATTTGTAAATGACTAAATTAGTATTTAAATTGTTTATATTTTCTTACCATACGGTGCCTGTGCTCCTGAATAGATATGGAACCCGCTGTGATAGGAGAGGCCCGTGCCATGATCGCCCTTCTCAGATCGGCGGTTCGTGCTGGCTGATGCGGACCTCCTGATCCATGCCTCGGACTGCCACGCCAGCTGCCAGCTGGCCCAAATACCCTCTAGCACATGCCTTGGACGGTCACCCGAACTCCTCCAACGATAAAGCATGTCGAAGTATCGGCATGCCGCAAGAGCATTCCATGCTGCCCTAATGGCATCATGGATGGTAGGGTCCCATGTAAACTTTTTCTGCATTGAAATAAATAGTTAGTTTCACAATATATTAAGATTAAAAAATTTTATATCGGTTATAAAATGTATTTAAAAAGTTTACCTGAAACTCTGAAAAATAAAACTCCCTCGTGGCCGCTGATACATGGTGCCAATCATAGCCACTGGAATCAGCACGGCTCTGAAATATAGAGCTGATCTAGCTCGATACAGTATGCTGCTCAATAAAGCTATTAAAAAAATTAATTAAAATAAGTAATTAACTTAAAAACATAAACATATAGTTACAATTAGTATATACTTACAGTCCATCGGCATCCAATCAAAGTACGGTGCGATCGACCAAAGAAGAACTCTCAAAGGTCTGTGCCAATCGGGTAGAGGAAAATACAGGATGAGCATCGACGCTTGGAGAGGCGGAAGTCGTGCGTCAGGGCTGGTAGTGGGATGTGACGCAGCAGGGCTATGTCCGACAGGGGTAGATCTACCTCGGTCCATCATACTGTAAATACTAAAGATTAATGCAATGCAATATAATTACGAATAATTAATAAACATACAAAAATTAACACTTATAAAAATAAATCGAAATTGAATGAACCTATATCTTTAATCAGTGTCATTTGTTTCATGAAATGTTGGTTCAACATCCGATGCCGTATCGGACTGTGATTCAGTTTCATTATCATCGGAAGGAAACCGAACATTTGCATCCTCAATTTCTTGGACATCACCATTTGGATCTCTAAGTGATGTTTCAAGAGCCCTTGTGTCATCCTCAATTGCATGCATTTCCATCTCATCCTCTTGAAATGTAGGGCACTCAGTTAATTGACTTGATGAACTCTCATCTAATATGATTGTTGAACGTGGAACGATTTTAGAAACAGCCCACCAATCTCGCTTGTCGTTGCGCAAACTTGGATATCCACAGTAAAACACTTGCTGAGCTTGGGATGCAAGAATGAATGGTTCATATTTCTGCAATCTTCGTCGATGGTTTACTTCAACTAGATTGTAGCCGTTATGAACCTTTACCGACAGGAATTGTCGGATCAAACCCATCACAACGAAACAATACAGTTCGTTTCATAGGCCAACCGGGATATTCAACTTCGACCACCTCTTCTAACTTTCCGTAATAATCCTGTATATTTGCTCCAGCACTTTCTCCTTTAACACATACGCCCCAATTCTTCGTCCCTCTTGAAGATGCTAGTTGTTCAATTTGAAATTTGTATCCATTAACAAAATAGCTAGTATAGGTAGTTACGGTCTTCAATGGCCACTGCGCCAGACATTTAATGAAAATATTGTCGGTTGTGAACCATGGACCGTTTACCTATAAATTAATAAGCTATTCACAATCAATTCGAAGAATAAAAGCCATTATTATAATTGATTGAGTGATAGTACTCACAAATTCATAAAACCAATAAGCGAACTCCGTTTCTAATTTCTGCCCAATGGCAAGTTGATGATGCTGGGATCATCTGTCGTTGTCTATCACAATACATCCTTAAGGGATTATAACAACTAAAACTTCTATTAGCAATTAAATAGTATGGTATTTTACAATTTTAAGTAGAAGTTCTAATTAAGCAATTAATGAAGTGTACATATACTTACTCAATGTATGGGTCGACTTCTCTACAGTTCATTAGGATGTAATAATGTGCTGCATTATACTCCACATCGCTTAATTGTCTTGACTTCTGCCTCCCAAATGAACAGCCGATACTTTTAAATATTGATATTCTACCATCAGTAGGTTCTCCTTCGTCTACACATATGTCATCGTTACGACCAAGATTGCGGGTCCTCGTATGAACGTGACCCTCAAAGTAATGCGAGGCAAAAGCTGAAACTTCTTCAACCAAGTGTGCATTGCATATAGAACATTCAACCCTTGCCTTATTCCGCATATTATTTTTTAACTTCTTAAGATACCTATATATAAAGTTGAAAATATAAATAAACCAACTTCCTCGCATAAATAAAATAGTATTTGAAATGTCAACATGTATTACTAATTTGGGTGTTGACCTCTCGAAAGGATACATCTAGCGATACTGCACGGGACCAGCTATACGTGCTTCGTATGGCAAGTGAACCGGTAGATGCTCCATTGAGTCAAAAAAACTTGGAGGAAATATTCGCTCCAGCTTGCATAAAATAATTACAATTTCCTCCTCAAGCCTTTCCATGGATGCAGAAGTAATGACTGCGGCAGATAACTCCTTAAAGAACAAGCTGAGCTCTGTCAATGCCTTCCACACATGTTGCGGAAGCAACTCACGAAAAGCTATGGGCAATAACCGTTGCATGAAAATATGGCAGTCATGACTCTTCATGCCAAACAACTTGAGCTTATGCATGTCCACACACCTACCGATATTTGAAGCATAACCATCAGGAAATTTTAATCCTCTAATCCAGTTACATAAAACTTCTCGTAAATTTTTATCAAGAGTGTAACAGGCTTTAGGATAGGTCCCGTCAGCATTCCTTCTCAAATCACCTCTTTTGCAATATTGATTAAGTTCTTCTCTCGACTTTGCAGTGTCTTTGGTTTTTCCCGGGATGTTTAGTACCGTGTTAAATATGTTATCAAAGAAATTTTTCTCAATATGCATAACATCCAAGTTGTGCCAGATGAGATTTGTGCTCCAATACGGCAAATCCCAAAAAATGCTCAGTTTCTTCTAGTTATGTTCTTTACATATACGGCCATTTATTCTATCTGCATCTAGTTCCTAAGCATACCTCAACCCCAAATGCTCTATAGTATCAAATATATCTATACCAGACATAACCGGTTCAACGAATTTTGTTACTGCTTTGTTCTTCCGGAAGGCGATCAAGTTCTGCCTATAAGGATGATTCGAAGGCAAGAACTTTCTATGATTATCAAACTATGACTGCTTACCACTCTTCTGCAATGTAAATGCATCTGAATCATACATGCAATGAGGGCATGCCAGATGCCCAGAAGTGCTCCAACCAGACAACATTGCATATGCCGGAAAGTCACTGATTGTCCACATCAAAACAGCTCTCATGATGAAATTTTGTTTCATAGAAATGCCGTAGGTTATGACTCCTGTTTCCCATAACATTTTCAATTAGGCTACCAGCGGTTGTAAGAAGACATCAATCTTCTCTTTTGGATTTGATGGTCTGGAACCAAAATTGTCAAAAACATTGCAGTATCTTTCATGCACTTCCACGGTGGAAGATTATATACAGTCAGTATTACAGGTACAGGCCAACATGAATATTGTTGCCCCGCTTGACCAAATGGTTGGAAGACATCGTATAAGACCTAATCTCACATTCCTTATTTCTTCTGCGAAATAAGGATGATTTTCATTGAAATGCTTCCAAGCTTTTGAATCTGATGGATGTCACATTTCATCTTCTATAGATTCATGTTCGGCATGCCATTGCATATCAGCTGATATAGCCTCAGATATGTATAATCTCTAGAGGCGTGGAGTCAGAGAGAAGTAATGCATCCTCTTGTAAGGCACACTTTTCTCCTACTTGTACTAGCTCCCCTTCGCCGTTTTTATACCTCGATTGCCCGCAAATCTTACACCATCTAAGCTCTGAGTCTTCACCCCAATATATCATACAATTGTTCAAGCAACAATCGATTTTGGAGCCCAAGGCCATGCAATAACTTCTTTGTTGAGTAGAAACTATCTGCTACAATATTATTATTTGGCAAAACTTCCTTCATTAACCCAGCTACAACATTGAATGCCTTTTCTGATAATCGATGTTCGCCTTAATATTCAACAACCGAGCAACCATAGACAATTGAGAATGACTCTCACAACCAGGATACAATTCTTGATTTGCAGAACACAACATATCATAAAATTGTTGTGCATCTATTTGGTTCTTCCATAAATGTATTCTGATTGAATTCATTACCCGATGCATTCATCACCATTTCTTCGTACGTGTTTAAATTCACAAATGGTTCATCAATAGGATTTGACACTTCTTGGATGGTGACAGCTGCAAACATTTCCTCAGTTTCACCATGACAGTTCCAAACATCGTATCCAGGAACAAACCCTTTTTTACACAAGTGCACCTTCACAGTTTCAACATCTTTATAGGCTTTATTCTGACACTTGAGTAAGTTGCACGGGCACCTGATCCTAGGACCATCCATCCATTCGGGTTGACTACATGCAAATGCTATAAATTCTTCCAATCCATTCAAAAAATCTGGATTAAGCAACCCATCTTTTAACCTTACACACATCCACGAGCAAGCCCCGCTCATTTTTGACCAACTTATACGATTCATGGTAAACCAATAAAGGAGACAATAATTTAATTTTGCATTAGTCATTATAGCAATAGATTAATTCTTTACACACATCTAAGCTAAATAATAAATATTATGCCTCTTTAATTATACCGATAAATCAAGGCCGGCTGTGGCTACGATCCTTGACGTGCTATCCAGGACCGAGGCCCAGGACCGGGGTCTGTTCAATCATTAGACTTTACAAGTAAGCAAGTGTCCTAAATGAATTCCACTTTCACTCCAATAGAACTTAGGTAAGACCCTATCCCATTCAAGATTATTTTATGCGATATGTTATTCTGCTCAAAATTATCATCGTTTACGTTGAAATTTCGGCAGCAATTCCCCTTATGTTCTCCTAAATGTGTGGCTTATATGCCACACTAGGAGAACATATGAGGATATACAAACTATAAGCTCAACTAACGATGGCGAATAGCAGAAAAACATATCGCAAAAAATAATCTCAAATTGTCCACTAGGACAATTTGAGAATTTGCAAGACTAAGTCTTACAAAGTCTCAATGGGTCTAAAGGTTATAGTGCTGTGAGAAATAATATGAAAAATCAAAGAATGAACTTGACATAGTGTGTATGTCAAATTCTTTTTTTTAGGAGTTATATTCTTTCAGTACTTGAATCTGAGTTCACTATATCAAATTTAATATTCTTGCATTAAATTTAATTCTAAATGAGCTATATCGTTTTTCTTTTCCTTCATGATATAGAATTTATTTTGATTGGTTGGTTTAGAATTTGAGGAATTATATCAAATTATGGTTTGCTATATCAAATTTCTTTCAATTGAAGAACATGAATACTCTAAATTTTTTCTAATTTTCTAAGAAAAAGATTGTGACAATATTTAAGAACTAATAATTTAAAATTTGCTAAGCCAAAATATAACAAGTAATAAAGAAATATAAATTCATTAAAAATTTAATCATATAAACTATCAAAACCATATAAATTGCATGATAAGCATTCTAATAATAATATATCATGAACAATATTTCAAAAAATAAACAGATTCGATAACATAAGACATTTATAAATCTAAATATATAAATTTTAATTATATCAAATATTATGCAAATATCAAATTATGCATTACAAATTATAGATTACATGCAAATTTCTCTAATTTTACATGTAAAATTGAGTTCCTAAACATAAATAACTTAAATAAAAAAAATTCATAATGAATGAAAAAAAAACCGCACCCCTGAGACTACGGTCATGGCCGCGGCCGTGGCCAAAAGCGGCAGGGGTGGGGGAAAAACCCCATGCCGGCCCTTATTTTAAAAACGGTGGCCTTGCCACCATGGCCAAGCCACCGTCGGCCACGGCCCCGCCTGGCCGTGGGCTCAGGGGTGGGGGAAAAACCCCACCCCTTCAATTTTTTTTAAAAAAAACGGTGGCCTGGCCACCGTGGCCAGGCCATCGCCGGCCACGGCCGCCGCCGTGGCCATGGGCTAAGGGGTGGGGGAAAAACCCCACCCCTTCAATTTTTTTTAAAAAAATGGTGGCCTGGCCACAGTGGCCAGGCCACAGCCGGCCACGGCCGCCGCTGTGGCCGTGGGCTCAAGGGTGGGGGAAAAACCCACCCCTTCAATTTTTTTTTTTAATGGTGGCCTGGCCACCGTGGCCAGGCCACGGCCGCCGCCGTGGCCATGGCTCAGGGGTGGGGGAAAAACCTCACCCCTTCAATTTTTTTGTTTTTAAAAATAGTGGCCTGGCCACGGTGGCTAGGCCACCACCGGCCACGGCCGCCGCCGTGGCTGTGGGCTCGGGTGGGGGAAAAACCCCACCCCTTCAATTTTTTTTAAAAAAACGGTGGCCTGGCCACCGTGGCCGTGGGCTCAGGGGTGGGGGAAAAACCCCACCCCTAATTTTTTTTAAAAAAAAACGATGGCTTGGGCACGTGGCCAGGCCACCGCCGGCTACTGTCGCGGCCGTGGCCTCAGAGGTGGGGGAAGAGTATTTCTTTTTAAAAAAAACTCGGGCTTACCTCGCTAGAAGGGGGACACCGCCAGGGGTTCCTTGCGCCGGGGGGGCCACCGCCGGTGGGTTCGTAGTGCCAAGGGAGGGGGCGGGGGGAGCCGGAGGAGAAGACGGCGGTTAGGGCACGAAGAGGAAGAAGAAGAGGCCGTGGGGGGGGGGGGGGGGACGGGCACGCTCAAATTATATATTAGGGATTAGCGATTTTTGCATCGCTAATCCCTTGCTACTTTTTTTTTGTAAATTTATTATAGATTAGTGACGCAATTATGCGTCGCTAATACGTTGCTATATCGGCTTTTTTTTATTTTCTGTGAAACTTAGCGACGCAAATAATTGTGTCGCTAATTTGGCGGCAATGACCGACGGAAATTTTTTTTATTTTCTAAGAATATGCGTCGCTAATGCGTCATAATATTTTTATTTCATAATTATATTATAATGAAATTTTTCTAAAATAATTGCGACGCATATATTTGCGTCGCAATGTTTATTTTTAATATTTTTTATAACACTTAATTTTTTTTTAAACAATTGCGACACAATACTTGCGTCGCTAAATAAAAAATTAAAATTTTTAATTTTTTGATTTATTGCATCGCTAATGCGTCGCTAGTTAACATAATTTATTATTTTAAAAAAAATTACACGCACAGATTGGCATCGCAATATTTTTATTTCAAAATTATATTCTATAAAATTAATTTTTTCTGAAAACAATTGCGATGCACATGGTTACATCGCAATGTTTTATTTTTAATAACTTTTATAACACCTATTTTTAAAAAAAACTTGCGATGCAATACGCGTGTCACAAAATTAAAATTATTTTTTAATTATCTAGTTTATTGCGTCCCTAAGGCATCGCTATTTAACATAATTTATTATTTTAAAAAAAAATTACGATGCACCGATTGACATCGCAATATTTTTATTTCATAATTATATTTTATAGAATTAAATTTTTTTGAAAACAATTATGAGCACATGGTTGCATCGCAATGTTTTATTTTAATAATTTTTATAACACTTATTTTTAAAAAAAATTGCGACGTAATATGCAAATCGTGAAATTAAAAATTAATTTTTTTAATTATCTGGTTTATTGCATCGCTATGCATCGCTATTTAACATAATTTATTATTTTAAAAAAATTACGACGCAACGATTAGCATCATAATATTTTTATTCATAATTATATTTATAAAATTAATTTTTTCTAAAAACAATTGCGCACATGGTTGCATCGCACCGTTTTATTTTTAATAATTTTTATAACACTTATTTTTAAAAAAAAACTTGCGACGCATACGCGCGTCACAAAATTAAAAATTATTTTTTTAATTATCTGGTTTATTGCGTCGCTATTTAACATAATTTATTATTTTAAAAAATTGACTCACCGATTGGCATCGTAATATTTTTATTTCATTTTTATATTTTATAAAATTAATTTTTTAGAAAATAATTGTGATGCACATGGTTGCGTCGCAATATTTATTGTTAATATTTTTTATAACACTTAATTTTAAAAAAATTTGTGACACAATACTTGCTATCAATCCGATCGATCTCGGACCGTTGCGATCAATCCGATCGGCGACGATCGACGGCATGTGATCGATCCAAGCCATGATCCCGGTCGCCAACGATCGATCTCGGACCGTTGCGATCAATCCGATCGACAACGATCCGATGGTTGCGATCGATCCAAGCCATGATCCTGGTCGCCGAAGATTGATCTTGGACCGTTGCGATCAATCCGATCGGCGACGATTCAATGGTTGCGATCGATCCAAGCCACAATCCTGGTCACCGATGATCGATCTCGGACCGTTGTGATCAATCCGATCGACGATGATCCGATGATTGCAATCGATCCAAGCCACGATCCCGGTCGCCGACGATCAATCTCGAACTGTTGCGATCAATCCGATCGGCGACGATCCAACGCTTGCGATCGATCCAAGCCATGATCCCGATTGCCAACGATCGATCTCAGACCGTTGTGATCAATCCGATCGGCGACGATCCGACGGTTGCGATCGATCCAAGCCATGATCCCGGTCGCCGATGATCGATCTCGGACCATTGCAATCAATCCGATCGGCAACGATCCGACGGTTGCGATCGATCCAAGCCATGATCCCGATCGTCGACGATCGATCTCAGACCATTGCGATCAATCCGATCGGCGATGATCCGACGGTTGGGATCGATCCAAGCCACGATCCCGGTTGCTGACGATCGATCTCAGACCGTTGCGATCAATCCAATCAGCGACGATCCGACGGCATGTGATCGATCCAAGCCACGATCCCGGTCGCCGATGATCGATCTCGGACCGTTGCGATCAATCCGATCGGCGACGATCCGACATGCGATCGATCCAAGCCACGATCCCGGTCGCTGACGATCGATCTCAGACCATTGCGATCAATCCAATCGGCGACGATCCGATGGCATGCGATCGATCCAAGCCACGATTCCGGTCGCCGATGATCAATCTCGGACCGTTGCGATCAATCCAATCGGCGATGATCCGATGCTTGCGATCGATCAAAGCCATGATCCCGTCACCGATGATCGATCTCAGACAGTTGCGATCAATCCAATCAGCGACGATCGATCTTGGACCGTTGCGATCAATCCGATCAGCGACGATCCGATGGCATGCGATCGATCCAAGCCACGATCCGATCACCGACGATCGATCTTGGACCGTTGCGATCAATTCGATCGGCGATGATCCGACGGCATGTGATCGATCCAAGCCACGATCCCGATCGCCGACGATCGATCTTGGACCATTGCGATCAATCCGATCGATGATGATTCGACGACATGCGATTGATCCAAGCCACGATCCCGATCACCGATGATTGATCTCAGACCATTGCGATCAATTCTATCGGCAACGATCCAACGGCATGCGATCGATCCAAGCCATGATCCGGTCGCCGACGATCGATCTCGGACCGTTGCGATCAATCCGATCAGCGATGATCCGACGGCATGCGATCGATCCAAACCAAGATCCCGATCGCCGATGATCGATCTTGGATCGTTGGGATCAATCCGATCGGCAATGATCCGACGGTTGCAATCGATCCAAGTCATGATCGGACCATTGCGATCAATCCGATCGGCGACGATCCGATGATTGCGATCGATCCAAGCCATGATCCCGATCACCGATGATCGATTCGACGCATGTAACAAAATTAATTGCGATGCATTTCATTGCATCGCAATGTTTTATTTTATTTTTTTATTTTTTAATTATATTTTATAAAATTTAATTTTTTTTAAAAAACATTGCGACACATCTTTTGCGTCGCTAAATTAAAAATTAATTTTTTAATTTTCTGATTTATTGCATCGCTAATGCGTCGCTATTTAACATAATTATTTTTTAAAAAAATGGCGACGCACTGAGTTGCATCGTAATATTTTATTCATAATTATAATTTATAAAAATTAATTTTTCTTAAAATAATTGATGCAACTTGTTGCGTTGCAATGTTTATTTTTCTAAAAAAATTGCGATGCAATACTTGCATCGCGAAATTAAAAATTATTTTTTTAATTTTCTGGTTTATTGCATCGCTAATGCGTCGCTATTTAACATAATTAATTTTTTAAAAAATCAATGCGACGCAATGAAATGCATCGCAATATTTTATTTTCTAATTTTATTTTATAAATATTAATTTCTCTTAAAATAGCGACGCACTGTGCGTCACTAAATTAAAATTTAATATTTTTAATTTTTGAGCTATGCGTCGCAATTGCGTCGCTAAATGTATCGCTATTTTTTGTTATCGCTAAGGCGTCGCAATTTGGTCGCAATTTAGCGACGCAAAGATGCGTCGCTGAATTTGCATCGCTATCTCAGTATTTTCTTGTAGTGATATATTATAAATATTATATTATACAATTATAATATGGGGAGAGATGATAATATAGGGACAAAGTTGTTTCAATGCCAAATGATGGTGATCTAGCTTTCCTACCTCTTGGGTGGGTTTAGGATCACCCTTCTAGGCAGTGATCCTAATCACATAATCATGATACATTACTATCCAGGTATGGATACCAAACATAGCTAGTGATTTATCACCATATGAAGAACATTAATAATCTTGTAAACATCACTCCATGCCAAATGGTCTCTCAATAAAAGTGAACTTAATTCCCTACTCTAGTTACTGCCGTGTAGTGTTAGTGGGGCAATAGAGCAGATTTGTTACTAGCTGTTTGACTTTTTTTGTACCATATCAATTTCATGTGAGATTCAGTCAATTCCATCTATCTCATATCGACAGTATGATAAAAAGGTCTTAAGTATTATATAGGAACAAAAAGCTTAAATAATATCTGTTTTGACTAGCTTTTTAGATGGAAGCTTGCATTACTATAAATAATATTAGAGTGAATCCAGCCGATGACCATGTGGACTAAAGAATGTTGAAGCTGGGACTTAATGTATTGATGATTATTGACCCAATTGAGGATTTTGATGATTAACAAAACTATTTGAGTATAACATTTGATGTTATTAATGATTTTGATTAAGTTTTCAGATTTAAGTCTATTTGATGATCAAAATCAAGAAGGAAAAAAGTTCTGGTTTGAATCTAATGTCAAGGTAAGACTACAGACATTAGAGTCGACACATGGAATCACAGAGCCGACTCCGAAAACGGCACAGACTTAGAGTCGACTCCGGGACTGTGAGAGCCGACTCTATCAGAAACAACAGAACGTTGGATTTTCAGGCCACGACTTAGAGTTGACTCCCAGACTGTTAGAGTCGACTCCAGAAGAATTTTGTGTCGACCCAAAAAAGTCAGAGACGACTCCAGATCGAGCGGATTAAATTATTTCGAGTTAGAGCCGACTCCAAAAAAGCCAGAGCCGACTCCAGAATGTCAGACATGACTCCAGAACTGTCAGAATGACTCTAAACTTTATCTTTATCTATTTTAATCCCAACGGCTATTATTATTTATGGATCTAATCCTTTTTCACTTGCTTCAAACGGATAGTTTCACACTATTTATGGATTAATCGGATCTATAAGAAGAGGGTTGATTGCATCCCAAAAAAGAGAGGAAAAGAGAAAAAAGAGGCAAAAAGAAAAGAATAGAGAAATCTTTGAGATCTATCAGAAAAGAAAAGAGGAAAAACCTGTAAGGAAAGATCATACTCATTTCCCAAAAGAAGAGAGAGATTCCAAGCCTTTGCTGTTCTATTTAGAAGA